>CM062807.1:1054250670-1054693468 GCA_031772625.1 Pinus tabuliformis
TGTTATGAAACCACCTCAAGAAAGATTGAAACGATAGATCAACGCCTTAGAATTCAGCCTCTTCGAGGGGGCCATCTCCTTTACATTACATAAATGAACAATTCTTGGATCATACAAATGACAAAACCTCCTTTCTTATATAGGAGTCTAAGGAGTCACAATATAATCCAGCCGACCTAACAATAATAATATAAAGCCACAAAAATAACAAAAGAGGGATTCTATGGGGCACAGAAATAACAACACGGGGGTAATAGGGGCACAACAATATAAATAAGGGTATAACTACAATAGTAATGGGTAATCACTAATATTATAGGGACCCAACATGCCCCTCTCCTTCAAAAAAGTGTTGTCCTCAACGCTTGCGTAGTTCTGGATACTTCTGCATAAAATTCTCATCCTCCCATGTGGAATCTTCGGCTAAGTTCTTCCACTTGATAAGATACTCTGAAATTGATCGATTTTGTATTTGTCGAGTTCTTGTTTCTGTGACTGCTTCCGATTCCAATATAATTTTTCCTTCCTCGTCAAGTTCTGGCAATATTGTTTGAACTGGGAGCTTGTCGCCTATAACCTTCTTTAAACATGAAACATGGAAAACTGGGTGCAATCGAGAAGCTGCAGCAAGTTCCAATTTGTATGCCATAGTACCAATCTTTTGCAACACCTTGTATGGACCATAATACTTTAGTGATAATTTATTATCCTTCTTAGCTTGCTTTAGGGACATTTTCTTATATGGTTGTAGCCGTAGAAATACCCAATCACCTACATCAAAACTTCTTTCACTGCGATGTTGATCTGCCTGTTGTTTCATTCTATTTTGTGCCAACACGAGGTTATCCTTTAAGAGTTGGAGGACTTGTTGTTGATGTTCAATGTGATGTTCCACTGCCTGAACCTTAGAATTTTCTCTTAAATATGATGTGATGGATGGTGGTTGATACCCATAAAGTGCCATAAATGGGGTCATTTTTGTTGTTGTATGGAAGGAAGTGTTATACCACCATTCAGCTAGAGGCAACCATTTGACCCATTGTGTCTGTTTATCAGATACAAAGCAACGAAGATATCCTTCCAAACATTTGTTTACTATCTCAGTTTGCCCATCAGATTGAGGATGATAAGATGAGCTATGAGCTAACTGAGTACCAAGACAAGAAAATAATTCTGTCCAAAAATTTCCAGTAAAAATGGGATCTCTGTCACTTACAATAATCTTTGGGTTTCCATGTAGCTTTTGAATTGTTTCCATAAATGCAGTAGAAACTGTACTAGCTTTAAATGGATGTGATAATGCACAAAAGTGTGCATACTTGGTAAGTCTGTCAACTACCACCATGATTACACTCTTTCCATCAGACTTGGATAAACCTGTGATAAAATCCATTGAAACCTCCTCCCAACGTTGTCTTGGAATGGATAAAGGTTGTAATAGACCCGGTGTCTTAATTGTTTCAACTTTATTTTGTTGGCAAACCAAACATTCCGCCACAAACTTTTGAATATCTGATTTAAGGCCATCCCAAAAAAATTCCTTCTTAACCCTGTGGTAAGTTTTTAAAAATCCTGAATGCCCTCCTAAGGGAGAAGTGTGCAATTCCATAAGAATTTTTTGTTTTAGCTGGGAATTCTTACAGAGGTATAAGCGATCTTTGTACCATAACGAATCATTTTTCCAGCTAAATGTATCAGACGTACTGGAATCTTGTTGTAGCTTTCGAATAAGTGCCCACACTTCTTCATCATTCTTCCATTCCTCCCTTGCTTCGTTTATCCAATCTGGTTGGATAATAGAAATGGCGGACAACAATGCTTCCACATCCTCATCCTTTCTTGAGAGTGCATCTGCCACCACATTTTGCTTCCCTTTCTTGTAGATGATTTCGAAGTCATAACCCAACATCTTTGTGACCCACTTTTGTTGCTCTTCAGAGGATAATCTTTGTTCTAAAAAGTATTTAAGGCTATCATGATCCGTTTTTACCTTGAAGTGTCTTCCCATTAGGTAGGGTCGCCATTTCTTAAGTGCATGGAGTATTGCCAACATTTCCTTCTCATAAATAGCTTTGCTTAAAAACTTTCCCTTGATTGGACGACTTTCAAAAGCAATGGGTCTTTCATCTTGCATTAGAACCGCACCAATTCCATTTCCTGAAGCATCACATTCCACAATAAAGGTTTTTGTGAAGTCTGGTGTAGCTAAGACCGGTGCTTGGCACATTGCCTCTTTAAGATGTTCAAAGGCCTTGTTTCTTCCGGAGTCCATGAAAATGCATCTTTCTTCAATAATGTTGTTAGAGGTGCTGCTATTCTCCCATAATTCTTAACAAATTTGCGATAATACCCTGTCAACCCAAGAAATCCTCGCAGATGCTTTATGGATGTGGGGATTTTCCATTCCTTAATGGCTTTAATTTTGCTAGGGTCTACCTTAACTCCTTCATGAGATACAATATGACCCAAATATTCCACCTCCTGGACTCCAAAGAAACATTTGGACCTTTTTGCAAATAATTGTTTCTCCTCCAATAGTTGTAGCACCCTGTCAACATGTTCAACATGATCCTTCCAAGACTTGTTGTAGATTAGTATATCATCAAAAAATACTAACACAAATTTTCTAAGGAATGGTTTGAAAATTGAATTCATCAACCCTTGAAATGTTGAAGGTGCATTAGTAAGGCCAAAAGGCATGACCAAAAATTCATAATGACCCTCATGAGTTCTAAATGCCGTTTGTGGAATGTCTTCAATCTTCATTCTGATTTGATGATATCCCGAACGAAGATCCAACTTGGTAAAGTAAATTGATCCATGTAATTCATCCAGTAATTCATCAATGACAGGAATGGGGAACTTATCTTTAATAGTGAGCTTGTTGAGCTCCCTATAATCTGGACACATGCGCCATGATCCATCCTTCTTGTGCACCAATACTACTGGAGCAGAGAAAGAACTTTGACTTGGTTGAATTATACCAGCCTCTAACATTTCTGCAACCATACGTTCAATTTCACTTTTTTGGACATAGGGATATCTGTACGGCCTGATGTTTGGAGGAACACTTCCTGGAATCAGATGGATAGCATGATCATGATCACGCATAGGTGGGAGACCTTTGGGAGTCTCAAATACCTTGGAATGATTGTCCAAGACTTTTTGGAGATCTGGAGAGATAGATGATTCCAATGTGGAAACATCTAGTGAACACAATTGTGCAATTACACCTCTTTGCTCCTTTTTTAGAAGCTTTGTCATACCATTAGAGCTGATTATCTTTCCTGGTTTCCCTGCAATACCCCTTAATTCAACTTCCTTTCCTTCCGTAGAAAATTTGATGAAAAGTTCTTGAAAATTAAAAGCTATTGTACCCAAGGATTATAGCCATTGGACTCCTAGTACAACATCAGCACCTCCCATTGGAATGGAAAGCATTGGGCTAGTCGATACATATTCTCCCATGGATAGCTTGATATTATGGCACTTTCCAGAGCAATTTATTGTTCCTCCATTTGCAATCATTACTTGACACTCTGGTGCTGGATATAGGAAGCAATTCAATTCTTTTGCTACCTTACAATCAAGAAAATTGTGGGTGCTTCCTGAATCAATCAAAACTATTACCTTTTTCTTCTTGATTTGTCCTTCTATCTTGATGGTTTGAGGAGTGGTAATTCCTGCTAATGCATTGCAAGATATGGTTGGATTTATTTTTTCTTCATCTAGGCTTTGTTCCTGGAGTATATCCTCTTCTTTTGACCTTTCTTGCTCCCTTTTTTCTTCCTCTTCACAATCTATGTAGAATAATTTCTTCTCAGCACACTTATGGCCTTTAGTGTATTTGCTATCACAACTGTAACAAAGGCCTTTTGCTCTTTTTTCTTCCAATTGTTGTGGTGTCAACCTTATAGGTTGTGGAAGACTAGGAGCAACAACACTTCCATCTTTATAGTTGTGAGATGTATGCTTCCTGGTTGCCATAATTTTGCTTTCCATTTTTCTTGCTAACCTGAATGCCTTCTCTAATGAATTAGGTTCCCAAAGGCGAACATCATGTTGGATATTATCCTTTAAAGACCCTATGAACACATCAATCCTATGCTCCTCTGGAATATCTTTTACCCTTATGTTCAATTTTTGGAACTCCTCAATGTGCTCCATTATTGAACCCTTTTGTTTGAGACTTATCCATTGGCTAAAAAAAGTGTTGCTTTTTGTATCCTCATAATGTTCTACCAATTCTTCCGTAAAAATTGCCCAAGTGATAAATTGTTTACGAGAGCAAAGCCATTGATACCATACAAACTGATTTGGTTCCAAATATAAAGTTGCCATACGTACCTTTTGTGTGTTTTGCACATTATTGAGATCGAAGAATTGCTCCATCTGTAATATCCATGTTGCGGGATCCTTGCCATCAAACTTCCTCAGATCGATTTTTGGAATGTGGTGGGTCTTCGATCCAACATTAGAGTCTATGGAATCATGATTAACATTTCTTTTGTTCTCATCATGAGTTTCCTTTACTACCCTTTCACCATTAGTGACCCTTTCTTGTAGTAACTTCTTCAATTCGTCCATGTCTGTCTTCAATTCTATCTTCAAATTTTCCATCTTAGCTTCTACGCCTTTCTTTAAACAATCCATCTTAGCTTCTGTTCCTTTTTGTGCAAGTGACACTTGTTGCACTTGGTCTCGTAATTTTGCTATATCATGTTGCATTTCTTCCTCTTCTTCATAAGTCATGCTAGAGCTTTCAGGTTGCTTACCAGGTGTTTGCATTTTCTTTCTTTGGGCATCAATTAATGATAATAATGCTTTACTATGCCCTTTTAATTCCTTCAAACCAAGCTAATGCAAAAATTAAAAAAATACACACCTTTTTTCACTTTGTATAAGCTTGATATTGAATCTAATGTATCTCTGTAATTTCAGATCATCCAGTTCTGAAATTGCAACCTGTAGTAGCCTTCTGCGTCCTCTTTCCAATTCCACAAGTCTCACCCAAATTGGATTCTCCAAGGAAGCGTTATGTGAAATCTCCCACAGTGACTTGCTTTTAGACTAATTCAGTAGGGCGAACTTGTACGACGTGCCACGAGTCACTGTTTCAACCTTTGGATCTGAAACATGCACACAAGAAACTACAATCCGTCCTCTTTTTGTACCTTCTTACAAAATTTCAATCCGATCCCTAGAGAGAAAGTTATGACGATTTTCCCTAGGTCACCTGTTTTGAATGTAATTCAGGAGTCTGCAAAAAGACCAACTTCCTCAGATCATATCTCTGCAAATATTGCGCGAAAAGCTCTGAAATTTGGAGCCTAGGTTCAGCGTGATTTCTTCTCAAATGGATTTTTTTTTGCAACTTCTGAAACGTCACAGAAAAAAAGTTATAGCGAAAATTCCACGATGACCTGTTTGGAGCAGCGAAACCCTAGAATCCAAAGCTCTGATACCAAATGTTATGAAACCAGCTCAAGAAAAGATTGAAAAGATAGATCAACGCCTTAGAATTCAGCCTCTTCGAGGGGGCAACCTCCTTTACATTACATAAATGAACAATTCTTGGATGATACAAATGACAAAACCTCCTTTCTATATATAGGAGTCTAAGGAGTCACAATATAATCCAGCTGACCTAACAATAATAATATAAAGCCACAAAAATAACAAAAGAGGGATTCTATGGGGCACAGAAATAACAACATGGGGGTAATAGGGGCACAACAATATAAATAAGGGGTATAACTACAATAGTAATGGGGTAATCACTAATATTATAGGGACCCAAAAGATTCACCCCCCTCCCCTAAGTAATTTCCAAACATAAATATCAAATTTCTATTAGAGGGTAGATACTTGGGGCCTATGAACAATGATATTGGAGGATCATTGTCACTGTAAGAATGCATATTTCTGGAGGCTGATGTATAGTGGTTAGAATAGGCCACTTCACTATCAGAAACCAGATTCATGGAGCTGAAAAGTGTAAAGGTTTTGGAGTAGTAGAACCCTTGTGAGAATTTGATTAAAGGAGGAAAAGGATATGCTAGGTGTCAAGGACAAAAAGTGCAGAAAGGATTGATCTATATGATCTAATTCAGCAAGTAAGATATGTGTTTGTTCTTGTCTATTTTTTTTTGGGTAGATTACGAATCTCATGCTGTAGACCACAAGCCTTAGTTGTATATTATGTATACTAGTTGTATTAGAGGTCGAGGGCCATGATCGTTGGTACAAGATCCCCATGATTCTTTTATTAATGTACTAATAAAATAATTGCGCATTAGGCTCATATATCTATGCACTAACTTGAATTCACTGTTAAATATTTCTACTATGCAAAGTGCTAAGATTTGTGGTATTTCAATATGTTTGTGATTGTGTTTTTAGACATAGACCTAATTCTAACATGCTAAAGAAAAATCAACATGGTATCAGACCTACTTTGAAGGGACAATGGATCAAAGTGCATGTAGAAATTAGAGTGAGACAGTGAAGGTTGTGTAGACTAAGAGGGAGTCTAGCTTCAGAGGGACACTACAAAGGATTGTCAACTGTCCTATAAAAGTTTGAATCATTAGGTTCAAGAAATTTTGAAAAGTTTTCATCCCATGCAAGGACAATCCTGAACCATGAGAGATCATTCATGGTGGTGTAAGGAAAGTCATAGATCCTACAAGGATAGGTAAGGATCATGCTGGAAAATTCATGTTGCATGTAGGAATATTCATGCACCATGCAAGTCAAAACTATGCCTAATACAAAGAAGTCATGGCACATACGTGGATGGATATGGCTACGCAAGGAAATTCATGAAACGTACGAGGAGGTGATGGATATGCAAGGAAAGTCATGGAGCTAAAAACTTAAGGGAATAACTTCCTCACTAAGAGGGAGTGTTATATTTTGGGCAGCTCAGAAGGTATTTCCAAGAGAGGATAACCCATAATAAGTTGTTTGTTGGGCGATTTACCCAAAATGGGGATTTGGACCCAAGATGAGGTTTAGGACCAAAATAAATAAATAATAATTTATTCTAAGGGTCAAATAAGTGAAAACCTTGGATCTAGAAGGTTTCCTAAGTGACCCAAGGAAAATTATTTAAAGAGCCTAAGGTGAGGTTCATGAGACAATTAAGTGCAAGAGATATGTAGCTCTCTTATTCCAAGAAATTCTTAGGTGAGCCTATTTCTACTGAAGGGGTCCTAGAGAGTCTTGTTCTATGAAAATTGTCAAGGGTGCAATACTGTCAGGGGTTTTAAGGCTTGATCTAAGGTCAATGTTGAAGTTGTCCCATGTTCTTTGTTAGCTGTTGTGAATATAAATCTTAGAAAAGATCAAGGGCAGAGCTAAAACACTAACGATCTCATCTCAAGAGTCAATTTTGATAAGCTAAGGGAGATCCATACGTCAGGAAGAAGCCACAACCTTAGAGAATCAAGTTAATGGTCTAATTTTCTATGCTAAGGAAGGCTAAGTTTGTGCTGAGATAAGGGTTGAGTTTTGTGGATATTTTTTTCCCTAGTAGGGCTTGGTTTTGGCCATGTTAAAGAGGTAAAGGCACCAAGTTCTATGTGCGCATAATGCCCTAGAAGATGTATGAACTAGCTATTTTTACCACCAAAAATTTATGCATGTAGGATCTATTCTCTTTCATGAAGAAGGGAGGGATTCAAGCCCTAAAATGAGGTTGGTATAGCCTTAATCTAGGTTGCGAAGAGGGCCCACGAGCACTGTGGTACCATGTTGGAGCCTTGCTCTGATCCAAACCATAATGGAGGCCAAAATATGCCTCAAGCTATCTAAGAATGTGGGAGCACCCACATCACAACACAGTTAGAGAAGGTTACCAGATTGGTACACTGGCTACATGGCCCTGATGAGCGAGAGTGTAGATATTGAGCCATCCTTATTTGAGGAAGCAATGTCAAAACCAATATGGGTTGATGCCATGGTTGAGGAGTATGACTCCATTATTAGAAACAATGTTTGGGAAGTGGTCCCAAGATCAACAGACAAGTCGGTGGTGAGTTCCAAATGGCTTTACAAGGTAAAGAAAGCATCATATGGGAGTGTACAGAAACACAAGGACATATTTTTTGCCAGAGGGTTCTCTCATGTGGAGGGAATTGATTACGAGGAGACCTTTGCTCTAGTATCAAGGTACTCTTCAATCATATCTATTCTAGCACTTTCAACGAAGATGGGATGGAAGATACATCATATGGATGTGAAAACAACATTCCTCAATGGTGTGATTCAGGAAGAGGTGTACAATGAGCAATTGAAAGGATTTGATACCTTCAAAAGAGAGTCACATGCATGCAAACTCAAACAAGCATTGTATGGATTGAAACAAGCACCTTGTGCTTGGTACACCAAGATTGAAAGTTATTTCAGCAGGTTGGGCTTCACCAAAAGTGAAGTTGATGCGAACCTTTACCATATTTTGGTTGAAGGTAAATTGTTGATTATATTATTATATTTCGATGATTTAATTCTAACAAGGGATGATAAGCTAGTAAAATATTGCAAATAGGATATTGCAAAAGAATTCAAGATGAAGGAGATGGGGCTCATGCATTATTTCCTTGGTATGGAAGTATGGCAGGGAGATGAGGAATTGTTTGTCTCTTAGGGAAAGTATGCCAACGAAATACTGAAGAAGTTCCACATGGAGAGTAGCAAACCCATGGAGACTCCTCTAGCAGGAAATTGGAGGAAGGAAGATGCTACTTCGGGTGAAGTAGTGGAGGCTACTATTTACAGGCAGCTTGTGGGTTCACTTATGTATTTGGTGAACACACGATCGAACATATGTTTTGCAGTTAACCATCTTAGTCAAGAAATGGTTAAGCCAACCAAACTCTCATGTAAGGCATCTAAACATGTGTTAAGATACCTCAGAGGTACCACTTAGATTGGTTTTTGGTACAAATGGACAGAGAGAGTGAAGCTTCAAGGCTTCATAGGTGCAGATTGGGCAGGGAGTCCATCTGACAAGAAGAGCACATTAGGGGAAATCAACAGTAGTTTCTTGGTACAACAAGAAGCATAGATCAGTTGCACTCAGTTTAGTAGAAGCATAGTACATGGCTACTATTCAAGCAACTTGTGAAGCTATCTGGATGAGGAAGATCCTTGTTGGGTGATTTGGTCAACAAATGGATCCTACAGTGATTTACTGTGATAATCAGAGTTGTATCAAACTCTATGAGAATCCAATTTTTCATGATTGGTCCAATCATATCGACATCCAATATCACCATCTACAAAATTGTTTGCATAGGAGAATCATGTTTTTGGAGTACACTTCTACAGAGGAACAAGATGCAGATATTTTGACAAAGGCTATGTTAAGATGCAAATTCGAGTTTCATAGAGGTAGGATTGGGTTAGCAGATAATCCCTTTCTTGTTGAGAGGGAGTGTTGAAAAAACAATAAGAAAATCCTAATTTAATTTTGTCCTTGAATTAAATTAGGAATAAAATTGTAATTCCACATCTCATGACAACTTATATTAGTTAACTAATTTAATTTGACTTAGTTGGCTCAATTAATTCGAGTGGAGGGTCTAACTTGAGTCATTTAGAGTGTCTCCTACATTATAGGAGCCCTGGTTGAGTTTATCTTGAGTTGTAATTAATTAATTTAGTTTAACTGAATTAAAGTCAGATAACTAGTTCCAACTGTTGGAGGAACTAGTGGGAGATCTAGTAGTGTGGTGTTTCCTGCAGTGATCAACAAGTAAATTGATGTCTCACTCATAAATAACTCATGCATGTCAGATTTGAGAGTTACCTAGTTGATCTTGGAGTTCAAGGACAATGTACTATCAGTTGTATAATAATTTGAATTAGACATGTGGTGCATGCAGTCAAAGGAAGGCCTATGAGGATTGTGCAATTCCAATTGAGGAATTTACCTAATTAATAGGGGGCTAATTCCCAAGGAAACAACACATGGAAATAGGGACTTGGCCAAGCAGAAAAATGGTTAAGTATTGGCCATGGCTTGTCTAGGAAGCAGTGAGACAAATAGAGATAGTGCAGAGGATGCTCGGGCTTGAGCAAAGCATTGTAATATTCTCATATTTTCTGACTAGTGCAATATACATATAGTAGGGGTTTTTAGTTGTGGCTTCCCCCAGGAAATCATTGTGTAATGTGTTGAATTAATTATTTCTCTTGTATGCTTCATGATTTAGAGATTGTTTAATTATTTTCGTTGATGAGTAGAGTATATTCAAGTCTAATGTTTTAGCAAATTAATTTAGCAATTTGAATCTACAAGGAATTTCTACATAACCTTAATCTACTCTAACCAACTTCTTTTGTCTACAACGAAGATATTCGAACCACTTTAGCCTCCTCCTGGGAAGAAGCTTGACCCTCCTTTCTAATTACAACCCTCCTCATCTAGGGTTGTATAGTTTGCTCCTTTAACTCCCTTCCTTGTTCAAGTGAAGTCCATCTCACTTATATACAATGTGTGAGACCTCATCTTAGGTCTCCTCTATTTATCCTTCTCCTCAGGTCACTTAAGAAACCTCTAGGCTTAGGGTTTAGCCTCTTGATCCTAAACCCACACTTTGGGTCTAAAACCCCACTTTTGGGTGAATTTCCCAACCAATAAATTTTGGTGGGTATTCTTATCAAAAATACCTTCTGAGATACCCAAAATTCTAACATTCACTATGTTTGGAAACACTCGCTTCACTCACTTGCACAAGTTTAGTTCTCCAAAATATATTTCACTAGTTGGTTGCTTCCTAATATGCATTTCCAATAGAAAAATTTCATAGCTACAAATATCTACTTTGGTAGACATTGCCTCAGTTAAGCCATTCTTTGCATTGAAGTCAACTTCCGTTAAATTTTACTTGACCAATGTGCACAATTTTTTTAATGCAAAATAACAAGTAAAATTAATGTTCTAAAATGTCATAGGTGGGACAATTTATCACATAGATCCCTTCAAAGCAAGTGTTAAAGTGAGTTAATAGGGGTAGCATCAATTAATATTGCAATGCCAAAATCCATTGTATTTCCCATCATGTCTTCATCCAAAAACATGTTATTGGGTTTTAATAAGAATTAACTACTTGAACAAAAAAAAAACAATTAACTACTTGAACAAAATAATCATGCTGAAAGTATTCCATGGAATGGGCCAGATCTATGGAAATTTCTAGTTTTGTTTTCAATTCCAATTCAGATGCATCTTCACCATTGTTATCACTTTTATTAAGATACAATTTTTTCTCCAAGCTTGTGTTATACATAAATTGTAACACTAATCCTTTAAAATGGAGGTGGGAACATGAAGTTATGATTTTCACTAGATTTCAATGTTGAAACTTTAATAGAACATTACATTCTACTCTAAAGCTCTTTTCAACCTTCTCTTTTGCAATTTCAAAACTTTCATAGTAATAAGTGTGTCATCAATCAAAGTGCCCTTATAAATTACAAAAAAATAATTCCTAACAAGTTGGCTTTGGTAAATCCATTTGTTGCTATGTGAATCTCTTGATATGGGATCCTTTTCTGCTCTAACCTTTGGATAATTTGTTGCAAGAATCAACATTTTGTATACACTTATTTCCTTTCCAAATGAATATCAAAAGTAGACAACATAGTACAAAAGAAATAACTCCACTCATTAGCAATAATATTCTTTCATAGATGAAAAATGACCTCTTGTTGTTTGAGCCATAGATAATTGGAATGTTTGTGGTCTAAAAAGGCCAGGATTTCCAATGAAGGACATGACAGCTATTCTATTTGGAAAAAACCCTCCACTTTTGGAATTTTCTCCATGAGATTATTGAAAGAAAATTTCAAATATTGAATCATTTCCAAATTCTTGAGAATAATTGGAATTGTCCTTAATAGAGAGTTAGAAGAGAGATATAAGTTCATAAGACAATAAATTTCCAATTGAATTTGGAATAGATCCTAATAATGTATTTTTATATAAATTCAATGAGCATATCGGTGAACATGCTACTTAGAAATTTGAGAAATGAAATATATGTGATTTTCCATTTTGAAATAATAACATATATATACAATTCAACAAACCTCTATCCACTTGAAGCTAGAGAGACAAATTCTACATAAAACCTTAGATTTCATTACTCACTACTTTATGAATACGGCATAGAAAAAAAACATCAATTTCCATATCTCATTGTTTTATCAATAAGATTAACTACCAAATTGAAGTGTTGACTAGGATATAAGGATCATACTACAAGAAGCCAAATATTTGCATGGTCAACAAAACTTCATTGAAAACGGTAAGGAAATCTTTTTAACTTGTGTGCAACAATATATGTAGATAGAAAATTTATAGATGTTATAGTTATAATATAACTAAAAATGATAAAAATACTAAAAATTATAATAAGTCATAGTTTCATAATATTAATTTTCATCCATTTAACATGATTTGTAAATCAAAATTGTATGCTTAAAAAATACATTGTATATAGCACAACATCGAGTTCAATTAATGGTTCACTAATTTTATTTATTAAAAAAAACAAATATCATATTTAAAATTAAAATTCAACTTTTAAATTTTTGTTGATAATTGAAACAAATTATATATAACTTACATTTAAATTTATCAAATTATATATTTAAAAGAATAGAATTGTTGTTGATGTCTCATTAATTTAATTCATATGAAATTTAAAAAAATCGCATTAAAATGGGATTTCAACATTTAAACTATTGTTAAGAACATAAAAAAATATTTATAATTAAAATAATAATCCATTCAGTTATGCTTTAAATATAATATCCTTCAGTTATGTTATCCTTCAGATATGCTTTAAATATTGACATCACAGATAATAATAATAAATCATATCAAGATGTAAATTTTCATCTAGTTAATAAAATGTCACTAAAGAATTTAATTTTCACAGTAATATTAATTATAAATAGATAATAAACACTAATAGAAGTTTGGTTGAATAATTTAAAATAATATTAAAAAAGTAATCAAACTCCAACATAATTCATATAATCAATTCATTAAGCTAAAATATGTGTTTATAAGTCAATTTCATAGCAAAAAGTGTGTCATCAATCAAAGTTCCCTTATCAATCACAAAGTTCCTTGTTGCAAACAAGTTGGTCTTGGTAAATCCATTAGTTTCTATGTGAATCCCTTGATATGGGATTCTTTTCTACTCTAACCTTCGGACAATACGTTTCAAGAATCAACATTTTGTATACAATTATTTACTTTCCAAATGAATCTCAAAAGTAGACAACACAATATAAAAGCAGTAGTCCACTCATTAGCAATAATACTCCTTCATAGATACAAAATGACCTCTTGTTGTCTGAGAGATAGGTAATTGGAAATCTTGTGGTCTAAAATGGCTAGGATTTCCAATGAAGGACATGAGAGTTGTTCTATTTGGAAGAGAAAAAAATCCTTTTGGAATTTCCCCCATGATGTTATTGAAAGAAAATTTCAAACACTGAAGCATTTCCAAATTCTTGAGAGTACTTTGAATTGTCCTTAATAGGGATTTGATAGAGAGATATAAGCTCATAAGATTATAAGTTCTAATTAAATTTGGAATAGAGCCTAACAATGCATTTTAAGATAAATTCAATGACATATCGATGAACATGCTACTTAGAAATTTGAGAAATGAAGTCTATGTGATATTCCATTTTGAAATTATAACATATTTATACGATATTTAACAAACCTCTATCCACTTGAAGCTAGTGAGTCCAACTTAAAATAAAACCTTAGATTTCATCACTCTCTACTTTAAGAATAGGAGCATAGAAAAAAAACCTCAATCTTCATATCTCATTGTTTTATCAATAAGATTAACTATCAAATTGAAGTGTTGAATAGGATATAAGAACTTTACTACAAGAAGCCAAATATCTACATGGTCAACAAGAGTCCTTTGAAAACAACCAGGGTTGAAAGGGTAAGGACGTCTCTTAAACATGTGTTCAAAAATATATGAAGATAGAAAATTTATAGATCATATAGTTATAATATAACTAAAAAAGATCAAAATTACTAAAATCTATAATAAGTCATAGTTTCATAATATTAATTTTCATGTCTTTTAGCATGATTTGTAAATGAAAATTGTATGCTTAAGGAATACATTGTATATACAGTTTCATTCCTGGGTTTTGTCTTACCGAATTTTTTGGGATGGGTCGAGGCTTTTTCTTTCTTTGTTATAGTACAACATCAAGTTATTATATTGAGCAAATTATATATTTAAAGGAAAATACTTCTTATTGATGTATCATTAATTTGATTTATATGAAAATAAATAAATAAGTAAATAATCACATTTAAATGAATTTTCAATATATAAACTATTGTTAATAACATAAACAAATTACTTATAATTAAATTTAAAATAATAATAATCCATTCACTTATGCTACAAGGATAATACAATTAATTTCCTATGATTTTTTTCCTATTTCTTTCCTAGGGGATCTTACTTTGTGGATATGAATATTGACATCATGGCTGATAATAATAAATCGCATCAAGATGTGAAATTTTCATCTAGTTAATAAAGTGTTACTGAAGCATTTAATTTTCACACTAATATTAATTATAAATAGATCGTAAACATTAACAAAAATTTAGTTGAACAATTAAAGATAATATTAAAAAAAGAATCAAACTCCAACATAATTCATAAAATCAATTCATTAAGCTAAAATATGTGTTTAAGAGTCATAGATGTTTTTTTTTAAATAATCATAGCCTTTCAATTATAGAAAAACAAAGAGCGGAATGATTTTTTAAACAACTAAAAATATTGACATTATGAATGGATAATAAAATAAACGAGTTGCAATTTATATAATATTGTGTTGCAAAAGCATGCACTTTTTCTTTTAACAATAATGGAATATAAATATAAATACTAAAAGAGATTTACTTCAATAATTATAAGTTAAAAACCCAAGTGTCATTGTATGAATAATAGCAATATTGAAATCTTCTGGTATTGCAATTTTCACAAACTAAAATGAAGAAGAACTATTGGTATTTGATGCATGTGCATCACTCCTTGTTGCATTTGTATTGCTAAGCAAATTAGATATGCTTTGTCTTAATCTCCTAGAAGCAACTTCATTTGCCCCAATCCTCCCCAATACCGATGCTACATCTCTCATAGTTGGTCGTTCACTGGGTGAATCTTTGGAACAAAGCAAAGCAACCCGTATCAAAGAAAAAATGCAATTGAATACATTATTTTCTTCAAATTCATCTCCATCCACCTCCCTAAGAAGGTTGTGATCAATTACCTCCTTTACTCTACTCGGAAAGGCCAGAGTTACCCACTTGTGCAAGTTAAGTCTCCAGAAAACATATCATTAGTTGGTCGTTTCCTGGTAAGCATTTCCAATAACAAAATGCCATAGTTGTAAATATCTCCTTTGGTAGACACCGACTCACCGAATCCATACTCTGCATTCATGCTAACTGTTGAGCCTCAAACCTGCACTTCTTTACACATCCTCTCAGCCTCCTTTTCCTACTCATTTCCTTCTTTTTCCACTCATTTCCTTCATCAAATTACTCAAATCATTGTATTATAGGACTTTTTACATGATTTGCTAATTATGCTAACGACTGTTGTTGGTTTAGAATTTTGGTACAAAGTGCTGTGATTCCGTAGCTCACACAGGGTTTCCGCAGCTAATCCCGGTTTCCGCAGCCAACCCCGGATTCCATAGTTTTTTTCTTAAATGCTATGTTCCAGGTGTCCTCCGGGTAGAAGAGCCATATGGGCAAGTTCGTGGAACCAAGGACATGGTGTGTGTCCTTCCAGCTCACCCAAACTGGTCATATAAACCCGTGGTCAACGCAAAAGCAAAAACGGTCAAACGGAGGTCATTGGCGGTGGCACAGCTCTGCGTGTTCGGTTTGGAGCACGTAAAGAACAGCTGGCCTCTTCCTCAGCCACGAGGGCCGTGGGAAACAAGAATCCAACAGAAGATTGATATCCCATAACGATCGTTGCCTAAATCTGAGGACAGTGCCAGATTACGTGTTTTTACACAGCTGATAGAATAGCCCACTTTGTGTTAAGTTAGTTTGCTTTCTCTGGTATAAATAAAGCGTCTCTAAACGCTGGATAGTTAGTCTTTTCGTCTTTGTAATCAGTTGTAAACTCTGTTGAGACATATTGTTATAAGTATTTTGTAAGCTCCCCACTGTATTTTTCATATGTGTTGTTAATACATGAGAAGACCATTCTATTTCTAAGCGTGTAACTGATCTTTTGGATTGGTTGAAGTAGGCGGAGGGCCCCTGTCTGCTACAACCACTGTACAGTAGTCTTTACTTTATTTTCTTACATTTCTTCTTTTTGATTTTCATGTATATTAATGTACAGTTTGAATTTCTGCATTTTATTTTCTTTTAACATGTATATTATTGTACATAAACTTTGTATTATGCTGATTTACATTTCTGCACTTTTGTTCATGACTGATCAGTGTGTTTTTGCAGATTTCTTAGGAGCCCGGGACAGTTTTCTTTCTTCTCTTTTTATAACTAGTGGCATTTGTGATCGTCTTATCTAGACTACTGATCTTTATTTTTTATTTTCATTCGTATCATTGCTTTAGTTTGCACTTTACTTTCTGCTCATAGCTTATCAAGTTGTTCATCTTTTGATGGCTCTTTTTATCATAATCAACTAACTTTAGTAGAGCCAAAATATCACTTAGTGCAGCTTGGTTTATTTTGTTTAAAGACTCACATTGCTAACTTGCTCATAACTCTTTCTTACATGATCAATCCAGCTGAAGGCAAAAAAAGGTTAAGGGAAAATTAAGTGGTGTGATTTGTCACCTAGATTTTACATTGCTTAAGATTTAATTCAAGAGTTAAAGTAGTTGTTCTTGTTTTTAATTGATTTAATGTAGATGTCATTTTCATTTTCATTTTCATCAGCAGTAGAGGTACTGGGCCGATGCCATTGGTCTTTTATTTGATGCCTTTACTTTCCTTTAAAGTTTTGATTTCATTTCAGTTATTGTTCAAGCTTTCTTTAGAATACTCTTTAAGTTTCAAGAAATCATTTAGAAGTCGCCACAAACACACACATTCACTCACTTGATTACATCTCCATAACAACACATTAGGAAAGATAAATCAAAAACAAACTAAAAAGATAAAAACGACAAAAGATTAAGAAAAGGTTATCTAAGTACATATAGTACACCTCACTTCATCAGCTTACGAGCCCCGGGTTGACATTTAAAAGTTGCAATTTAGATATCACTAAATTGACCAAACATTTTAGCGTCGTTGCCGGGGAAGTGAAATTAGGTAGCCAGATTCTTAAAAAAAAAAAAACACAATAAAAAAATTTCAAGGAAGGAAATTGATAACATCTCAAAGTATGATCTCCTCTTGCACTTAATGTGATCTGGAGGATCAGAAAAGAGAGAGTTATTTGTTTAATAGTTTCTTGAGTATGCTCTCTTCTTGCACCTAGAGTGACCTAGAAGATCAGAAAGAGAATTATTAGCCCGACTTGAAGAATAAATAAAAAAAAAAGACATGCATAGGGCAAGAGATTCTAGGGGAAGGTTTTTAGCTAGAGCCAAAAGTTCGATTTTTACAACTCCATCTACTTCAAGGAATAGACAAGAGACACCTCCATCATCTCCAACTTACACTCCTAGCCCTAGGATTCCTGGAATTCAAGAAGCAGGAGTCGACTCTCCCATACCTTCCATCGAATCTGAATTAGAGAGAGATCCTTTCCTTCTTTCTCCAGAGAGACAAATTGTAATTGAAGAAGTAGAATCACCTGAAGAAGAGGGAGAAATTCCTTCTCACACACCCTTAGTAGAAGAACCAGAAGACTCTGAAGTCTCCAGGGAAACTACCATGACAGAGGAAGGACCAACTGGATTTGGTAGAGGTAGAGGTAGAGGAGGAGGAGGAAACAATGGAGGAGGTAGAGGTAACAATGGAGGAAATAGGGATGGGGATAACTCATTCGGGTTTCCTATAGTTGATGAGGACTCCCGAGCCACAATGAAAAACATCTCACCATCTGTCCTCCCAAACTTCCATGGGTTTAGGAATGAGGACCCTGAAACATTTCTATTTGAGTTTGAGGTAGTGTGTCAAACTTATGATTATCTGGATGACTCTCAAAAACTCAAATTGTTTCCTTCAACATTGAAAGGATCAGCCTTGAAATGGTTCATGGGATTACTCACTCAATCCATTAGGCCTTGGAATGATATGAAACAGACATTTTTGGATAGGTACATGGACTATTGTATGTCCACGAATCACAAGGATGAGGTATTCAAAATGATGCAAAAAGAAGATGAAAACTTGGAGGAATTAATTAAAATATTTCAATATAATCTGAAAAGAGCAAAAATGAGTAACTTGGATGAGGAGACCTTGAAAGCTCTTTTACTAAAAGCCATTAGAGATGAATGGATAGATCTTTTGAATATGATGGGAAAAGGAGATGTATCTCAACTTCCACCTTCTAATATAGCAGAATTATGTGTCCATCTCTCAAGGGGGAAATCCAAAACTCAAAAAGGGCCTAGAGATCCTTCTCTCATTAGAGCAAATAAATCTGCAACTGGATCGGTAAGTAGGGCTGAGATTGGCAACATGCTTGATTAATTCAAAACTGATATCTTAGGGAGTCTTAGTGAGCAACTAGACACCCTTAAGATTCACAATAAGCAGAAAGCAGAAGCTGAGGCTTTGGCCATCTTTTGCCCAAAGTGTAGAAAGAAACATGCTCTAAGGAAATGTCCCTTGGATGCAAAAGTTGTAGAAACATGTGTAATATGTTCATAGAACCATGAGACCAAGGATTGTCCTTCAATTCTTGGGCTCAAAGCTGTCTTTCAAGAAGATCCAAATACAATTGAATCTCTCTGTTTTGTTGCAAGGAGACCTTGGCAGGGGCAACAAAATCAAGGGTTTAACAACTCTATGAATTTTCAACCCCAACCAAATTGGAATCCTTGGCAACAACCTTGGTCCCAACCTCAAAATTCTTTTCAATCATGGGTACAAGGTATGCAAAATCCTTATGGGAGATTTTCTCAGTTTTACCAATATCCTCCATCTTTTCAAAACCAACAAGCTCCACAACTTCCAAATCAAAATCCACAACTATCATTGTCATTTCCACAACAACAACCTTCCCAATAGAATCCAAATTCTCAACTCTTGCTTCCATTCCAACAGAAGTCAAATCAACTTCCTTCTCAGCCATTGCCAAACCCCAATAATAAAAACCCTCAAAATTCCTACATGATGGAAGGTCAGCAATTTCCTACCTATATGATTGTTCCTCTCAATGAAGTACAACTCAGATCAGGTAGAGTCTTAGATAAACCTTCTATAAATGATCAAAAGCAAAGAATTTTTGAGGAAGAATCTCTTGAAGCCAATAAGGGTTCTGAAGCATCTCTTCAAAACCCAAACACTCAAAAAAAAAAAGAACAAGAATTAACCCCCACAACTCCCATAGTTGAGCAACCTGCATCCTTATCCACACCTCCTTTCCCTGAAAGATTACAAATTTATAAAGGAGTGGAAAAACAAATTTGGTTGCCTGACTATAATTTTCTAGATGAATTGAAAAATGTTTGTATCAAGATCCCCTTGTTACAAGCCATTAAAGAGATTCCTATTCTAGCAAAAACAATAAAGGAGTTGAGTATTAAAAGACCAGGAAGGAAACCAAGAGATACCAGAAGGATCCACCTGGTAGGAAAAATTGCAGATATCATGATGGGAAAAATTACTATGCAGAAATATGTAGATCCCGGTAGTCCAATTGTCAAAACACATATCAATGGGTAGAAATACCAAATACTTTGATTGATTTAGGGGCTACTATCAACATCATGAGTAGATAGACTATGGACCAGCTAAAACTTCCTAATCTTCTTTTTACACCTACTTTATTGCAACTTGCAGATCGATCAATTATTAAACCAGATGGTGTATTAGAAGACATTCCAGTCTCCCTAGACTCTTGGGAATATCCAGTGGATTTCATGATTTTAACCCCCAAGAGTAATCTAGGAGGACATCCTCTTATTTTAGGAAGACCTTGGCTAGCCACAGCTGATGCTTTCATAAGTTGTAGGTCTGGGGATATGTATATTTTTGATGGTAATTCGACAAAGAAGTTCAATCCGTATCCTCCAGCAAAAGCAATTACAGAAATAGGGGATAATGAGTGGGTTGATGATGAAGATACTATACAACCTGTCTTTACCATTTCTGAGATTAGTGAAGATAGTCAAATTCTGAACACATTAGAAAATTTTGAACCATGTTCAGAATATGACCACACACAATTTCAGTTGGATTCTAACATTGAGTGTCTATCATCTAGACAGATGTCTCTTTTCTCTATGGAAGAGTTTGGTAGTTCTGCCATTGAGATTTTTCTAGGAAAAACACTGAATATCAACAAAAAGTTGGAAAAATCTCAACAAGAAGAGCTAACCAAAGTCTTGCAAAAGCATTCTACTGCATTTGCATGGGAATATACAGATATGAAAGGTATTGACCCGAAGACTTGCATTCATCACATCTATATTGAGGAAAATAGTAGACCAATCAGACAACCTCAAAGAAGAATGAATCCAAACCTTAGGGAAATAGTGAAAGAAGAGCTCCAAAAGTTACTTAATGTAAACTTCATTTACCCCATTTCAGATAGCCGGTGGGTTTCTCCTTTGGTTATAGTACCTAAAAAGAATGGTAAATGGAGAGTTTGCATTGATTATAGGGAATTCAACAAAGCAACTTTGAAGGATTACTTTCCTTTACCCTTTATTGATCAAGTATTAGATACTTTAGCAGGTAAAAAGTATTTCTCATTTCTAGATGGTTTTAGTGGTTACAATCAGATTCAGGTAGCACCTGAAGATCAGGACAAAACCACATCTACCTGTCCATGGGGGACTTTTGCTTACCGAGTACTTCCTTTTGGATTATGTAATGCACCCGCAACATTTCAAAGGGCAGTATTAGGAATATTTTCTGATCTAATTCATGATTGTGTAGAGGTCTATATGGATGATTTTACAGTTTATGGTAACTCATTTGAAGAAGCATTAGAAAATTTGGAAAAAGTCCTTATAAGATGTAAAGAAACAAATCTTTCATTAAGTCATGAAAATTTTTCATGATGTTTACTGAAGGGATTGTTTTAGGACATCATATTTCAGGAAATGGAATTAAAGTTGATATATCAAAAGTTGAGGTCATCTCCAAATTACCTATTCCAAATTGTTAGAAAGATGTTAGAAGTTTTCTTGGGTTTACTGGATATTATAGAAGATTTATTGAAAACTTCACCAAGATAGCATCTCCGCTCTTCAAATTACTTACAAAAGACTGTGAATTCAAATGGGATCTTGAATGCCAATCTGCATTTGAAGCTTTAAAAGCAAGGATATCTGAAGCACCCATTCTGAGAGGGCCAAATTGGAAACTTCCTTTCCATATTTCTACAGATGCTTCAGATACAGCTCTAGGAGTTGTCTTGGGAAAAAAGGATTTGGTCCCTTATGCCATTTACTACACCAGTAAAAATCTGACTCCCACTGAGTTAAATTATATTGTGACTGAAAAAGAATTCTTAGTCGTTGTTCATGCAATCAACAAGTTTAGACATTATATAACCGGCTATGAAACTTTTGTCCATACTGATCATTCTGCAATTAGATATCTCATGAATAAACCTGTTACTAATGGCAGAGTTACAAGATGGCTTTTACTTTTACAAGAATTCAATATTACTGTGTTAGATAGACCAGGGAAACAAAATACAGTAGCTGATTTCTTGTCTAGAATCCAAAATACTAATGAAGATTCTCCTGTAGAGGATAAGTTTCCAGATGAATATTTGTTTGCAATAACTACTAAAACCCCTTGGTATGCAGACATTGCTAATTATTTGGTTACAGGGAAGCTACCTCCATACTTATTTCCTAATGAGAAAAGGAAAATAATTCAGGAAAGTTCAAAGTATTCATGGATTTCTAATGAATTGTTCAAAACAGGGCTAGATTGTGTGATCATAAGATGTGTTTGGGAAGATGAAATGCCTGACATCCTTAAGGCATGCCATGATGAACCGTGCGGTGGACACTTTGCTAACAAGAGGATTGCCTATAAAATCCTTTCTTTGGGATATTATTGGCCTTCTCTCTTCAAAGATGCAAAACAATATGTTAGAAGGTGTGACAGCTGCCAAAGAGGTGGGAGACCAACTCTTTCAAATGAAATTCCATTACAACCACAGGCACTCATCGAACCCTTTGAAAAATGGGCTTTAGATTTCATTGGACCTATCAATCCACCATCTAAACAAAAGAAGTATATATTGGTTTGCACTGATTATGTTACTAAATGGGTAGAAGCCAAGGCATTGCCTTCTGCCACTGAAAAATCAGTTGTTCAATTTCTTTTTGAGGATATTTTTACTCGTTTTGGTGTCCCAAGAGAAATTGTAACAGATCAGGGAAGCCAATTTACATCTAACTTGATGGAGAAGTTGATGGAAGAATACAAAATTAAGCATAGAAAATCTACTCCATACCATCCGCAAGCAAATGGTCAAGTGGAATCCACAAATAAAGTTCTTGAGAGCATCATCACCAAAACTGCTCATCTCCATAGAAGAGATTGGGCAGAAAGGCTTCCTGAAGCCTTATGGGCCTATAGAACTACATGGAGGAACACAACAGGACATTCTCCCTATGAACTTGTTTATGGGAAAGAAGTCTTGCTCCCCATTGAGTTTCAAATCAAGACCTTCAAGATGGAAGTTCAGTTGGGGATGAATCTATCAGAAGCCCAAAAGCACAGAATGGAGCAGCTGAATGAGCTAGATGAGATAAGACAAGATGCAATTTTAAGGACTGATCTAGTTCAGCACCAAAGAACTAAGTGGCATGATCGATACATCAAAGAGAAAAAGTTTCAGAAGGGAGATTGGGTACTATTGTTTGATTCCAAGTTTAAGGACTTCAAAGGAAAATTTCAAACTCATTGGCTTGGACCATATGAGATTGATGAAGTCTTTAGCAATGGAGCAGTTCGAGTAAAGACTATTGATGAGTCTCAGACTCCTCTCATTATGAATGGCCACCGATTGAAAGTTTACCACAAGCCACTCTCAAAGGAGGAATTTGTTAAAATATTCCAAGAAGATTCTGCAATGAGGCTGGTGGAGAAGAATTCTTCTCCTCCATCAGCCTAGTTTTTGTTTCTTTCAGTTAAAAAAAAAAAAAGAGAAAAAAAAAAAGTCTCTTGTATAAGCCTGAAAACCAATCTTGAATTGGCAGTCTTATGCAGAAAATATAAGGTGAAAATCAGGGGCACCTGACACTTTGTATTTTCCAAAAAAAAAATAAAAAAATCTCTCTCTCTCTCTTTCCATCTCATTCGCCATTTTAGTTCATCCATCCCATCATCTCCATTCCACTTCATTTTCATTCCATTTCATTCATCTCACTCCATTCCATCAATAAAAGTCCCTCTCAGGACTATTTCATTCAGTTAGTTCTTTTTCTAACTATTTTGTGAAGTGAACAGAGTGTTGTCTCAGTTTCCGCAGCTGGGAACCGTTTCCGCAGCTAACACCAGTTTCCGCAGCTCGAAACGATTTCCGCAGCCAGCACACTCTGTCTCCACAACCAGGACCACTCTGTTTTCAAAAAAAGAAAAAAATCACAGTCAGAGGTATCATCATCAACAAGGATATGAGGCACCTGCAAGGATATGAGGCACCTGCAAGGTCAGAAAGCAATAATGGATCAGAAACCTTAATCAACACATGGCAAACTCATGAAGGTATGATCAAAATTCTTTTCCAAACAACAATTTAATGTCGTTTTATGCATAATTATTGAATCGTGGTAAGAGCCACTAAATACAATGATTTGGCAAGATCACCCCACTCCTCTTCCACGGTAATGCTTAATCCACCTCATACCTCTCTAACGGTCCCCTAATCATCATTTATTCAAAACTTGAGACGAGGCTGCTCCTCCATTACTGACCATACCTCTGTGACGTAACCCAATGTACCACGGTTCTCTTTACCGTCATTTCCGCAGCCAACAATTGAAGACGTGTGCAAGCCACCCGACTCTTAAGGATTCGGCCGTTATTCCATCTACTTATCACTCCATTTACCACATGCATGAACTCATTTCCCGTGTTTATCTTCTACTCTCTCATACTCACACCATTTCCACTCTCATTTCCACTGCAAACTCCACATCTCTGTTCAAACCCCGATTACAGTTTGCAATACGCTTACATTTCGTTACGGCTACTCCACTTACAGCCGTAATCCACCTGTGTTTTTTCTCGTAAGCATCGACTACTCCACTTACAGCCGTAATCCACCCATTTTTCCCGTGAACATCCTCCTTGAGCATCCATACACAGTCAAAGCTTCAGCCGAATTTGAGAGCCGAAGATGGGGAAGCTGCTTAGAGCAGAACCTGAGGGTCCGAAGAATTTAGAAGGGTACCCACAGACGAAGGAGGCACTACAGAAAGCAAAATGGTTAAAGTTTATCCAAGAATTCAAAGGGTATCATAAAGAGGTAACGAAGGCATTTGCCCAATCCTTCAATGGAAATACCGTGGAAGTAGGGGACCTGAAGTTCACAATAACAGAGACCACCATAGCCACAGCAACCGGTTTACCTTAGCAAGGAGAATGATGGTTCAAGAACAGAGTAGTGGAAGATCAGGAATGGAAAAACATGCTTAAGAACCCAGGTATGGACACTTCAATATTCACTAAAGGGATTCTTGTGCATGTAATTAAGGAAGAATGGACTGCATTGTTATTGCTTGTTCAAAAGTTTATCACATGTGAGGGCCGCTTTGGCACTATGTATATGTACCATGCAAGAATTATAATGAATTTCATGAAAGGCCATGCCCTCAACTTACCCTACTTTCTGTTAAGAAGCCTAAAGAAAATGAGTTCCACTGTCCAAAAGCATGTAGGACATATTTAACCCCGCTTGTATCATCACGGGCTCATTAGAATTTTGATTGAAGAGCAGTTGAAAAATAACAAGGATACATGGGAAAACTTTCTAATCAGAAACCATTTCTAAGAGGTAACTGAAGCCTCTAGCAGCTACCCTAGAATCCCAAAAAGAAGTAGGAGAAGAGGAAAAGATGTTGCAGCCCAAGATCCTCCTATAGTAGAAACCCAAGAAATTTCTCAAGAAAAAGAGGAGGGAACCAGAACTAAGAAGCAGAAAAAGGATAAAGGGAAAACAATTGTTCAAGAATCACATCCATCACCTGAACCTTCAGTAGAAGAAGACTCTCAAACCTTGGCTGATAGACTAGCACAACTTCAAGCTGCTGCCCTCTCAAAGAAGAAACAAAAAGAAAAACAAAGTGCCCAGCAAAAGAGCACTAGTGCACAAGTGAGAAGAAGCAGTAGACTTAAAGGAAAAACGAGTGTGACTAAACAATCACATTTCATTGACTTAGGAACACCTGAAAAAGGTCCAGCTCAGCAAGTTATAGAATCAAGTTCCCCACGTGTTGAGTCCACTCCTCCACGTGAAGAAAGTCCCTTTCAGCCAGAGCCTCAAACAGAATTTGAATTTGAACAGAGCCCAAGAAGAACACCTGACATTGACCCTGACCAGCAGGAGGTATACAATTATTTGGAGACCTTAGAGCAATCAGTTGCAGGTCCAAGCACTATATTGCCTCTTGATGAACAGGTCCAGTCTTTAAAACAAGAGGTGTTTGAGCTAGAAGTCTTGAACCGGCATATTAAACAAGAAAACGAAGCATTGAAAGAACAAAGCAAGGTGGACAAAATTGTCCATGACAATACCATGCTTCACTTAGGACTCTGGCAGAAGAAGAACAGAAAATTGAAGAGAAAATGTAAGAAGCTGAGCAGGGCCTTGATCAATTTGAAATTCAAGTGTTTAGTCAGAAAACCAAGGACAATTTTGGCAGCAAGAAGAAAGAGAAGAAGGCTGGATGTTTTGGCAGAAGCATCTGAGCATATGGATTAAAAAAATGACAAAGTTTTGGTTGCATGAGGACATGCAACATCTTCACAGTGGGGGTATGTTGAGCCTCAAACCTGCACTTCTTTACACATCCTCTCAGCCTCCTTTTCCTACTCATTTCCTTCTTTTGCCACTCATTTCCTTCATCAAATTGCTCAAATCATTGTATTATAGGACTTTTTACATGATTTGCTAATTATGCTAACGACTGTTGTTGGTTTAGAATTTTGGTACAAAGTGCTGCGTTTCCGCAGCTCACACAGGGTTTCCGCAGCTGATCCCGGTTTCCGCAGCCAACCCCGGATTCCGCAGCTGTTTTCTTAAATGCTATGTTCCAGGTGTCCTCCAGGTAGAAGAGCCACATGGGCAAGTTCGTGGAACCAAGGACATGGTGTGTGTCCTTCCAGCTCACCCAAACTGGTCATATAAACCCGTGGTCAACGCAGAAGCAAAAACGGTCAAACGGAGGTCATTGGCGGTGGCACGGCTCTGCGTGTTCGGTTTGGAGCACGTAAAGAACAGCTGGCCTCTTCCTCAGCCACGAGGACCGTGGGAAACAAGAATCCAACAGAAGATTGATAGCCCATAACGACCGTTGCCTAAATCCGAGGACAGTGCCAGATTACGTGTTTTTACACAGCTGATAGAATAGCCCAGTTTGCGTTAAGTTAGTTTGCTTTCTCTGCTATAAATAAAGCGTCTCTAAACGCTGGATAGTTAGTCTTTTAGTCTTTGTAATCAGTTGTAAACTCTGTTGAGACATATTGTTATAAGTATTTTGTAAGCTCCCCACTGTATTTTTCATATGTGTTGTTAATACATGAGAAGACCGTTTTGTTTCTAAGCGTGTAACTGATCTTTTGGATTGGTTGAAGTAGGCGGAGGGCCCCTGTCTGCTACAGCCACTGTACAATAGTCTTTACTTTATTTTCTTGCATTTCTTCTTTCTGATTTTCATGTATATTAATGTACAGTTTGAATTGCTGCATTTTATTTTCTTTTAACATGTATATTATTGTACATAAACTTTGAATTATGCTGATTTACATTTCTGCACTTTTGTTCATGACTGATCAGTGTGTTTTTGCAGATTTCTTAGGAGCCCAGGACAGTTTTCTTTCTTCTCTTTTTACAACTAGTGGCATTTGTGATCGTCTTATCTAGACTGCTGATCTTTATTTTTTATTTTCATTAGTATCATTGCTTTAGTTTGCACTTTACTTTCTGCTCATAGCTTATCAAGTTGTTCATCTTTTGATGGCTCTTTTTATCATAATCAACTAACTTTAGTAGAGCCAAAATATCACTTAGTGCAGCTTGGTTTATTTTGTTTTAAGACTCACATTGCTAACTTGCTCATAACTCTTTCTTACATGATCAATCCAGCTGAAGGCAAAAAAGGTTAAGGGAAAATTAAGTGGTGTGATTTGTCACCTAGATTTTACATTGCTTAAGATTTAATTGAAGAGTTAAAGTAGTTGTTCTTGTTTTTAATTGAGTTAATGTAGATGTCATTTTCATTTTCATTTTCATTAGCAGTAGAGGTACTGGGCTGATGCCATTGGTCTTTTATTTGATGCCTTTACTTTCCTTTAAAGTTTTGATTTCATTTCAGTTATCGTTCAAGCTTTCTTTAGAATACTCTTTAAGTTTCAAGAAATCATTTAGAAGTCGCCACAAACACACACATTCACTCGCTTGATTACATCTCCATCACATCAAATTAGGAAAGATAAATCAAAAACAAACTAAAAAGATAAAAACGACAAAAGATTAAGAAAAGGTTATCTAAGTACATATAGTACACCTCACTTCATCAGCTTACGAGCCCCGGGTTGACATTTAAAAGTTGCAATTTAGATATCACTAAATTGACCAAACAATAACATTCACCAAATTTTACTCTATTGGCCCATATAAAAATGTTGATGAGACATTTAGAAATGAAAAGGAAACATTTAACATTCTAAATGTCATAAATGGTGCAATATAGCCCATAGATCCTCTTAAAGAAAGTGATGAAGTAAGTGACTTGGTGGAGGTTTCATCAACTAATCTTGCAATACCAAAATCAGTTACATGCCCCAACATGTCTTCATCAATAAGCACATTATTGGGTTTTAAATCACAATGAACTACTTGCACAAAAGAATCATGATGGAGATATTCAATGGCATGGGCCACATCTATTGCAATGTCCAATCGTGTCTTTAGTCCCATTTCAAAAGCATCTTCACCATTGTTGTCATTTGTACTAGGATACAAATGCTTCTCCAGGCTTCCATTAGACATAAATTTGAAGACTAAACCTTTGAAATCAATGTTGCAACACGAGGTTATGATTTTCACCAGATTTAGATGTCGAACCTTTTGCAAGATGCTACATTCTGCTTTAAAACTCTTTTCAGCCTTGTCCTTTAACAACTGGAAAAATTTTACAGCAACAAGTGTGCCATCACTCAAAATTCCTTTATAAACAGAACCAAAATTCCCTGTTCCTAATAAGTTGGTCTCAGCAAATCCATTAGTTGCTATATGAAGCTCTTGATATGAGATCCTTTTGTGCTCCAACCTTTGCAAAATGGCTTGTGAGGAATCAAATTTTTGCACAGGCATATTTCTTTTCCAAAGGAATCCCAAAAGTAAACAACATAATATAAAAGCAACAACTCCACTCACTGGCAGTATCAGTCTTTTCACAAGTGCAAAATGATGTTTTGGTGTTTGACATGTAGGCAGTTGAAATAGTTGCGGTCCACAAAGGCCAGGATTTCCAATTAGGGACATGACAATTGTTCTATTTGCAAAAAACCCTCCTTCTGGAATTTCCCCTGTGAAATTATTGAAAGACAAATTCAAGCTTTGAAGCATTTTCAAATTCTTGAGTGTGACCACTGGTATTACACCTGATAAGCTGTTGGAAGAGAGGTTTAGGCTTGCAAGGCTTTGTAAATTTCCAAGTGACTCAGGAATAGACCCTTGGAAGGAATTGTGAGATAAGTTCAATAATTGTAGCTCATTGCAACTTCCAAGTGCAGGGGGGATTGCCCCAGTCAATTGATTGAAAGAAGTGTCTATAGCTTGAGCCATTGCAATTTTACCAATCTCAGTGGGCAAGGAACCTTCTAATAAATTCCATGACACATTCAAATAGAACTGTAGATTAGAAAATTTCCCAATTTCATGTGGTATACTTCCGGAGAGCCTATTGTGAGATAGGTCAAGCAATTCCAAATTTATACAATCTCCTAAGCTGGAAGGTATGGTCCCTGATAACTTATTGTGATGAAGATGGAGTCTTCTTAGTTGTTTAAGGAGTGAAAGGGAATTTGGAATCTTTCCGGAGAGACTATTTCCACTAAGGTCCAAGAGACCAAGGTGTTGTAAGCTTTCAAAATCATCAAGAATGTTTCCTTCTAAATTATTGTTACTTAAATACAATCTTTCTATTTTTACAAGTTTTCCTAATGGTGGAACATTACCATTTAGAAAATTTTCACTTAAATTTAATAAGATTAGGCTGCTAAGATTACTTATATGTGGAGGAATGTTTCCTTGTATTTTATTATTTGATAATAATAGCATAGATAAATTAGTATAAAATCTACCTATAGTAAATGACAAAACACCACTTAATTTATTGTTGTTCAAGCATAAATACTTTAAGTGAGAACAATGAGTAAGAGCGGTAAGAAAAGGCATGTTTATAGCATTTCCACTATCTAGTTGATTTCTATTCAAAAATAAAAATTTGAGAAAAGATAACTTACCCAACTCTATAGGCACTGTCCCACTCAGCTTGTTATGACTTAAATCGAGTTGTACTAAGTTAGAAAAATTTCCAATAAACTTTGGAATCTCTCCACTAAGTTGATTTAAAGCTAAATCGAGATATTGCAAGTTTAACATATTTGACAACGATGTGGGAATGCGACCTGAAAAATCATTTGAGGCTAGAGAAAGTCCTTGCATACGGGTGAGGCTACCCAATTCTTGTGGTATAGAACCGGTGAGACTGTTTAGTTGCAAATCAAAAGAGTCAACGATGAAAGGTTTCCCAAGGAAGAGGGAATGCGACCTGACAAATCATTTGAGGAAAGAGAAAGTTCTCGCAAACAAGTGAGGCGACCCAAGGAAGAGGGAATGGTACCTGTTAGCTCGTTGTGTCCCAAGTTAAGGCGTTGCAATTGCCAGAGGGAACCCAACTCATTCGGGATATTTCCGGTCAGATGGTTGTCTGAGAGTAGCAGGAGAGTCAAATTTTTGCAGCTGATGAGTTGACTCGGAATAGGACTGGTCAGACTATTGTATTCCAAACCTAATTCAATCAGCGATGAAAGGTTTCCCAAGGAAGAGGGAATGGTACCTGTCAGCTCGTTATCTCCCAAGGCAAGCACTTGAAAAAGCGGAAGGGAACCCAACTCGCTCGGGATATTTCCGGTCAGGTTGTTGAAGGAGAGCGCCAGAAGAGTCAAATTTCTGCAACTACAAAGTTGAGTTGGGATATTTCTGTCCAAGCCAGTGTTGTCCAAACTGAGCTCCCTCAAACGAAAGAGGCGTCCCAATTGATTGGGGATATGACCAATGAGCTCATTGCCTGTGAGAATGAGCGTGCAGAGAAACGACAAATTGCCGAGCGATGGAGAATGGGACCGCACAAATCCATGCCAGTGAGGTCGAGGGAGGCCACTCTGTTTGGATGGCAGCAGTTGCAGGTGACGTCGGTCCAGTTGTAGAAGGGGTTGGCGGGAGTCCAATCTGCGAGGGAATGATGTGGATCGCTGGCAATGAGGTTCCTGAATGCCACCAGGGATTGGTGGTCATTGTGGAAAGAGTGGGATCCTTTCCCAGGGGTGAAGGAAAAGATGAGGAGGAGAAAGAGCAGATGAAAAGCAAAAGAAAGAGAGGGCATGGTGGTTGAAATCGCAGCCTCTGGGAGAGGGGAGGGGAGAAATGCAGTGAGTATAGGTGGAGATGTGAGTGAGTATTTATAAAGGGCAAAAAGGAGAGAAACCGAGTGTTTCGGCGTCGTGAAGAATATGTAGTACCATGTATAGTGTGAACTTAGAAGGAGAAGGCATGAATCATGAGGCCGTTCCTCCTGTGTCAAAAGAAGTCAAAGAAGTCTTCCAAAAGTCTTCCACTGCTGAGAAAAGTGGTTTCTGATGTTGTCGTTAAAACATATATAATTATAAAGTTTGGTGTGAATGGTTTCCCATTCAACTTGATCATATAAAATGGAAACTTTGGGTAATTTGAAAACGGGTTAATGTTAGTCCAAAACTAAAATCGATTACCAATAGAAGCACGAACTCCGTGTCTAAGCGATATGTAAACGATCTAATATCCCATCAATAAATATAAGTTGCTTTAATTTACTACTGATTTGATAAAACATTTTTAAATTTATTATTTAAGAAAGATGAGGCTAACAAAGATTTCGCAATTTTTAGACTTTCATAAATTTTATTACGTTAATTTCGGTATTGTAGAGTTGAGTTGAGTTGTTAGAAGATATACCACAATAAGTAGACCCAATGAACAATACTATCCTTCATCATATTGTGTATTGTTGATTGATTCTGGTGAACCAGAAAGATATGAAGAAGAAATGCAGGTAGAAACCAGGAAGAAGTGGGAGCAAGCCATGGAAGAAGAGATGGATTCCTTGATGCATAACCAGACTTGGGACTTAGTCAAGTTTCCTGCAGGTAAAACAACATTGCAAAATAAATGGGTTTACAAGTTGAAGGATGAAGATGGAGGTAAATAGAGGTATAAGGATAGACTTGTAGTGAAGGGGTTTGCGTAAAATAAATGTATAGAATTTGATGAGATTTTTTCTCTTGTTGTTAAAATGACTTCAATCAGAACTATTTTAAGTCTATTGGCAGCAAAAGATTTACATCTTGAGTAGTTAGATGAAAAGACAACCTTTATCTATGGGGATTTGGAGGAAGAAATATAAATGCATCAGCCACAAGGGTATGAGGTCAAATGGAAGGAGAAGTTACTATGAAAATTGAAGAAGAGCTTGTATGGCTTAAAACAGGCTCCAAGGTAGTGGTATCTAAAATTTGAAAGGTTTATATTTGAACAAGGTTATACTATATTATATTTGTATTATATGTAGATGACATGCTTGGTGCAGGGTCTAACATGTAGGAAATAATTTTTCTCAAAGGAAAATTGGCAAATTCATTTGCAATGAAGGATTTGGGTGCTGCAAAACAAATCCTTGGTATGAGAATAACTAGAGATAGGAAAAATCGCAAATTAACATTGTATCGGAGTGAGTACATAGAAAATGTACTGGGAATATTTAATATGCAGAATACAAAAATAGTTAGTACACCTGTGGCTAGCCATTTCAAACTAAGTAAGGAGATGTGTTCCAAGACTCGAGAAGAGATGGATTATATGTGTAAAGTTCCATATGCATCAAAAGTTGGAAGATTAATGTATGAAATGGTCTGCATAAGGCCTGATATTGCACATGCAATGGGAGTTGTAAGCAGGTATATGAACAATCTGTGAAAAGAGCATTAGCTGGTAGTAAAGTGGATTCTTAGGTATTTGAGAGGTACCACAAATCAAGCATTATGATTTGGTGGTTTAAACATTGCTCTACAAGGATATGTTGACGAAAATATGGCAGGTGATAGAGATAACAAAAGGAGCACCATAAGGTATGTGTTACTATAGGTGGAATAACTATCAGTTGGGTTTCAAAATTGTAAAACATTGTTGCACTTTCAACAACGGAAGCAGAGTACGTTGCTGCTATAGAGGCTAGTAAATAAATAATTTGGTTACAAAGGTTTATGGATGAATTGGTAAAGAAGATGGAGATGGGAAGGTTATACAGTGACAACCAAAGTGTCTTCATCTTGCAAAGAACTCAGGATTTCATTCCAAGACTAAACATATGCAATTCAAGTACCATTTCATATGGTCAGTGTTGGAAGATGGACAGTTGAAGTTGGAAATGATACACACTAGCCAGAATCCTTCAGATATGTTAACAAAAGTTGTAACTAGGGAGAAAATGAGATTCTACTCAGTTTCAATTGGTCTTCAAGTATGATGGTGAAGATGAGAAACAACCAGGTTGAAAGTGGAAGAATTGTCCAACAATTGAAGCATCGATGGAGTTGATATAATCAGTCCCCAAGTAGGAGATTGTTGGATGTGGAGCCTAATTATCTTCCTAATTCAGAGGTCATGTTTTAGCGACGTTTGGATCCCAATCCCTGATGGTGGGGTGTGGGGGAAATTGTTCCCCCACCCCCCCCCCCCCTCCACCCACTATTGCTGCCTGGAGGGTCCATGGGGGGGCTCCTACATATTTTGATCCCCCCCTAGCGAGGGTTCAAGGGCAGCGCCCCCGAAGCTAAAAATAGATGAAAATTTTCCTTGTATAATATTGTAATTTCATAGTCAATCTAATTCGTTCATTAATCAGATGATCTAATGGTAGAATTTATGTTTAATTTAGGGTTTTTTGTCCTAGAAGGAAACCCATCGGTTTATATGAAGGAATTGTATTGAAAATGTGTATTATTATGTTGAACGAGATAGAGAGAGGACATTATGTGAGAGAGAAGAGGAAATTACAATGGATCTTTTGTAGATTGTATCTCTTCATTTTGTTGGATAATATAAAAGTAAGGACTGGTTGTTTCTTCTTTGACATAGCCCAAATTGGGTGAACTACCTATATTTGTGTCTCTCTTGTTTTACGTGTTTCTGTATTTTGTGTTTCCAAAATATTTTGTGTATTTCATTTCTTCGTTAATTAATTTCTAACATAATTCAGATCTTTTTGTTGTGTGTGGAGCATGATTGTTCAGAGGTCTTTGTTTCAGCCGGATGTATACCCCAGGAAGTTTGTTCACCCCTCCACGCGGGGGGGTGCGGGGGGGACTTGTAATTTCTAGTCAATCTGGGCCGTTCATTAGGCGGATGATCTGACGGTAGAGCTTATGTTTAGTTTAGGGTTTTTTGCCCTAGAAGGCAACCCCTCTCTTTATATGAGGGCATTGTATTTGAGGCTGATATATAGATGTGTATTCGGTGAGCGAGAAACATAGAGGTGAGACTGTGAGAGAAAACAGAGGATATTACAACGGTTTTGCTGTAGGTTGTATCTCTTCATTTTGCTGGATAATAGAAAGGAAGGACTGGCTGTTCGGGGTGGACGTAGCCCAAAATGGGTGAACCACGTATATCTGTGTTTATATTTCTGCAATATTTTATGTGTTCCATTGCTCCGTAATATATAATTTTCTAACACTTTTTTCTCTATATTTTCAAATATATTCCTTGAGGAAGTTGGGTCTCTTAAATTCTCCTAAAATCAAACCTCAAAAATAGTCAATGTGTTATTATTGCCATAATTTTCTTTCTTGGATGTTCCAGACTATGAAACTTGGAGGATTTAGAGAAAATATCTCAAGGTATATGTGGTAGAAATTTTTGAATTTGGTCCTCTATAATTTACAAGATATACTATATGGAATATTTTGGTTTTAGAAAAATAAATAGTGCACATAAACTAATTAATGAAACGCCCCTTCAAAATGTGGTTTTTATCGATGGTGACTAGATAATGTGTGGGAATTGTTTGATAAAATTCTTAGATAAAATGTGATACCCCATAGCCCTCATGTGGGATTAAGGGTTGGGTGTGTTACAAAGTGGTACCAGAGATAATTGTTAAGCTTGTGAAGAAGAAAACGTTTAAGGTACCACGTATGTTGCACTAAATTTTATTATGTTTATGAACCCAATTTCATATTTAATCAATAGATATATTAACTTTGTTAGGAATTAAGTGTTGATTGCTAGGTTTGCAGGAAAATAAATAAATTACATAGATATAAATACTAATAAAATTTTATGTCAACAAGTATAAGCTAAATGGAAAATTCCATTGTATGAATAATAGCATGAATAACTATGGTAACGTAATCTTCATAAACTAAAATGTAGAAGAAATATGGGCATTTGATTCATGTGTATTACTCCTTATTCCATTTGTATTTCTAAGGAAATTAGATATGCTTTGTCTCAATCTCCTAGAAGCAACTACATATCCCCCCCAAATCATTTCTAAGGTTCTCCAATATCGTTACCACATCTTTCATAGTTGTTCATTCATTGGTTTAATGTTTTGAGAAAATCAAACTAACTCATAGCACATAAAGTAATTGTATACATTATTTTCTACAAATCCATCTCCATCCACCTCACTAAAAATACTTAAGAGAAATACTTCCTTCACTTTGTTTGGAAACACTAGCTTCACTCACTTGTGCAAGTTTACATTTCCAGAAAAACATGTCATCTCAAAAAAAATTGGTTGCTTCCTAGTAAGCATTTCCACTAAAAAAAATATCATAACTATATATATCTACCTTGGTAAACACTATCTCAATTAATCCATACTCCATATTGAAGTCAACCTTCATTATATTTTACTTTACCACTGTGTACAAAAATTGTTGATGAGGAAAAACAAGTAAAATTAATGTTCTAAAATGTCATACTTGGGACAATTTATCCCATGGATTCTTTCAAACCAAATGTTGAAGTGAGTTAGTACAGGTTGCATTCATTAATTTTTCGATACCAAAGTCCACTATATGGACCATCATGTTTTCATCCAAAAACACATTATCGGATTTCAAATAAAAAGTACCACTTGAACAAAAGAATCATGATGAAAGTATTCCATCGCATGGGCCACATCTATGGCAATATCCAATTGTGTTTTCAAAGCCAATTCACATACATCTTCACCATTATTGTCATCCCTACAAAATGCTTCTCCAAGCTTTTGTTAGACATATATTGGAACATTAATCCTTTAAAATGGAGGTTGGAAGATGAAGTTATGATTCTCACCAGATTTCAATTTTGAACCTTTTGTAGAACACTACATTCTAATCTAGAACTCTTGAAAACCTTGTCTTTTGCAACTAGAAACCTTATGTAGCCACAACTATGTCATCGCTAAAATTCCTTTATAAATTAACCAAAACTCCTCATTACTAACAAGTTGGCTTTGGTAAATCTATTAATTTCTATGTGAAGCTCATCATATGAGATCCTTTTCTAATCTAACCTTTAGACAATATGTTGCAAGGAATTAACATTTTGCATACACTTATTTCCTTTCGAAATGAATCCCAAAAGTAGACAACATAGTAAAACAACAATAACTACATTCATTAGCAATAATACTCTTTCACAAATGCAAAATGATCTCTTGTTGTTTGAGAGATAGGTAATTGGAATGCTTGTGGTTTGAAAAAGATAGGGTTTCCAATAAAGGACATGAAAATTGTTTTTTTATATAATAAAAAAAAACCCTCCTTTTGGAATTTCCCCAATGAGATTGTTGAAAGATAATTTCAAATACTAAAACATTTTCAAATGCAAGAGTAATTTGAATTGTCCTTAATAGGGAGTTGGAAGAAAGATCTAAGTTCATAAGACTCTGTAAATTTCCAATTGAATTTGGAGTAGATCCTAATTGAATTTCAAATTGAAGTATTTGCTAGAATATAAGAAGCCCTAATACAAGAAGCCAAATATGTACATGGTCAACAAGAGTCCTTTGAAGAAAAGAAGGGTTGAAAGGGTAAGGCAATCTCTCAGACATGTCTCCAACAATGTATGGGGATATAAAATTTATATAAGATATAATTATAATATAACTAAAAAAGTTCTAAATTGTTAAAAATTATAATAAGTCATGGTTTTGTAACATAAATTTTCATGTCTTTCAACATGATTTTTAGATCAAAATTGTATACTTAAATATTTGTGCATTGTATACAGTTCACCATCATGTTCCATTAATGGCTCACTAATCTCATTAATAAGAAAAATAAAAAATCATATTTAAGATTAGAACTTAACTTTTGAATTTTTATTGATAATATAAACAAATTATATATAACTGAAATTTAAATGGATCAAATGATATATTTAAAAGAATAGAATTGTTCTTGATGTTTCATCAATTTGATTTACATGAAAATTTAAAAAATCACATCTATGGGAATTCAACATTTAAATTATTGTTAATGACATAAACAAATTAGTTATGGTTAAATTTAATATATTAATCCAGTAATTTGCGCTCTAAAGATAATACAATTAGTTTCATATCACCTTTTGTGAGAGAGGTTTTTATTTTGTAGATATGAATGTTGACATCATGGATAATAGTAATAAATCACATTAAGATATAATTTTTTCATTTGGTTAATAAAGTGTTATTAAAGAATGTAATTTTCACATTAATGATAATCATAAATAGATAGTAAATATGAACAAAAGTTTGGTCAAATAATTAAAAATAATATCAAAAGTGTAATTAAAATCCAATATAATTCATAAAATCAATTCGCTGATCTAAAAGAGTGTGTTTATAAGTTATAGGCGATTGTTATTTTTTAATTATATCCTTTGATTTATAGACAAATAAATAATGAAATTAATTTGAGACAATTAAAAACATTGTCATTATGAATGGCCAATAGAATAAACCAACGTCTAGATAGAAGTTTACTTCAACGATTATAACTTAAAAAGAAAAAAGAAAAAAGTGCCATTGTATGCACAATGGAAATATTGAAATCTTCTGGTATTGCAATTTTCACAAACTAAAATGAGGAAGAACTATGGGCATTTGATGCATGTGTATCACTCCTTGTTTCATTTGTATTGCTAAGCAAATTAGATATGCTTTGCCTTAATCTCCTAGAAGCAATTGCATTTGCCCCCAAATCATTTCTAAGGTTCTCCAATACCATTACCACATCTCTCATAGTTGGTCGTTCATTGGGTGAGTCTTTTGAACAAACCAAACCAACCTGTATAAGAGAAGATATGCAATTGAATACATTGTTTTCTTCAAATTCATCTCCTTCCACCTCCCTAAGAAGGTTGTTGTCAATTACCTCCTTAATGATGCTTGGAAAGGCTAGATTTACCCACTTGTGCAAGTTCAGGTCTCCAGAAAACATATCATTAGTTGGTCGTTTCCTCGTAAGCATTTCCAATAATAAAATGCCATAGCTATAAATATCTCCTTTCGTAGACATTGGCTGACCAAATCCATACTCTGCATTTAAGATAACATTCATCAAATTTTACTCTATTGTTCCATACAAAAATGTTGGTGAGACATTTAGAAATGAAAAGCAAACATTTAACATTCTAAATGTCATACCTGGTGCAATATAGCCCATAGATCCTTTCAAAGAAAGTGTGGAAGTAAGTGACTCGGCAAAGGTTTCATCAATTAATCTTGCAATACCAAAATCTTTTACATGCCCTAACATGTCTTCATCAATAAGCACATTATTTGGTTTTAAATCACAATGCACTACCTGCACAAATGAATCATGATGAAGATATTCAATGGCATGGGCCACATCTATTGCAATGTCCAATCTTGTTTTTAGTCCCATTTCACATGCATCTTCACCATTGTTGTCATTTGTATTAGGATACAAATGCTTCTCCAGGCTTCCATTAGACATAAATTCGAACACCAATGCTTTGAAATCAGGGTTGGAACACGAGGTTATGATCTTCACCAGATTTCGATGTCGAACCTTTTGCAAGACACTACATTCTACTTTAAAACTCTTTTCAGCCTTGTCCTTTAGCAAATGGAAAACTTTTACAGCAACAAGTGTGCCATCAATCAAAATTCCTTTATAAACTGAACCAAAATTCCCTGTTCCCAACAAGTTGGCCTCGGCAAATCCATTAGTTGCTATATGAAGCTCTTGATATGAGAGCCTTTTGTGCTCCAACCTTTGCAAAATGGCTTGTGAGGAATCAAAGTTTTGCACAGGCATATTTCTGTTCCAAAGGAATCCCTTTCTTTTCCAAAGGAATCCAAAAAGTAAACAACATAATATAAAAGCAGCAACTCCACTCACTGGCAGTATCAATCTTTTCACAAGTGCAAAATGATGTCTTGGTGTTTGACATGCAGGCAGTTGAAATACTTGCGGTCCACAAAGGCCAGGATTTCCAATTAAGGACATGACAATTGTTCTATTTGCAAAAAACCCTCCTTCTGGAATTTCCCCAGTGAAATTGTTGAAAGACAAATTCAAGCTTTGAAGCATTTTCAAATTCTTGAGTGTGACCACTGGTATTATACCTGATAAGTTGTTCAAAGAGAGGTCTAGACTTGCAAGGCTTTGTAAATTTCCAAGTGACTCTGGAATAGACCCTTGGAAGGAATTGTGAGATAAGTTCAATAATTGTAGCTCATTGCAACTTCCAAGTGCAGGGGGGATTGCCCCAATCAATTGATTGACAGAGATGTCTATAGCTTGAGCCATTGCAATTTTACCAATCTCAGTGGGCAAGGAACCTTCTAATAAATTCCATGACAAATTCAAATAGAATTGTAGATTAGAAAGTTTCCCAATTTCATGTGGTATACTTCCAGAGAGGCTATTGTGAGATAGGTCAAGCAATTCCAAATTTATACAATCTCCTAAGCTGGAAGGTATGGTCCCTGATAAGTTATTGTGATGAAGATGGAGTCTTCTTAGTTGTTTAGGGAGTGAAAGGGAATTTGGAATCTTTCCAGAGAGACTATTTACACTAAGGTCCAAGAGACCCAGGTGTTGTAAGCCTTCAAAATCATTATGTTTCCTTCTAAATTATTGTTACTTAAATACAATCTTTCTATTTTTAGAAATTTTCCTAATGGTGGAACATTACCATTTAGAAAATTTTCACTTAAATTTAATAAGGTTAGGCTGCTAAGATTACCTATATGTGGAGGGATGTTTCCTTGTATTTTATTATTTGATAAATCTAACATAGATAAATTAGTAGAAAGTCTACCTATAGCAAGTGGCAAAACACCACTTAATTTATTGTTATGCAACCATAAAAATTGTAAGTGAGAACAATTAGTAAGAGCAGTAAGAAAAGGCATGTTCATAGCATTGCCACTATCTAGTTGGTTGCTATTCAAATGTAAAAATTCAAGAAACGATAACTTAGCCAACTCTATTGGCACGGTCCCACTCAGCGTGTTATAACCTAAAGTCAGGTCTACTAAGTTAGAGAAATTGCCAATAAACTTTGGAATCTCTCCACTAAGTTGATTTCCCACTAAATCGAGAGATTGCAAGTTTAACATATTTGACAAAGACGTGGGAATGCGACCTGACAAATGATTGAATTCTAAAGTCAAATCAACCAACGATGATAGGTTTCCCAAGGATGAGGGAATGGTACCTGTCAGATCATTGGTTCCCAAGTAAAGAAATTGCAATTGCGGGAGGGAACCCAACTCGCTCGGGATATTTCCGGTCAGATGGTTGTTTAAGAGCAGCAGGTTAGTCAAATTTTTGCAGCTGATGAGTTGACTCGGAATAGGACCGGTCAGACTATTGTATTCAAAACCTAATGCAATCAGCGATGAAAGGTTTCCCAAGGAAGAGGGAATGGTACCTGTCAGCTCGTTGTCTCCCAAGGGAACCCAACTCGCTCGGGATATTTCCGGTCAGGATGTTGTCGTTAAAACATATATAATTATAAAGTTTGGTGTGAATGGTTTCCCATTCAACTTCATCATACAAATAGAAGTGTGAACGTAGAGAGGGGAAAATCGTGAAGGATGAGGCATGAATAACAAAGAATATTATTTAACCTCACAACGCTCACGGCAAAAGAAGTCTTATTATTATAAAGTTTGGTGTGAATGACTTCCCATTCAACTTGATCATATCAAATGAAAACTAAAATCGATTACCAGTAGAAGCACGAACTCCGTGTCTAAGCGGTATGTAAAATATAAGTTGCTTTAATTTACTAATGATTTGATGTAATCTCCCATCAGTAAACTCGGCGTCACCTCAAGTTGCGGTGGTTGTAAAGGTGGAGCGGGGACAAAGGAATCAATCATCCGTCCGTTCTAATAAAAAAACATTATTTAAAAAGTGTTCCACCTCCGCGTAGAAAATTGGATGCCGATGAAACATATACCTATGAAGTTTCCGATGTTTTCGTTGAAACATATACCTATAAAGTTTCATGTTGAATGGTTTACCATTCAACATGATTTCCCACCTCCTTTTTATCGACCAATTATAATTTTTTGATATTAAAAATAAGCAGGAAATCAGTGTCTCACCAATCTGTAAACCAAAAACTATTATGTTATCTCCAATCAGACATTACTCTATTTAATAATAGAAGTTCCTTTAATTTATTAATAAACTAATATAAATCGTTATTTATTTTGAAATTTTTTGATTCTGTATTGTTACATGATAACGATTTATTATTTGTTAAGAAAGATGACGCTACCAAAGATGTCGCATAACTTTTGTAAACTCTATTTTCTTTTAATTTAGTAATAAACTAATATAAATCGTTATTTATTTTGAAACCTTTTGATTCTGTATTGTTACATGATAACGATTTATTATTTATTAAGAAAGATGAGGCTACCAAAGATGTCGCATAACTTTTGTAAATTCTATTTCGTTAATTTCGGTAATGTGAAATAGAGTTGTTTTAGAATTAAATGGTTTGAAAGTGGTCATTATCAAGTGATTTATTTTAAGATTTTGCGTTTATTTTTGTTGTTGTTGTATTTTTTAGGGGTCTACAGCTTGGCCTGGCCTAGGCTCCTCTCCTTAAACCAAATCACAAACAGGGGATTCGAACCTTAAAATTTTTAGTTTTCACATATTTCATGAAATAAATCTAAGTTGGAAATATATTAAAATTGCAAATAATCTCAAGAGAAATACAAAAACAAAAGTTTTCACATATTTCATAAAATAAATCTAAGTTGGAAATATATTAAAATTGCAAATAATCTCAAGAGAAATACAAAAACAAAATATAGAAGCTTAAGATCTCTATTAATGAAAACTCAAGATCTCTATTAATCAAAACTCTTGAGGTAGGGTAACACCATACAACTACTCCTTAAGGAAAGAGATCACTCCACAAGTCATCACTTGTCAATACAAAACCAATACTTGACATGTCTCAATGGAGAGTCTCTAACCTCTATGCAGGCTTCATACATACAATACCATGGGTAATAATCATGGGTATTTCAATACCATATATCCAATACTATGGGCATATCACATTATTTCCTAACTACTTGTGGTCTCTTGCATTATGCAGGTTAACCACTTATTTCCTAACTACTTTGAGTACCTCCCTCCATATTATCCCCCCTAGATATACTACATTTCACATTACTTCGATCAACAATTGAGCTACCCCCAACAACATTTTGTGTTTATGATTAATAAGTTTAGAGATAATTTTTTGTAGCTCTCTCTTTAGTTTTCAAAAAATAATAATTTATGAAAATCAATGCTATTAAAAATATTCCGACATTGAGATCTAGCATGAGCATAAGCAAAGTTTTCTAAGATAAATTGTTTTCATTAGTGTAGATGATTTTCATAAATCTCATTACTTTCTTGTTCCAACAACATATTTTTTAATTGACAATGTTAGGTATTCATATAAAGTGTTAAAAGATGTGATAGGTAGTCTTGTGTCACCATTATGCAAGGTGTAACCATTTGTGTCACCGCAATTCACAATCATAATTTCACAAAGTTCTTCAAATATCCTTCAAGGCATTTGTTTAACACTTTGTCAAATTTTCATTGGATTGTATTGAATATTTATCGTTAATGAGGTTCCCACTTGGTGAAACAATAGCTTTCAAAATCTGCTAGTGAATTTTGAGTCAATAATTTCACTGACTTTTTCTTTTTTCTAGATACTCAAATGGAGTGAGCATATTTTGTTAATCACTCGGTGACTGTAAATATGATATTTGTTGTCTCTTTGTGGACCACCACTCCTATTGGAAAGATGTGCCAAGGCACCTATTGAGGAAAAACTCTAACTCATCTCAGGAGAGTAAACACCTTCCAACCTTATTCATCAAAGAAGGAACTTCTAAAATTATTGGGGTCTTGGTTGTAATAGATTCTCTAATCAAGCTTTAGCTTTCTTGTTGTACCCTCCTCTTCTTTTCCCTTAAGCCTTACATGACAAAGGGGGTGAGGTGCAAAACATAGAAGAGTTTGGGGCCATTTTCGGAGAAACAGATGAGCTCAAAGACCATATCAAACCCACTCAATCAGAAAGTTCTCTGGAAAATATTTCCAACAGTATAAGGAAGTCTGAAATTGGCCTCCTGGATCAAAATATAAGGGTAGTCAAAGTTGGACCCATAAAGGTCAAAATCTTAGAGATCCTATGACCCTAGAATCTCATAACTTGTTATAAAATTAATTTCAAAAGGCTTTCGAGGACCAGGGACCAGGGATCTGTCAATTGTAGGAGTCTGGGCCATCTATTTACGTGACCCTGTAACAAAAATTGGAGGCTTAGACCCCACGACCATGGAACCCCGTAACCTTTTGTTAACTCAATTTTCGAAGGCGCTGGGATTGAACCATTTATAGAAGGAATTGCTCGCATAGAAAAGCACCAGGGACCCTTCTCTCTCCTCTGACCGGACAGGTGGAAAAATATCATTGGTAAAAGGTGACATCAGCAACCACCCACTAGGATGGGGACACATGGCAAACAATTTTGAAGTTTTCAAGTACATAAAGGACACATATGTGGATGACACATGGATTAATCACATTGACACATGGCTTGGTTGATGTCAACATGAAGTCATCCCAGTAGTATACCCAAGAGGTTCAGAACCCTGTAACAATTTCAAATTATGTTTCAAAAGGAGTCGAGCTTTCAGGGACTAGGGGACCAGAGCCGGTGCATCTGGGTTCCAGCTTAGTAGTAAGTGGCACCATTTTTCAGCATGGGGGAATCACCAAGTGGTAGTTGGCTTTCCCCCATTTCTCAAATGAAAATTATTAAAGGGTGGCCACCTACAGAGTGGATCATCATCCATCTTGAAGCTACCTCACCCGGGAGAAGCTCCAATTAGTAAACAAGTGCAGTCGTTAAGCCAATGCTTTCCCCTGGAAAATCAGAGTCAACAAAATGGATAGTGAAAACCAATGGTTGACTAATTCCAGTGGGTCGAGCCTTGCCTCCAACTCCACCCGAGCACCCTACTAGAAGAGATAAAATTAGCCTGCCACTTATTAGGGCAGAGCAACAACCATGTCAGCAACTGGGATCATTATCAGGCGAGCAGGGCAAGCGAGTCTGAGACCATTTGATACATCACCCTCCTCCCTTGTCCTCCGCCCAATAGAGTTACTCCATGTGTCTCCCCCCATGCCATCTCCTCCCTTTCTTGCCTGAAATCACCACGAACCAATGGTTGCATCCCGCGTGTCAACTATTGCAATTTAAATTTGTCTATTTAAAACCATTCTATGTCAAGCCATTCCATCTGTTTGCAGCTACCTCCAATCAACTTCCAACTAGAGTGAAGACCTTCATGCACCCTCATCAGGAAGAAATGAAGAAAGCGAAGGGGAAGTTGAAAGCCCCTGTGTAGCAACCCACCAGCCCATTTAGAGAAACCATTGATGAAAAGTTACCAGGGGCGGGACTATTTTCAGACACTGTATGCACCAGGGATTCAAGGCATTCCTCGTGGGAGGAATTTTACAAGTATTTTGAAGATGAAGGTCCCCAAGTGATTGTCATAATAGTCATTGTCAATGATGAAACCCCCACCTCAGAGGCAACCCCACAGAACAAGGCCAATTATTTCTTGCACAGAATTGGAGCGAGGCCTCACATGCTGGCTTACATCGACATGGTGTTATGAAACCAGCTCAAGAAAAGATAGAAAAGATATATCAACGCCTTAGAATTCAGCATCTTCGAGGGGGCAACCTCCTTTACATTACATAAATGAACAATTCTTGGATCATACAAATGACAAAACCTTCTTTCTATATATAGGAGTCTAAGGAGTCACAATATAATCCAGCTGACCTAACAATAATAATATAAAGCCACAAAAATAACAATAGAGGGATTCTATGGGGCACAGAAATAACAATATGGGGGTAATAGGGGCACAACAATATAAATAAGGGGTATAACTACAATAGTAATGGGGTAATCACTAGTATTATAGGGACCCAACATGCCCCTCTCCTTCAAAAAAGTGTTGTCCTCAACGCTTGAGTAGTTCTGGATACTTCTGCATAAAATTCTCATCCTCCCATGTGGAATCTTCAGCGGATAAGTTCTTCCACTTGATAAGATACTCTGAAATTGATCGATTTCGTAGCTGTCGAGTTCTTGTTTCTGTGACTGCTTCCGGTTCCAATATAATTTTTCCTTCCTCGTCAAGTTCTGGCAATATTGTTTGAACTGGGAGCTTGTCGCCTATAACCTTCTTTAAACATGAAACATGGAAAACTGGGTGCAATCGAGAAGCTGCAGGAAGCTCCAATTTGTATGCCATAGTACCAATCTTTTGCAACACCTTGTACGGACCATAATACTTTGGTGATAATTTATTATCCTTCTTAGCTTGCTTTAGGGACATTTGCTTATATGGTTGTAGCCGTAGGAATACCCAATCACCTACATCAAAACTTCTTTCACTGCGATGTTGATCTGCCTGTTGTTTCATTCTATTTTGTGCCAACACGAGGTTATCCTTTAAGAGTTGGAGGACTTGTTGTTGATGTTCGATGTGATGTTCCACTGCCTGAACCTTAGAATTTTCTCTTAAATATGATGTGATGGATGGTGGTTGATACCCATAAAGTGCCATAAATGGGGTCATTTTTGTTGCTGTATGGAAGGAAGTGTTATACCACCATTCAGCCAGAGGCAACCATTTGACCCATTGTGTCTGTTTATCAGATACAAAGCAACGAAGATATCCTTCCAAACATTTGTTTACTATCTCAGTTTCCCATCAGATTGAGGATGATAAGATGAGCTATGAGCTAACTGAGTACCAAGACAAGAAAATAATTTTGTCCAAAAATTTCCAGTGAAAATGGGATCTCTGTCACTTACAATAATCTTTGGGTTTCCATGTAGCTTTTGAATTGTTTCCATAAATGCAGTAGAAACTGTACTGGCTTTAAATGGATGTGATAATGCACAAAAGTGTGCATACTTGGTAAGTCTGTCAACTACCACCATGATGACACTCTTTCCCTCAGACTTGGGTAAACCTGTGATAAAATCCATTGAAACCTCCTCCCAACGTTGGCTTGGAATGGATAAAGGTTGTAATAGACCCGGTGTCTTAATTGTTTCAACTTTATTTTGTTGGCAAACCAAACATTCCGCCACAAACTTTTGAATATCTGATTTAAGGCCATCCCAAAAAAATTCCTTCTTAACCCTGTGGTAAGTTTTTAAAAATCCTGAGTGCCCTCCTAAGGGAGAAGTGTGCAATTCCATAAGAATCTTTTGTTTTAGCTGGGAATTCTTACAGAGGTATAAGCGATCTTTGTACCATAACGAATCATTTTGCCAGCTAAATGTATCAGACATACTGGAATCTTGTTGTAGCTTTCGAATAAGTGCCCACACTTCTTCGTCATTCTTCCATTCCTCCCTTGCTTCGTTTATCCAATCTGGTTGGATAATAGAAATGGCGCACAACAATGCTTCCACATCCTCATCCTTTCTTGAGAGTGCATCTGCCACCACATTTTGCTTCCCTTTTTTGTAGATGATTTCAAAGTCATAACCCAACATCTTTGTGACCCACTTTTGTTGCTCTTCAGAGGATAATCTTTGTTCTAAAAAGTATTTAAGGCTATCATGATCCGTTTTTACCTTGAAGTGTCTTCCCATTAGGTAGGGTCGCCATTTCTTAAGTGCATGGAGTATTGCCAACATTTCCTTCTCATAAATAGCTTTGCTTAAAAACTTTCCCTTGATTGGACGACTTTCAAAAGCAATGGGTCTTTCATCTTGCATTAGAACAACACCAATTCCATTTCCTGAAGCATCACATTCCACAATAAAGGTTTTTGTGAAGTCCGGTGTAGCTAAGACCGGTGCTTGGCACATTGCCTCTTTAAGATGTTCAAAGGCCTTTGTTGCTTCCGGAGTCCATGAAAATGCATCTTTCTTCAATAATGTTGTTAGAGGTGCTGCTATTCTCCCATAATTCTTAACAAACTTGCGATAATACCCTGTCAACCCAAGAAATCCTCGCAGATGCTTTATGGATGTGGGGATTTTCCATTCCTTAATGGCTTTAATTTTGCTAGGGTCTACCTTAACTCCTTCATGAGATACAATATGACCCAAATATTCCACCTCCTGGACTCCAAAGAAACATTTGGATCTTTTTGCATATAATTGTTTCTCCTCCAATAGTTGTAGCACCCTGTCAACATGTTCAACATGATCCTTCCAAGACTTGTTGTAGATTAGTATATCATCAAAAAATACTAACACAAATTTTCTAAGGAATGGTTTGAAAATTGAATTCATCAAACCTTGAAATGTTGAAGGTGCATTGGTAAGGCCAAAAGGCATGACCAAAAATTCATAATGACCCTCATGAGTTCTAAATGCCGTTTTCGGAATGTCTTCAATCTTCATTCTGATTTGATGATATCTCGAACGAAGATCCAACTTGGTGAAGTAAATTGATCCATGCAATTCATCCAGTAATTCATCAATGACAGGAATGGGGAACTTATCTTTAATAGTGAGCTTGTTGAGCTCCCTATAATCCGGACACATGCGCCATGATCCATCCTTCTTGTGCACCAATACTACTGGAGCAGAGAAAGAACTTTGACTCGGTTGAATTATACCAGCCTCTAGCATTTCTGCAACCATACGTTCAATTTCACTTTTTTGGACATAGGGATATCTGTACGGCCTGATGTTTGGAGGAACACTTCCTGGAATCAGATGAATAGCATGATCATGATCACGCATAGGTGGGAGACCTTTGGGAGTCTCAAATACCTTGGAATGATTGTCCAGGACTTTTTGGAGATCTGGAGAAATAGATGATTCCAATGTGGAAACATCTAGCGAACATAATTGTGCAATTACACCTCTTTGCTCCTTTTTTAGAAGCTTTGTCATACCATTAGAGCTGATTATCTTTCCTGGTTTCCCTGCAATACCCCTTAATTCAACTTCCTTTCCTTCCGTAGAAAATTTGATGAAAAGTTCTTGAAAATTAAAAGCTATTGTACCCAAGGATTGTAGCCATTGGACTCCTAGTACAACATCAACACCTCCCATTGGAATGGAAAGCATTGGGCTAGTCAATACATATTCTCCCATGGATAGCTTGATATTATGGCACTTTCCAGAGCAATTTATTGTTCCTCCATTTGCAATCATCACTTGACACTCTGGTGCTGGATATAGGAAGCAATTCAATTCTTTTGCTACCCTACAATGAATAAAATTGTGGGTGCTTCCTGAATCAATCAACACTATTACCTTTTTCTTCTTGATTTGTCCTTCTATCTTGATGGTTTGAGGAGTGGTAATTCCCGCCAATGCATTACAAGATATGGTCGGATTTATTTGTTCTTCATCTAGGCTTTGTTCCTGGAGTATATATTCTTCTTTTGACCTTTCTTGCTCCTTTTCTTCTTCCTCTTCACAATCTATGTAGAATAATTTCTTCTCAGCACACTTATGACCTTTAGTGTATTTGCTATCACAACTGTAACAAAGCCCTTTTGCTCTTTTTTCTTCCAATTGTTGTGGTGTCAACCTTATAGGTTGTGGAAGACTAGGGGCAACAACACTTCCGTCTTTATAGTTGTGAGTGGTATGCTTCCTGGTTGCCATAATTTTGCTTTCCATTTTTCTTGCTAACCTGAATGCCTTCTCTAATGAATCAGGTTCCCAAAGGCGAACATCATGTTGGATATTATCCTTTAAAGACCCTATGAACACATCAATCCTATGCTCCTCTGGAATATCTTTTACCCTTATGTTCAATTTTTGGAACTCCTCAATGTGCTCCATTATTGAACCCTTTTGTTTGAGACTTATCAATTGGCTAAAAAAAGTGTTGCTTTTTGTATCTTCATAATGTGCTATCAATTCTTCCGTAAAAATTGCCCAAGTGATAAATTGTTTACGAGAGCAAAGCCATTGATACCATACAAACTGATTTGGTTCCAAATATACAGTTGCCACGTACCTTTTGTGTGTTTTGCACATTATTGAGATCGAAGAACTGCTCCATCTGTAATATCCATGTGGCGGGATCCTTGCCATCAAACTTCCTCATATCGATTTTTGGAATATGGTGGGTCTTCGATCCAACATTAGAGTCTATGGAATCATGATTAACATTACTTTTTTTCACATCATGAGTTTCCTTTACAACCTTTTCACCATTAGTAAGTATTTCTTGTAGAAAATTTGTCAAATCTGTCTTCAAATCTGCCATGTCTGTCTTCAAATCTGTCTTCAAATTTGCCATGTCTCTCTTCAAATCTGTCTTCAAATCTATCTTCAAATCGTCCATCTTAGCTTCCACGCCATTTATCTTAGATTCCACACCATTTATCTTAGCTTCTGTTAGCTTTTGTGAGCGTGACATTTGTTGCACTTGTTCTTGTAATTTTGATATATCATGTAGCATTTCTTCCTCTTCTTCATGAGTCATGCTAGAGCTTTCAGGTTCCTTACTAGGTGTTTGCATTTTCTTTCCTCGGGGCATCAGTTACCGATAATAATGCTTTACTATGCCCTTTGAATTCCGTTAAACCAAGCTTACACAAAAATTTAAAAAAAACTACACACCTTTTTTCACTTTATAGAAGCCTGATATTGAATCTGATGTATCTCTGTAATTTCAAATCATCCAATTCTAAAATTGTGACCTGTAGTAGCCTTCTATGTCCTCTTTCCAATGCCACAAGTCTGACCCAAATTGGATTCTCCAAGGAAGAGTTATGTGAAATCTTCCACAGTGACTTGCTTTAGACTAGTTCAGTAGAGAGAACTTGTACGACGTGCCACGAGTCACTGTTTCAACCTTTGGATCTGAAACACATATAAAAGAAACTAAAGTTCGTCCTCTTTTTGTACCTTCTTACGAAATTTCAATCCAATCCCCAGAGAGAAAGTTATGACGATTTTCCCCAGGTCACCTGTTTTGAATGTAATTCAGGAGTCTGCAAAAAGACCAACTTCCTCAGATCATATCTCCGCAAATATCATGCGAAAAGCTCTGAAATTCGGACCCAAGGTTCAGCGTGATTTCTTCTCAAATGGGTTTTTTTTGTAACTTCTGAAACGTCACAGAAAAAACGTTATAGCGAAAATTCCACGATGACCTGTTTGGAGCAGCGAAACCCTAGAATCCAAAGCTCTGATACCAAATGTTATGAAACCAGCTCAAGAAAAGATAGATCAACGCCTTAGAATTCAGCCTCTTCGAGGGGGAAACCTCCTTTACATTACATAAATGAAAAATTCTTGGATGATACAAATGACAAAACCTCCTTTCTATATATAGGAGTCTAAGGAGTCACAATATAATCCAGCCGACCTAACAATAATAATATAAAGCCACAAAAATAACAATAGAGGGATTCTATGGGGCACAGAAATAACAAAATGGGGGTAATAGGGGCACAAAAATATAAATAAGGGGTATAACTACAATATTAATGGGGTAATCACTAGTATTATAGGGACCCAACACATGGTCAGATGGGTTATTGAAATGGTGGATATCACGGAGAGGAAGTTCCACACCATTAAGGGCATCACAATTGATTTGATTTCAAGAAAACCCTTTCTAAAGATGTACCCACTTGCCAAACCCTCAATGCATCTATGACAAAAGGTATGTCGATGACTTATGTAAAAAACATGAGGATCCAACTGAATCCATTAAAGACTAGAGGAGTGACCCGAACAAGCACAAAAAGGAGCAAGATGGTAAGTACTCCATATGTTCACTAGCTTCTCCTTCTAGTTAAGTAGTTTCCATCCTCTGCATGCTACATGCATCTCCAAAAGTCTCTAAATTCCTCGATGAATGGGTCCCTTTAATTGATGGGTCTTCTAAGGGGTACATCTTTGATTGGGCCACTATTTTATCAAATAATCTAGCTAAACACATTCTAGTTTTCCTCTCTTCCCACATTGTCTCTCAGAACCTAATCCCTTCATTTTATATGTCAGCCTATGTCATGGAATCCCTCTATTATTCCCTTGACTTTCCAGCCATGGGATGGAAGTGGACCATCTCTGATCCAACACCAATTTACATTTATCACGATGTACTCTGTGAGACCAATTATTTTTGTCATTTCTATCAAATCTATCACAAGGTCATGGTCCCAATCTATGAAATCATATTTGAAACTAAGCCCCCCAGAATGTCCTGGGAAGATATGGAAGACCCTAGGAGGATTTGGAATTGGTTTGGTGAAGATTCATTCACCTACATCAGAGTCTTGGGCAGTCATGCACCCCCACATGTCTTGCCACTATACGTCCCAGACAAGTTGTTGTGTAGGGAGGTGGCATACCAAACAGTTAGTCATGGGATTACCAAATCCTTAGAAGATTCCAACAAGAAGGTTTGGCCTCAATTCCCCCTGCCTTTTGGAATCTTCTCTTTGGCCAACTATGGGCATGTTGAAAAGGAACTAAAGCCTGTTGAGATATTAAAGTTGGCCACTATTCCTATTGGGCTTTATGACCCATATGGAGTGGCAAAGCAAGTAGCCCTGAACTCTGGTATCAGAAGGTTCCTCCACGAAGAAAACAAGTTTGATAAGTTGTTCGCTAAAGTAGGTTCCTATGATTTAGTTTTGAAAAGGGTGAATGAGGATTTTTCATTCCAGGAGCGAGAACAGTTCCTCGAATTTAGAGATGCAAGACTGCCCCCCTGCCATTATATTTTTTGCAACTTCCTCTACAATGGAAAATATATTTAAAGGATACCTTAGTATCTACTCAGCAAGGGAGTTCCTCCCAACCATTGGTCTCTCCCAAACAATAATGAATAACAAGAATTGGTTCTTCAGATCCCGAAGAACAACTGCATACAGTGGATCTAAACTTGGAGTAGGCCTGGGAATAGTTTGATTATGCCCTAAAGCAATCTAAGAAAGGAGAAAGAGGGAAAGAGGTCTTAGAGGGAGAAAATATTTTCCAAAAGTACACTCCATTCAATAGTCCACCTTCTCAACAACACATCAGGCTAGAGAAATCCACAACTAAGAAGACACCAATGGTTACCTAACCTGAATTAGAGGTTATCCTACTTAATCCTACTTTAGAGATCTTCCTTGAGATTGAAGAGATTCCCCCAATGGATATTTTTTATAACCTTGTGCATAAGGCACTGGTAAAGAGAGGAAGGAATAAGAGAAATATATTCGAGTTTGAGGCCTTAGTTCCAAGTAGAACCTCACAAGATTCCCCCCTTGAAGTCTTGTGAAAAGGTACTTCAGTTTCCCCTGCTGAGGAACTTGAAAAATTATCTCGGTTCATGGTTTCATATGCTTTTTCCACCATGGAAAAGGCCATGGAAGTTCAAGAATTGTTGAGAGAGAAGGATGAGAATATTTCCTCCTTGGAACGGGAACTCATCAATAAGAAGGAGCAACTAGGAGCACAGTGGAAAACTCAACTAGATCAAAAGGAGATTGCACTCGTAGATCTACAAAATAGTTCAATTCCCTTCAAATTCAACATGCAGAGGAGATTAAGGCTAAGGATAAACAACTCCAAGAATACCATCAGAAGATAAATAAATTACAAGGGGGGACCCTTCAGCTAAAGTATTTCAAGGAGGCCCATGACTTGAATGTACGACTGCAGAGGTAGCAACGATTGTTCTATGAGAAGTTGAATTTGATTTAGGAACAATGAAAGTTGGGAAATGCTCTGATTGATGAACTAGTGGAAATGATTTCATGTTTTGATGAAGCTAAGAAGGACCTTAATGAAATGTTAGAATGGCAAGATAGTGCTGAGGGGAGGAAATCTGACTTTCCTAAAATTGATGCAATGCATAAATAATTTATCCTTAAGGGATGGAAAGCTCATATACGATCAATTAAAAAGAACATCAATGATGTGCGTGAGATGTAAAATTCCTTGTTGGAACCCATTAATGATTCCTATTTTGAACTGAATCAAATATCCAACCGTCCCAAAGATTCCTTCCCAGATGTGGAGATTCTACTTAGGAATTGGCTTGAATTGGGGGTTGAGTTCACATAGAAGGTTAACTAGTTGAGAAAAAATGATCTTGAAGCCAATTGGCACTTTCTAGTCAAACTCCACACCAATTGGTTGGTTTTGAAATCACTCACCAATATCTCCACTTGGATGTTGCTATTGAAAAATGTGCAACAAGAAATGCTAAATTTAGAAAGTGCTAAAAATAGAACTGCTAAAATCAGCACTTCTAAAATAGCAGTTTGGCCAATGAGCATTTGGGCCACCTTGGGTGAGATGTGAAACTGCTAAAAATAGCATCTTCTAAAAATAGCATTTCTGGGTCCCTTCCTATTTATAGTAGTCCCTGGTCTATCTATAGGAAGTAAATTCGAATTTGGTCTTCCCAATAGTTTGGAATATTAATTAATTAATTATCCATCAGTTAATTAGTTAAGGAAAAGAAAACTTGAAGTCTTTGTGAGAACATGCAATTATTTCTCCACTAATTGGGGAATGTGTCTTTGATTTGCTCCACTGATTGAGGAATTAAGGATGAGTTCTATATTGAGAGGATCAGTTGACTTAGTTTAACTTAGTCAAGTTCAGTTAGATTACTTTAACAAGTTGTTAAATTAATGAGATATAGTTTGTTGATGCTTGCATGCATGTGACAACTATTATTTTCAGATAAATGTGTATTCACTCATGGATAACTGATGCATGTCAGTTTTGTCAAAGACCTAGTTGAGATCATATGTGGGACAGTGTACTATCAGATGCTAGGATATTTATAGTAAGTATTCCTTACATGGGGAAGGAAGCTTCTTCCTTCTATGATTGCGTAGTTGGACCTGAGGTGACAGCAGGTATGATCAGGCCAATTTACATGTGTTTTGTAATTGGACCCCAATCAAAACTACGCAAGGAAATAGGGGCTTGGACCTGAGGTGTCGCCTTTATATACAGGGCTAGGTAGTCCATGAGCTTTATCATCAGAGTACTGAAAGAGCACGATAGCTTTTGAGCTGATTCTTTTTGTATGTTGTTGAGGATTTCCACTTGTTTGATAATATAGTGTTGGGGTTTTATGCTGGTGCTTTCCCCAGTGATATATTTGTTGAAAAATGTGAAACAAGAAATGCTGAATTTAGAAAGTGCTAAAAATAGAATTGCTAAAAATAACACTTCTAAAAATAGCAGTTTGGCCAATGAGCATTTTGGCCACCTTGGGTGAGAGGTGAAACTCCTAAAAATAGCATTTTTGGGTCCCTTCTTATTTATGGTAGTCCTTGGTCTATCTATAGGAAGTAAATTTGGTTTTGGTCTTACCAGCAGTTTGGAATATTAATTAATTAATTCTCCATGAGTTAATTAGGTAAGGAAAAGCAAACTTGAAGTCTTTGTGAGAACATGCAATTATTTCTCCACTAATTGGGGAATGTGTCCTTGATTTGCTCCACTGATTGTTATCAGGAAAGCTAGTGTCCATTCAGAGCTGCTAGTCCCACTAAGACAGGTAGCTATCTTAGAACCAAACAAACTAAAGTCACTTGTGATTTCCTTTATGAGAGATAGATGAGAAAGAAGCAGAGAGTACCAACCTTAGTCTTTCGCTTGGTTCCTTGCTTGTTTCCTTTCCCCTTTGATAGAGTTTCGCCGCTCCTTCCTTACTTGTCCTGCTTCAAAGAGCACTTGTAGAGTCAAAGCAGCATAATAACATCAAAGAATAGAGATCTATAACCATAAACAATATAGGATCAGATGTATATTAACCATACAAATGCATATATCAATACAAGATTCATAGATATATAAGAATATGGAGGAAAACTCAAATAGCTTTATTGATAGAAGTAGTAGAAGAGAGGATTACAACCCATTGGTCTGACCCAATGCCATCCTCCCAGCATGAAAGCCCTCTTCACCTCATACAAAGCAAGATCCCCCAACAATGTCTTCAAAGAGAAATCAACAACACTTCCTTGCAAATTACAAAATTCCAGCCTCTGGATCTTTGGGATGAGGGATCCATATATAGATGTTTGTAGGGGGGTGAGTCAGCTTCTGGGATTTTGATTAGTGTCATCTCTCTCATAGTTCTTGGTTCCACTTGGAGATTTCATGATCTCATACTCATCCCTAGACGAATTCAGAGAGGCAAGTGTCAAATGAGCAGCTTCTAGAAGATTCTCAGGGTCTCCACCTAGCAAATTGCTTCTGCCATTTGTCTGCTCTTGCTCATCGCACCCTAAAGAAGGGCTTTCCAGTATGCATCGCACTTTTTGCATGTGGCAAGTGAGATGCATCGCACACTTAGCACTGAGCAGTCTGTATGGCCCAGTTTTGACCAGTTCTAAGTAGTTTTTCATGGAGAACTTCTGGGAGATGATGTAATCAGCTGACCTTGCTCCTTTAGGGTACGAAACAACACTTTTAGGGACTTAGAAGCCCTTGCTTTATGGACATATGAGATTGGGGTTGCAGTGCCCAAATATGTCTATAACACTGGTTGAGGAATTAAGGATGAGTTCTATATTGAGAGGATCAATTGAGTTAATTTAACTTAGTCAAGTTCAGTTAGATTAATTTAACAAGTTGTTAAATTAATGAGATATAGTTTGTTGATGCTTGCATGCATGTGACAACTATTATTTTCAGATAACTGTGTATTCACTCATGGATAACTGATGCATGTCAGTTCTGTCAGAGACCCAGTTGAGATCAGATGTGGGACAGTGTACTATTAGATGCTAGGATATTTCTAGTAAGTATTCCTTGCATGGGGAAGGAAATAGGAGCTTGGACCTAAGGTGCAGCCTTTATATATAGGGCTAGGTAGTCCATGAGCTTCATCATCAGAGTACAGAGAGAGCATGATAGCTTTTGAGCTGATTCTTTTTGTATGTTGTTGAGGATTTCCACTTGATTGATAATACAGTGTTGGGGTTTTATGTTGGTGCTTTCCCTAGTGATATATTCTGTGTTATGTGTGATTGGTTCCTTCTTATCAGTTATATGTGTTCATGCTTGATGTTTCTCATGGTTGATTAGCTTCCGCAAAGTTTATGGTAGATGTAGATCTAGTATTATGCTTTAGTACATTGCATATATCAGTTGGATCTACAGGTGAAATTTCTACATGATATCAGTGAGCTAGCTGATTTGTAGAGAAAATTCTACATGGTATTAGAGCATAGGTGACCAATGAAGAACAGTATACAAGAAGGAATTCGAAGTTTATTATTCGGGATATAGATCTCAAGTTCTTATCACATCTATTTCACCAATGGCGTTCTATGGTTTGAGGCTTGAGTATGCCCTTGATGGCAGCTCAAACTATATAGCTTGGAAGGATCACATGGAGGCAGTATTGGATGATAACGGCCTTAAGGACTTAATTGATCAAGAAGTCCCTAAGCCTATTGATGCTACTCAACTGGTGGAATGGAAGAAGTGTGTGGCTAGAGCTAGGAGAATTCTCTTGGAGGGAGTGTGAGATCACATTGTCTTGAGCCTCCATGGGAAGGAGACTCCATTTAAAATGTGGAAAACATTGAAAGATTTATATCAGAACAATAGTGATCAGAGGAAGCTGGCACTGAAGGACAAACTTCAAAAGATCAAGTGTGAAAAGAATGAGACGATCTCTATGTATCTGCCCAAGCTCATCACATGCAGGGATGAGCTTGCAAGTGTAGGAGTCGTGACAGCTGATGATGATATGGTGAGTCTAGCACTCCTTGGCCTTCCTAAGAGCTGGCATAGCTACTAGGACTGGGTTAATGGAAGGGAGAAACTGCCATATTGGGAACGACTATGGTTAGATTTGATGCAAGAGGAGATCAAATGGAGCACCAGAGACAGTTCTTCATCCATGGAGGATGAGGAGAACTATGCCTTAGTGAGTAAGGCAAAGAATTCTCTTTCCGAATCCAATTCTTCCAATGGTGGGAAGAAGGTTGAAAAATCAAAAGTACGATGTTTTCATTGTCATGAGGTGGTCCATTATGCTGCAAATTGTCCACAGAGGAAATCCAAGAAGGGATCTAGGGAAGGATTTGAAGGTGAGGCACTTGCTTCACAGTTTGAGTTGGATTTCACACTCTTCACATGCATGGTTTCATGCATGGTGGGAAGTGGTTGGTTTCTTGACAATGGAGCTTCTTTCCACATGATCAGTGACAAGAGTTTGTTCAGTACTTTGGAGGAGAAAGATCTCTAGATACTCATAGCAATGGGTAATGATGAGAAGTATACTGTCTCAGGTGTAGGCATGGTTATTTTCTAGAGGGAGCATGGAGCTCACCTTACCTTGACCGATGTCAAGTATGTACCAGGACTGAAGAGAAACTTGGTGTCGATTGCGATGCTGGAAGACAGAGGCTATGATGTAGTCTTCAGTAAGGGAAAGGTTTTCCTTAGACACATCATCACTAGACAGGTGAAGCAGATTGGTTCACGGGTCAAGAACCTGTATGCTCTTGAGGTTCAAGATGCATGCAAAGCCTTGAGTAGTAAGGAAATTGATGGAGACTTGGTGGTTGAGAGGGAAAGTATATTACCTCTCAACATGCAGCGCTAGAAGAAGTCTCAGACGATTGTGGAGGAGCCACGATTGGTGCAGCAATTTTAGGAGGTTGTGAAGCAGCCACAACAAGGGAAGCTGAGAGGAGATCGAGTAGAGACATCTACTCATGCAGAGACCTCTAGTAGGGAGAAACTTCGAGCTAGGTGGGTAGAGGGATCACATGCAGCCATACCTCTAGGTAGGAGGTGGGGTTATGTGGAGTAATCATCCCAAGGAGGAGGGGCAGGATCCTTGAGTTACCCAACCTCTTTAATTCAACTTTGCTATGAGAGCCCCGATGAGGAGTAGCAGAATTGATTGATTGGGTAGAGACATATGTAGATGGAGCGACAGAGAGAGCTACAGTGCAGGGAATCCCAGGACAGCACAGAGCATGCAAGCTGCAGCAATGCGAGAGGCACAAGTGTGTTGCACAGTGCAGGGTAGCACAGAGAAGGGTGCAATGGTGCAAGATGCATGGAGATGTTGCAGTAGCGCAAAGGTCAGAGAAGGAGCACTTGTCAGTAGTAGGTAGAGCTTCAGCATCAGAGTGTGTTTCTAGCCCAACAGAGTGGTCAGTTGGGAGTTTTTTTTTGTTTCGAGTGTTGCTGGAGCAACCACACTTGGTAGATGTGTTGCATGCAGAACATTCTAGAGCTACAAGATAGGGTTCGAGAGGAAGCCTTTCTTGTTGAGAGGGAGTGTTGAAAAATGTGCAACAAGAAATGCTAAATTTAGAAAGTGCTAAAAATATAACTGCTAAAAATAGCACTTCTAAAAATAGCAGTTTGGCCAATGAGAATTTTTGCCACCTTAGGTGAGTGGTGAAACTGCTAAAAATAGCATCTTCTGAAAATAGCATTTCTGGGTCCCTTCCTATTTATAGCAATCCCTAGTCTATCTATAGGAAGTAAATTCGAATTTGGTCTTACCAGTAGTTTGGAATATTAATTAATTAATTCTCCATGAGTTAATTAGTTAAGGAAAAGCAAACTTGAAGTCTTTGTGAGAACATGCAATTATTTCTCCACTAATTGGGGAATGTGTCCTTGATTTGCTCCACTGATTAAGGAATTAAGGATGAGTTCTATATTGAGAGGATCAGTTGACTTAGTTTAACTTAGTCAAGTTCAGTTAGATTAATTTAACAAGTTGTTAAATTAATGAGATATAGTTTGTTGATGCTTGCATGCATGTGACAACTATTATTTTCAGATAACTGTGTATTCACTTATGGATAACTGATGCATGTCAGTTCTGTCAGAGACCTAGTTGAGATCAGATGTGGGACAATGTACTATCAAATGCTAAGATATTTCTAGTAAGTATTCCTTGCATGGGGAAGGAAATAGGAGCTTGGACCTGAGGTGTAGCCTTTATATATAAGGCTAGGTAGTCCATGAGCTTCATCATTAGAGTACAGAGAGAGTAGGATAGCTTTTGAGCTGATTCTTTTTGTATGTTATTGAGGATTTCCTCTTGATTGATAATACAGTGTCGGGGTTTTATGCTGGTGCTTTCCCCAATGATATATTCTGTGTTATGTGTGATTGATTCCTTTTTATCAGTTATATGTGTTCATGCTTGATGTTGCTCATGGTTGATTAGCTTCCACAAAGTTTATGGTAGATGTAGATCTAGTATTATGCTTTAGTACATTGCATATATCAGTTGGATCTGTAGGTGAAATTTCTACATGATATCAGTGAGCTAGCTGATTTGTAGAGAAAATTCTACAATATTATGTGTTATGTGTGATTGATTCCTTCTTATTAGTTATATGTGTTCATGCTTGATGTTGCTCATGTTCAATTAAGCTTCCGCAAAGTTTATGGTAGATGTGGATCTAGTATTATGCTTTAGTACATTGCATATATCAATTGGATCTGCAGGTGAAATTTCTACATGATATCAGTGAGCTAGCTGATTCGTAGAGAAAATTCTACATGGTATCAGAGCACAGGTGATCAAGGAAGAACAATATGCAAGAAGGAATTCAAAGTTTATTATTTAGGATATAAATCTCAAGTTCTTATCACATCTATTTCACCGATGGCTTTCTATGGTTTGAAGCTTGAGTATGCCCTTGATGGCAGCTCAAACTATATAGCTTGGAAGGATCACATGGAGGCAGTATTGGAAGATAACAACCTTAAGGACTTCATTGATCAAGAAGTCCCTAAGCCTATTGATGCTACTCAACTGGCGGAATGGAAGAAGTGTGTGGCTAGAGTTAGGAGAATTCTCTTGGAGGGAGTGCGAGATCACATTGTCTTGAGCCTCCATGGGAAGGAGACTCCGTTTGCAATGTGGAAAACATTGAAATATTTATATTAGAATAACAGTGATCAGAAGAAGCTGGCACTAAAGGATAAACTTCGAAAGATCAAGTATGAAAAGGATGAGACGATCTCTATGTATTTGACCAAGCTCATCACATGTAGGGATGAGCTTGCAAGTGTAGGGGTCGTGATAGATGATGATGATATGGTGAGTCTAGCACTCCTTGGCCTTCCTAAGAGCTGGCATAGCTACCAGGACTTAGTTAATGGAAGGGAGAAACTGCCAGATTGGGAATGACTATGGTCAGATTTGATGTAGGAGGAGATTAGATGGAGCACCAGAGATGGTTCTTCATCCATGGAGGATGAGGAGAACTATGCCTTAGCGAGTAAGGAAAAGAAGGGGAAGGAGAAGGTTTCTCTTTTCGAATCCAGTTATTCCAACGATGGGAAGAAGGTTGACAAATCAAAAGTGCAATACTTTTGTTGTCACGAGGTGGGCCATTATGCTGCAAATTGTCCACAGAGGAAATCCAAGAAGGGATCCGGGGAAGGATCTGAATGTGAGGCACTTGCTTCAAAATTTGAGTTGGATTTCACACTCTTCACATGCATGGTTTCATCCATGGTGGGAAGTGGTTGGTTTCTTGACAATGGAGCTTCTTTCCACATGACCGGTGACAAGAGTTTGTTCAGTACTTTGGAGGAGAAAGATCTCCAGATACTCATAGCGATGGGTAATGATGAGAAGTATAGTGTCTTAGGTGTAGGCATGGTTATTTTTCAGAGGGAGCATGGAGCTCGCCTTACCTTGACCGATGTTAAGTATGTACCAGGACTAAAGAGAAACTTGGTGTCGATCACAATGCTGGAAGATAGAGGCTATGATGTAGTCTTCAGTAAGGGAAAGGTTTTCCTTAGACACATCATCACTAGACAGGTGAAGCAGATCGGTTCACGGGTCAAGAACCTATATGCTCTTGAGGTTCAAGATGCATGTGAAGCCTTGAGCAGCAAGGCAACTAATGGAGACTTGGTGGTTGAGAGGGAGAGTATATTATCTCTCAACATTCAGCGCCAAAAGAAGTCTTAGACAATTGTGGAGGAGCCACGATTGGTGCAGCAGCTTGAGGAGGTTATGGAGTAGCCACAATAGGGGAAGTTGAGTGGAGATTGAGTAGAGACATCTACTCATGCAAATACCTCCAGTAGGGGGAAACATCGAGCCAGGTGGGCAGAGGGATCACATGCAGCCATACCTCCAGGTAGGAGGTGGGACGATATAGAGTGATCATCCCAAGGAGGTGGGGCAGGATCCTTGAGGTACCCAACCTCTTGGATGAAACCTTGCTATGGGAGCCCCGATGTGGAGTAGCAGGAACTGACTGATTGGCTAGAGACAAATGCGGATGGAGTGACAGAAAGAGCTATAGTGCAGGGAATCCTAGGACAACGCAGAGCATGCAGGCTACAGCAATGCGAGAGGCACAAGTGTGTTGCACAGTGCAAAGTAGCACAGAGAAGGGTGCAACGGTGTGAGATGCATGGAGATGTTTCAGTAGTGCAGAGGTCAGAGAGGGAGCACTTGTCAGTAGAGGTAGAGCTTCAGCATCATAATATGTTTCTAGCCCAACAAAGTGGTCAGTTGGGAGTTTTTTTGTTCTGAGTGTTGTTGGAGCAACCACACTTGGTAGATGTGTTGCATGCAGAACATTCCAGAGTTACAGGATCAGGTTCAAGAGGAAGCCTTTCTTGTTGAGAGCGAGTGTTGAAAAATTTGCAACAAGAAATGCTAAATTTAGAAAGTGCTAAAAATAGAACTGCTAAAACTAGCACTTCTGAAAATGGCAGTTTGGCCAATGAGAATTTTGGCCACCTTGGGTGAGAGGTGAAACTGCTAAAAATAACATCTTCTAAAAATAGCATTTCTGGGTCCCTTCCTATTTATAGCAGTCCCTAGTCTATCTATAGGAAGTAAATTCGAATTTGGTCTTACGAGTAGTTTGGAATATTAATTAATTAATTCTCCATGAGTTAATTCATGCAATTATTTATCCACTAATTGGGGAATGTGTCCTTGATTTGCTCCACTGATTGAGGAATTAAGGATGAGCTCTATATTGAGAGGATCAGTTGACTTATTTTAACTTAGCCAAGTTCAGTTAGATTAATTTAACAAGTTGTTAAATTAATGAGATATAGTTTGTTGATGCTTGCATGCATGTGACAACTATTATTTTCAGATGATTGTGTATTCACTCATGGATAACTGATGCATGTTAGTTCTGTCAGAGACTCAGTTGAGATCAGATGTGGGATAGTGTACTATCAGATGCTAAGATATTTCTAGTAAGTATTCCTTGCATGGGGAAGGAAGCTTCTTCCTTTTATGACTGCGTAGTTGGACCTGAGGTGACAGCAGGTATGATCAGGCCAATTTACATGTGTTTTGTAATTGGACCCCAATCAAAACTGCGCAAGGAAATAGGAGCTTGGACCTGAGGTGAAGCCTTTATATATAGGGCTAGGTAGTCCATGAGCTTTATCATTGGAGTATAGAGAGAGCAGGATAGCTTTTGAGCTGATTCTTTTTGTATGTTGTTGAGGATTTCCACTTGATTGATAATACAATGTTGGGGTTTTATGTTGGTGCTTTCCCCAGTGATATATTATGTGTTATGTGTGATTGATTCCTTCTTATCAATTATATGTGTTCATGCTTGATGTTGCTTATGTTCAATTAAGCTTCCGCAAAGTTTATGGTAGATGTAGATCTAGTATTATGCTTTAGTACATTGCATATATCAGTTGGATTTGCAGGTGAAATTTCTACATGATATCAGTGAGCTAGCTAATTTGTAGAGAAAAATCTACAGTTGCCACCATTGCAAGAGCCTATCTTCAAAAAATCAAACAAAAATCAAGCTTTGTTCCCCTCCCGAGTTGGCGATACTTCTTAACCTTCAAAAATCATGGCAAAGATGGATAGTGGAGCATGGGTCCACCTCGAAGGATCAAGAAAGCCAACATTGTAGATATTTTCTGATTTGAAATCATAACATATCTCTACCATTTCGACATTTTTTTTAAATATTTTATTTTCAAGAAAGAATCAAGTTGTTATGTAATAATTAGAACAACTAGGCCTTTGGCACACTCACATAGTTGATTATTTTAGATAGTTGTCACACTACAAGATATTTTGTAACTATTTTTTGCTAGGACTCTTCCTATAAAAGGGAAGAGGAACTCATTTGTAGGCATTCAATTTTCTATTTTAGAGGCTGCAAGTTTTGCAAGTTCTGAGGATTAATGACATGTATGTTGTTCTGAAATACTAATGAAGAAGATTTTGGTGATTCCAAGCATTGATATGTGGAGTATGTGTTCCTATATTTGTCTATGATTTTCATGTGTTTCTTTCCTCTTAGAAATCATGTAATTGTAGCTGTTGGAAATCAATCTTGTATGTCATATTTATCTATGTCATGCTATGGAAAATGGTACCTGTAGATGTAATATTGAAAGCCTTAAAATGCACTCCATGGTTTCTAATTGCATTTCCTTTGTCTACACATTATTCAGCTGAAGCTTAGTGCACAATATTCTATCTCTAGCCCTCTGCGCCAGATTTCTTTCTTCATCTCTTCCGTCACCTATACTACAACAGCTAAAGAATCTTCACTATCTATGTGTAGGCCACCATGGATGAACTTTAATTCTTTGGAAAGAAATGTTGTCAATGTATCTAATGTGGTTGGTATCTGAGTATGATTACTGAACCAGATTTAAATAATTTTATATTTCAACTCTTGAGCAATAATGATTCATCTACAAGAGACTCTAAGATGTCCTAGACACTGACCTTCTCCTCAACCTGGGGGTTGTCTCTAAGAGCGCCAACATCTTTTGTCACCGTTGTTAGGGAATGGATTAGAATATATTTGTAATGCCACCTCTCATATCTACCCACTTTCACCATCCTATTGGGGTAAACATGAGAAGAGGAGTTACTATGACATGACTCAACCTCCTATGGAGTTGACAAACCAAGACTTTACTGACTTCTCTCAGGTGCTATAGGACCCCCAGGAGCTAAACCATCCCTCTAGGTTCACAAACCTTGAATTATCTTTCTTTTTCAATAATAAGGACCCCTAGATTCTGGAATAACGATGCCTAAATTTGATTGTAATCCTCCAGTGGCATGCATAAGCCTGCAAGGGAGCGATTGCAATCTTTTTTACCCAGTTCTGTGCTAACAACCGCGATATCTAAGACACGTTTTCAAGGCTAGTCACCAGACCACTTCCTAGAACTTGATGAGACTTTCCATAATGATGTATGACACATAGAAAAAGATTTTAACACAAAACTTGATCAGGGACTCACCCTAGCCTATCCTAGCCATGATAGTCATTTTGTCAAACACATTATGAACATGCAACCTATAGGTCATAAATGCATATTTGAACATAGAGATCTAAAACTTATCAAAGTTTTACCAAGGAGGACTAATGCCCTCTCACAATAGTTGCAATAACATCTATTAGGTCATGCATTCAATAAACCTTCATTTATCAATCAAACATGATAAGAGCCATAACTTGGATTTGTCATAAAATAATGCTTATAACCAGCATATAACCAGATAAATACAAATAATAGAACCACCATTAAATCCACATAATAACAAGTACATTTACTCATGAAATATAAGAGGAACTTAGCTCTTATTGACATATGAAAACGACAACCAAGTTAGGGACTTCCATGTACTACCCAACCATAAATTGTGTTAAACCAAGTATTTCTTTCAGCTAATCACCCCCATGCCATATTCCAAGCATGAATATGGGATCTCATGGGATAAGCCAATCCATAAAGAACCAAGGGAATCTAGAGGTTAAACCACCTCCACCCTCACACTACCGTGATCTCACCTAAGCCGGTCTCGAGATCACAAAACAAACCCGATCTTGGATGCCTTATAATTCCTTTTCTATCCCTTGAGTAATTTTCTTGTCTCCAACCACATGTCGAGGGCTTCTGGAGAAAACCATCTCAACCCCCAACCCTTGGGATATTCCTGAGACCACCTCACCCTGATCCAAAACCTTCTAGTAATCCAAAGCTCAACCAAGAATGAATCCCATCACACCATGACTATCCGGAAATGACAAGGTAAGGCTGAAACCACTATCAAAACCCAGCAAAACCCATGCCATTGACAAAAAATAACCAAATACACACATGAATATTTCATGCATGCCAAAAACAACTAGGAAATCATACATGCAACCTGTTACTTGCAAGTATTCTCGTTGAAGCTGCTTGATCCAACCTTTCCTTGCTTGATCCTTTCTTTCATTTGCTTTCATTGTCCTTCCTTTTCCTCTTGGTGCTCTTCTCCTCTATCATACTAATTTGAAAACTGAACTGACAAAAGGCTGTGAAATGATCCTTAGAAGCCTTTTTATCATTAAGGCTTCTATTTTCTTCAATTTCCTCTATTTTTATTTCAATTTCCTTCTCATGGAAATATGTGACCTTTCACCTTTCCTTTTCTCCTAATTTCCTTTATTTTCATAAATAAAATGCCAATAATTCCTTTTTTCCTTTTCAAAGCCTTTTCCAATGCCTTTTCCAATTTCCCTTAGCCATAATAAACAACAAGTGATGCTCACTAAGATGCTTTGCCCAATATTCAACTTGGAATACTTGTCCCATGACCTGGAGCTGTTACAGACCCCTCCCCCTTAGGGGAACACTATCCTTGGTGTTCTATGACACCTACAACCAGCAAGACCACTGAAAACCAAAACATACTGCCCATGGAACTTTATAACTCATCTCGATGCAATATTTACAATATAAACCTACTGAAAAAATGACAATCATACCATTTACTAGAGCTTTATAACACATCTCAGTACGATATTTACAATAACAAACACATATACTTATGCACATTTTCTTCAACCAGCAAATAACCATACTGTTTGTGGAGCATTATAAATCTAGCTTGATACAATATTTACAATAATATACACATATATACATATGCACATTTTATCTAACCAACAAATAAAATGATACAATGCCTGCATCCGCAACAAGAGAATCTAGAGGCTCACACCTCCACCCTCAAGAGTAGTACCAGGATTCACCTCCTTCCCAGGAAGTCCAGAATCCACTGTCAAAGTCAAACCTGCATCCAATCTCTAGTGCTAGAATCCTTGCACTACCTATTCCCTCAGTGAACAATTACTAGCTCATTGTTCTAGGGCACACTCCCAATATGCATATGATTCCATCTGGCAATGCTACTGGCCAAAACAAATCCATCCCCTGGCCTTCCCTTCTGTGCTACATAGTCCCTTGGGAAATCCGATGACCCCCTTCATTGCAGTCACTCACCTTCCAAGTTCCCTCACATCCCCTATACCGGGTGATCCATCCCTTGGCAAGGTCTCCTCACATCAGAAGGTCCAAAAACCAAGGCATATCCCTACCTTGAAACCATCATACTGGTCATAACATGCTCATGGAAATCAATGGGAACTATTAGGTACCAGTGTCCCATAATGGCCCTGCTCCTAAATTCTTTGCCAACATACTGTTTCCTATTCCAATTCCTTTTTCTGCTGCTGCTAACCCTTGTAGTCAGTTTCAACCACCCAAACTAGGCATTACCTTTCTTTCCTGTACCAAGCACATAATTTCCATTAGACTAAAAATAATTGAAACTAATTCAAATCATACCTCATTGGTGGCCCATCAATAAGGTACACTTGCAATTCCATTTACTTTTTGTCACAACAAGTCAAACTAGATCTTTGACCAAATCATCATGTATAAACATATCACATCTGGTTAGCTCGAAATGCAACCATCATAAATCAGAGTCATAGATCACATGCATAATAAAAATAAAATAAAATATGGATACTTATCCTTTAATCAGTCCTTTTCTTCTACCTTTCTTCTTTATCATTTCTATACACACACTGAATCAGTTGCCAAACCTGGCAAGCACCGAGTGCCTTCTCTTTAAGCAACAAGGGAATCCAAAAATTGAACCACTTCCTCCCTCGATATCATCAACAAGGGTATCCTGAGACTAAACCGCCTCAACCCTCAATAGCAACAAGGGTATCCCAAGGCTAAACCGCCTCAACCCTCAATAGCAATAAGGCTATCTCGAGACTAAACCGCTGCAACCCTCAATATCAACAACAAGGGTATCTTGAGACCAAAGTGCCTCAACCCTCAATATCAACAATAAGGGCTAGAAATTCTTGTACCTCCCTATCTTATCACAATGTATAACACATACACATACACAATGTACAACACAACACATACACCAACACCTATTGTACAACACAACACATACACCTACACCTAGTGTACAACATGACACATAAACCTACACCTAGTGTACAACACAACACATACACCTACACCCAGTGTACAATGCCACACATACACCTATACCCGATGTACAACACGACACATACACCTACACCCAATGTACAATTCCACACATACACCTACACCCGATGTACAACACGACACATACACCTACACCCTACGTACAACATGACACATACACCTACACCCGGTGTACAACACAATACATATACATACACACAGTACAATACCACGAATACACATACCATGATACAACGACTATGAAATACCCGTAGCACCATACCAAATATACACAACACAACATGTATAACATGTACACAATACCACATGTACATAGTGCCACCTGCACAACGTGTACACAACACCACTTGCCCAAGGTGTACACATCACCCAATGTACGCAATACTATCTGCACAACATGTACACGACAACACATGCACATAGTGCCACATTTACAACATGTACAAAACACCAAATGCACACAACACCACATGTAAAACATGCACACAACACCATATGTACATAGCACCACTTGTATAACATGCACACAACATTATATGTACACAGGACCGTATATACCATATGTACACATTACTACATATGTAACACACTCACCATACCACATGTTTGCAACACCACAGGTACAACATGTATAACATATACACAACAATAGCACTGAATAGTTGGAGGCTACACTGTCTCTACCAAGAAACATAGCTTCTAATGTCTTTCCACTATCCATGCTTGTCCAACATGTCACAAATCACACTACTTTCATTCAGTTGATGTATCCCTCAACATTACCTACCATAGCATAAACATATACATAGTATAATCACATAATATCAATTCATATTCGCATGATATCGACCTTGTAGATCTGTCAAGCTACTCTTCCACTTGATTCCTCATAAACCAGGAACCTCTTCATGCCATTCACCAACATAAGAAATCATTCCTCCACAAGAATGATCTCTGATGATCCTGTTAGACAACTGCATACATACATATAAACATCAACATAAAACAAACATGATCCCTGACGACCCGGTCAGACAATGACATACATACATACATGTTATACATATATAGACATCAGCATAATCATGATCACAACATAATTACCAGTTACCATAAGGTCAAGGTAAAGATAACTCCCTTTGTCTGTGCACACCATGCACAACATTGAGAAAAACAATCCCCAACATAGCCAAGGCATATGATGCTTCAGATACATTTAATTCACCTTTCCTGTTTCCTTTATCATGACTATCCTACCACCGTCCATATATCCTAATGGACCCAATCCAATCCAAATAGTTGTCATATTCTTACCTTCAACTTCCCTTTACTCATGCATCGAGTTTCATCCAAGTCTTACATTACATGTTGGGTTTCATTCAGCTCCCTCCAAGCTCCATTAAATTTCCTCTTTCCCAAACCAATTCCCAAGGATCTCAAGCACAAAAGGCAGAATAAAAAGTAAATAAGAAGACAAATCATGGAAACCAATAACAATACGACACCACAAACAAAATGGCATGGCCATGCACTAGAAATAAACAAAACAAAACTGCAAATCAAGCGAAAACAAATCAAAAAAGACTGAAAGCACAAAACTCCCAACAAACACCCTAACTCAATCCCCATGGGTTCCCAATTCTTCCAATGGAAATCTCAACTTGGGCCTTATTTAATATTTCATTGAAGCCTCTTCTACCATGCAATCCCATGCATCATATTGCCATAAACACATAATTGTAAGTGCATAAATAAACATAACAATATACCAGTTACCTTACCTTGTTGTGTGAAGAACGTTGACTTGTAACTGAACATGTACATATATCATCTCTCAAGGGACTTCAATTCCTTGATGAATCCAACCATAATTGGAAACCAACTATTATACATGCCAAATACATGTTCAGGAATGTTACACATATCCTCATAATGTCAAAAAAAATCAAGGTTAAGAAGACTTCTTGTATTGATGCAAAGCACTCATTCATTTGGAATTGCAGTTTCCGACATAGCCAAAGGAATTATAACCCAATTCATTTCTTGTACTTTTTACCTTACTATAATTGAGTATTACTATGCATTGTCACATCACCCAGCTGATATTTATATAAAAAAGGTAACTATTACCTTGTCATGCTAGTACCAAGCATGTTGCCTTGCAACTGCTCATACATGTTAGTCACATGTTCTAAATATCAAGAAATCATATCTATAAATTTGAAATCAACCTTTACCAATACTAACATCCATGTCATAATCTCGAATCAACTCATAGTCATAGTCATAATACTAAGACTATCACCTACTCGCACTCAAGTACATATCAATTGTCTCAACACATATTGAGTTAGTACAATCATCTTAAAACAATATCATTCCTTCATGTTGTTGTCATTCACTCCTTTATAAGGTTATCAAATTCCTAGAGTGCAAAAAATAACTCAAGTTTGAAGCCATTTTCTAAGCCACTGAAGCTCTCAAAGTCAAATCAGATCCTCACCATTGCATAGTGCTCATGATAAGTTTTCCAATAGTATATGGAAGTCCAAAAATGGACCTCTATATTAGAAGTTAGAGTAGTCTAAAGATCAGGAGTTATGTTGCCCTGAAATGAAGGAAAAGAGCTTATTAGAGGAGCTCAGGAATAAAAAGTCAAGCATATTGGGCACCCCTCAATCCTGCATCCTACATCATCACTGTCCCACACATCATCTTATCAGACATATCAATGGGCCCTGGGAGTTCATAGGCTTATCAGTGATTGGTGATGGGCAAATCCTGCATCTTGCAGTCCCACATGGCTCCCGCAATACAAATGGGCCATCCTTAAGGAATTATGGGGGGGGGGGGGGCAATACGTCTATAGTGTTAATAGCGGGGGAGGGACTAATTTCATTTTACAAAGGAAGTGGATGCAAAGATAGGGACAGGTGGGCCCTTTCTCTCTCCTCCGTGTGGCGGTATGGTTTATCGGAGGTCGGGGGCCCTGGGCACAGTGAATCCCACATATCAGCCTTGTCAAAGCCCCACATTCTGCAGTCTCGCATGGCCCCCTCACAATACCTAGTTGGCCTTCCTTAAGAAATTGTGGGGGAAATCGCTGATGTAGTGTTAAATCTCTGAGGAGGGCCGATTTCATTTAACAAAGGAATTCAAAGAAAAACCAAGGCAGGTGATCCCCTTTCTCTCTCCTCCAAGGGGCCACGTGGCACAATCCCATTGGCCCATATGTATGACTTGGCAGCTAACATCATTAATGGCGTGGTAGTGCGGGTGACATGTGGCACTCAGATTCGATATTTTCCAGGGTCCTATGGGGGAATTTTGGGGTGACATGTGGCAGTGATGACATCACCCCCGTAGATAGGCGATCGACAATCGCATAGGTTAAAGCGCTCCACCACCTCAGTATCCCCGGCTTGTGATTGCAATATGTGGGGGTTTTCCTCCCATATGCGATATATTATGAGATTTGGCCTATAAGGCTCTTGCGTCCGAACAGTCAACCAACCGCTATGAAATAAGGTAACAAGTCCTCCTCCTTTGGGGTTTTGATTGCGATATCTTTGGTGGGATCGATCCCATTGATCGACGATCGCAAGTTAGAAAGGGAGACGCCAAGTGGTAAAGCGTATCAAGCATTGGGATGCGATATTCTGTGTAACAAAGGAAAAATCCCCCCAGACAGGAGCTTGAAGGCCTTAGCGCCCAAGGACTAAGCCCCTGGTTATAACCCTCGGTCATATGAAGGAAATAGTGGAAAGGGGATAAAACCAAAGGGGGGCTAAGGTGCATCTACGTCCGTTGTTCCGTAATGTTTTTGAAAAAGAAAATTCTCGCTGCCTTATAACCCCGATAGTATGGTACAGGACTCTTAAGGCGAATGGGTCAACAACTATAGTGTTAAATGAAAGCGTGGCATAGAAGTATACTAGTAAGGGGTCTCAAAAAAACTTAATGGCATGGCATGGAGCTCCACTCTGATACCCAGTAAAGGATTGCTGAGATAGGCCCCCATTTCTACTCTGTGATAGGCACTTACAGTCGACCCACTCCCTACTCCAGAGAACGAGTCATTCACACAGTAAAGGCAGAAGCGACAAGGAACTAGCTGAACAGCCAGAAGGACGCACGATGACTGAGACTTAGCCTGACCAGAGGTTTCCATAGGAACAACAGAGGGACACTTCCTCCATCATCTTTCTGTTTTCCTTTTCTTTCTCTTTATTTCTGCAATTTCCATTTATTTCCAAGAAGGGATCGAATCCTGAGTGTAATCATTTTGGGCAATAACACCTTACATAGGCCGAGACAGCTAGTCTAGTAGATAGTTGGAGCTCTGGCTCAGATATTTTGTAAACTGTAATTCCATCTCCCCCTCTTCTTATAAAATGGGGGAAGCAACACTTTAACAGGGTTGGCTGGTTCCAAAATTTCTCACCCGTAGGGTATGAGTTCTCTGATGCCATTTGGTTCTATTATGTTTATTCATGGACTCTTCACTGATATTGTGCTGAATGTATGGACTAGTTATTTGGACCCTTTGAGATAAATGGTGTTTCCCTATTGATTCCATGCATGATTAATGTGCAACATGTTCCTCTTGGTAATCTCATTTCATCTATGTTTTTCTTCCTTTGAAATAGTACAATGAATGCGATTGGTTCCTCTTCAATCTATGGATTTATCTTAGCTGCTGATAGAAGACAGTACCTGTGCTTATCACAGACCTATATGTGTTATTCACTAGCATTGCAGTACTTGTAAAATTACAAATTTACTTGTGCATTTGATTAACCTGTAGGACCTGTGTTAGTCCATATCTACGTTAGCTTTTGGCAGAGAATGATACCCATGTCATGTTTGATCTGAAAGATTCTTTTTCACTCCTCTATTTATATCATTTCACCAGAAAACCATGGTTTAGGATTTTGTGTTGTTGACAGCCCTATCCATCGAATTCCGCTTTCTGCTGGAACATTGCTACCTTGGAACTTGTTTGTTACATCCGTATGCATCTATTTCCCTCCTTCCTCTCCTCTCCACCATTACTACAAATTCAATTTTAAGCTATCTCATTTTCATTTGTCAACCACCAGAAGAAGAAGTCATTTCTATTTGAGATTACACCAATATACCCCTAGCATTTGGATCCATGAGTTGGCCTGAATCTACCTCATGAAGGCTTATTGAACCATGCCCTTCCTTTTACCCTTTCTATGTGACAATTAGAGTGCTAAAAACCCATCAAAGATAATCTCTTAAGCACTCCTATACTTAAGATGTCCTAGGCACTGGTCTACAATCAATCCAGAGGTTGTCTCTAGGAAGCTTTCTCTGTCTCCCAAAGAACTTGTGCCACAGGGTGCTAGATTTAACTACAACACATGCAATATTATAGACACATGTTCATATCATGCACTTAACAAAAAAATAAAAAATAAAGTATAAGAATAAAATGTTAGCTAAACCAAATAGGTGACATAATCAAACTCATACCTCAATGTATCTTAAGGGAGGCTACCGCATCTGCGCAAGTTAGTTTAGATTAGTATGACACAATATCACAAGTATATCAACTCATACCTGAATATCATAACCATAACCATCTTCATAGAGAAATCATATAGCATGATACATATAACATCGAGATATTAGGTGCAATGACCATAATCATCATGCATATGACCGTAATGCATATAACAACAAGTTACTATCATTCATGACTATCCGACCAAGGAAAATTTTAAGGATGGAAAATTTTCTTGAAGTTTAAAACATTGGCGAATCTCACTAATCCCTAATATGCAAATTATAAATGTTTATTGATATATTTGTAAAATTAATCAAATTTATAATTATTTTATATATAGTCTCTATATAATGTTGGCTATTTTTAAGGTAAAATAATTTTATATTCCAAAATTTGGGCGAATCGTCTTTTATAAAATTGGAAATTGGCGAATCTTTTTTGTGGAAAAATCATGGAAAATTAGCCCACTGGGCGAACATTAGCCCCTAAAATTTTCCCTGTATCCGACGTACGTGCACATGATCACATTGATTAACTAACATCTATCATGTATATATAACCATAATAACAATAGATGATATGCATGCATATAGCCACTAGGAATATAACAACCATTAACCAACATACCTGCATACCCAACATACAAACTTGTATGCCAATTTTCTCTTACCCTGAGGTCCAGTGTTGTAACCTTGCTCTGATGATCTACATCTCCTTCTCTATCTCAGCCAACACATCAACATCATAACATACCAACACCATCATAATGAAATAAACTTCATACAATGAACTCATGTCCAACAACCTTAACTATGATAATGCATGCATAACAACATGCATCTATCCCATCCAATCCAAGTATTGAACCATGCTCTGATACCACTCTGTAATTCCACCTCTCATATCTACCCATTTTCACCAGCCTGTCGAGGTAAACATGAGATGAGGAGCTACTATGACATGAATCAACCTCCTAGATCACCTTAAGGAAATGGAGTCAACAAACCAAGACTTTATTGACTTCCCTCAGGTGCTATAGGACCCTCAAGAGCTAAACCAACCCTCCAGGTGCCCAAACCCTGAGCTAACTTACTCTTTCACTAATCTGCACCCCCAGGCATTGGCATAACACTGCCTGAATTTGACTGTAATCGTCCAGTCACATGCATAATATTGCAAGGGAGTGACTACAGTATTTTTTACCGAGTTTTGTGCTAGTGACCCTGAGATCTAAGCCACTTTTCAAGGCTAGTCACCAAACCACTTCCCAGAACTTGATGAGACTTTCCAAAATTATGTATGACACACCTACAAATATTTTAACACAAAACTTGGTTAGGGACTCACCCTAGCCCATCCTAGCCATGATAGTCATTCTATCAAACACATGATGAACATGCAACCTATAGGTCATGAATGCATATCTAAACATAGAGATTTGAAACTTATCTGAGGTTTACCAAGGAGGACTAATGCCCTCTCACAATAGTTGCAATAACATCTATTAGGTCATGCATTCAATAACCCTTCCTTTATCAATCAAACATGATAAGATCCATAATTTGGCTTTGTCATAAAACCATGCTTATAACCAACATATAACCAGATAAATAACAATAATAGAACAACCATTAAAGCCACATAATAAAAAGTATATTTACTCATGAAATACAAGAGGAACTTAGCTCTTATTTACATATGCAAAGTCCAACCAATTCAGGGACTTCCACATACCACCCAACCATAGATTGGGCTGAACCAAATCTTTCTTTTAGCCAATCACCCCCGTGCCATATTCCAAGCATGAATGTGGGATCTCATGGGATAAACCAATCCATAAAAAAACAAGGGAATCTAGAGGTTAAACCACCTACACCCTCACACTACCATGATGTCACCTAAACTGGTCTTGATTCCTTCACCATCCCTTGAGGAATTTTCCTATCTTCACCCACTGGTTGAGGGATTTCTGGAGAAAACCATCTCCACTCCCAACCTTTGGGATTTTCCTGAGACCACCTCACCCGGATCCAAAACATTTTGATAATCCAAAGCTCAACCAAGAATGAATCCCATCACACCACAACTATCCGGATATGGTAAGGCAAGGATAAAACCACTATCAAAACCCAACAAAACCCATGCCATTGACAACAAATAACCAAATACACACATGCATATACCATGCATGCAAAACCAACTAGGAAATCATACATGCAACTTGTTACTTGCAAGTATTCCCACTGAAGCCACTTGATCCAACCTTTCCTTGCTTGATCCTTTCTTTCCTTTGTTTTCCTTGTCCTTCCTTTGCTTTCTTTCTTTCCATCTCTTGGTGCTCCTCTCCTCTCTTAAAATAATTTCAAAATTGAACTGAAAAAAGGTTGTGAACTGATCCTCATAAGCCTTTTTATTTGTAGGTTTTAACCTTGTAAATAAATTACCTGTAAACAAAATCTTAAAAAACAAATACAATGGAGAGAACATAAAATAAATGTACACAGATATTTTCCCTTGGATCCCAAAATTGTGATTGCCAGATTGATGCTTGGAACATAATCGTAGTTCCCTTTATTGGATATACAAAATACCATGGGAAGAAAACCATCATGCCAAAAAGCATGTGCAAAACCTATGCACAAAAGCCATGGGTAGGTACGCCCACCATCTTTGGGTCTAGTCCCCATCGTTGGGTCCGCATAAAAAAATTGTCAAGGTGTTGCACCCAATGTAACATATGGTGCATGGGACTAGTCATGGAATGAATATAACACATACCCAACATTATCATTGATTCCTCTATTTTCTTCAATTTCCTTCTCATGCAAATATGTGACCTTTCACTTTCCTTTTCTCCTATTTTCCTTTATTTTCATAAATAAAATGCCAATATTTCCTTTTTTCCTTTTCAAAGCCTTTTCCAATTTCCCTTAGCGATAATAACGAAAAAGTGATGCCCACTAGGATGCTTTGTGCAACATTCAACTTGTAATACGTGTCCCATGACCTTGGTGTGATTTTTCCTTTATTAACTTTATTATATGAAATTTTAACCCAAGGTTGTTACAACATTTCCATGGGTATGATTTTTGAACATTTCTTTTGTATGGTGAGTAAAGAAAGTGTGGGTTGAGATTTCTCACCTAGCAAGGTCCTCAGATTATAACCCTAGATTTTAGGAGGCCTCATACCCATTTAGATACCTCATAGAAGAAAATTCCTTTTGTCTTCGACCCATAAAGAATTGTCTCAAGGAGAATTTGGAGAGAAAGAATCCCAAGAAATCTAGAGCCTATTGTTTTTTCCCCAGAGGCCTCATCTTATAGCTCTCATAAATCCAACATAAAATATCTTGAAACCTCATCTAGAGTTTTAGAGTTTTTGGAAGAACGTTTTCCCCCACCTGGTTTTTACTTTTCGAAACCTGATTCAGAATAAACCTCTATTAGTTCTGATCCTTTTGCATATCATACCTTCCCATAATTTGAATAAGTCAAAGATATTCTCCTTACTAGTCGATCTCAAACCCCCACTACTATTTTGCACCAAATGTTTTCCAATGTGGTTCACCCAACCTCTCAACCAGGCCCTGCAACAAATCTTTTTCAACCTCCTTTGAAAAATATGGTTGTCCCAGGCACATTGCTCGATAGATATGCTACTCTCAATCTATAAAATCCTTTTAATGCAATGCCCCAAGTCTATCTTAAGCTCCTTCCTAGATTCATTGGGGAAGATGATGTCACAACCAAAAAACACATTGAGATCTTTTATGCATTTGTAGAAAACTTGAATGTAAAGCACTTGCATGTAGTCTTAAGGCTATTTGTCCAATATTTAGATGGGGAGGCTAGAAAATGGTTTAATACCTTACCAAATAACTCAATTAACACTTGGGAGGAATTGGAAAACACTTTTATGCAGAAATGGGGAGAGAAGAAAGACCATGGGTATTTCTTGACCAAATTTAATGCAATAAAGAAAAGACACAATGAAGATGTCACAGAGTTCATAAAAATATTTAATAAGTTGTCTAATAGCTTGGCTTCTGAGATTAAACCTACATACATAGTAGCTAAGGTGGTGTTTGTTGGAGCCCTTGAGTCAGATGTCGGGTTTACCCTTAGAGAGAGGAAATCCCACACACTAGACCAGATCCAGACTGATGCTCTAGAAGTCAACAAACTTTGCATTTGCAGGGAAGTGGAAAGGAAAGGGAGAACATGGTGATAGGAGAAGGGGAAATAAGAAGTCAAATCCTTTGACCAAGCAAGGGATGCCCAAGAGCAGAAGTTAGATGAGATGAATAAGTTGATTAGAAACCTTTCAAATAAACTCATGAAGCTAGAGTTGGGAAACAAAAATCCTCCTCGACAAATCCATCAAGGCCCTAACAAAACCTTCAATCCCCAATATAGGAGACCTCCTTTACAACTATTGAAAAGAGAAAGAAGGGACCAATAAGACAAAATAAAACCTCCCCTATATTTAGAAGATGATCCTAAAGAAAGTATTGAATATGGTATTGAGGTTCAGGAGAACCAATACTCTACTCTCTCAGAAGAAGAAAATGAACTAGAAGCACAAGGAGGAGAGGAGGATGGTCATAGCATCCCTTTGGATGAAGAAGAGATAGATGCATATTATAATCAATCTGTTTATTTCATGCAAGAACAATTGCATAGGAGATATGGTTTGAGATCCAAAAAAATATCCCAGACACAAGATCAAAGTGAAGAAATTGTCCAACCTATCCCCCCAAAACCAACTGATAAAGGGAAAAAACCTGTCAACCCTGATCCAACAACCAAAGGAGAAACCTCCCACCCCACCATTCCAAGTATGAATATGAAAATGCAAACAAAGCCAGTACATCAATAAAACAAAGATCCAATTGAGCCGGTGAAGGTGGATAGGAATCCCTTTGTTTTCAGTTTACATAAATAGTTCGAGAAGGTCAATATATCCATTCCCTTGGCGGAATTGTTGAAACAACCTAGTTATAAAAAAAAAGTCTTTGAGTTCATGGATGTGTATCATATTGCCTCATCACATGACAGTCTAAATTTGAAAGAATAAAGTCCTGTAGTCATATTTTCCCCCATGTGGAGGAGAAATACCCCTCCACGCCTCCATTCTATGTTACCTTAGTGATCCATGATTTATTGTTGCATAATTGCATGCTTGATTCAAGAGCCTCTCATAATAGTATGCCTTTGACCATTATGGAATAATTAGGCCTAAAAATAATGAAACCATATAAGGACTTGTATTCCTTTGATTCCAAAAGAGTTAAATTCCTTAGGATGATCAAGGATCTGGTAGTCAATTTGGCTCAAATTCTTGTGAAGAGCATGGTAATGGATATTGTGGTTGCAGACATTCCTGCAAGATTTGGTATGCTCTCTCCAGATCCTAGGGAATGAAGCTTGGAGGGTCTATCAAACTAGACCTTACATATGCCATTATTCTAGTATTTGGTGGAGAAGAGCGTAGGTTGTACAGAGAATCTAGGTTTGTAAAAACCATCACCAGAGAAGATAATTTGAATAACTCTCCAGTGTATGGCCAAGAAAAATACCTTTCATTCTTTTTGCTGGAAATGGATGATCAAGGTATGGAGGATACCCAAGTGGAAATTCCCTCATAGTCCAATCAATAACAAATAAAAGTTGGCTATGTGTGGAAGTTGTACTTTGATGGAGCCTACTCCAAGGAAGGAAATGGAACAGGAGTATTGTCGAAATCCCCTAAAGGTAACCTCATTCCTCTTTCATATAAGTTAGAATTTGACACTACAAACAACATTGTTGAATATGAGACATTAGTGTTGGGCCTACAAGCTGCTAGATATTTGAAAATTGAATGTTTGACAATTTTTGGAGATTCTGAGCTGATTCTAAAGCAGATTAAGAATCAATGCCAAACCAAGCATCCTAGGATGAAATCTTACAAAAATGAAGTGTGGGATCTAGTTGAGAATTTATTTTTAGCATTTAATATTCAATTTCTACCTAGGGAGAAAAATAGAATGGCAGATTCCTTGGCAACAACAGTTAGCACTTTCAAACCCCCATAAAATCCCCTGCTAAGGTATGAAGTGGAAGTTAGGCATAGACCCTTAGTGCCTGAAAATGTAAAATAATGGAAAGTGTTTGAGGATGAAGATCATATTAAAAGGTTTATGGAGGTGATTGGAGAATTTTCTAATGTTGTAATAGACCAAGAGGATGAAGACATTCAGGAAATTGAATGATCCAGGGGATCAAATATGATAAAAAAAGAAAGGGCTCAAATTCTCTTGAAACCAACGCCAAATTGTAGAGCTCATCATTCTGATTCCAAGGACGCTTGAATCACATCAATCTGAAATCATATTAGGAATTTATCGTATTCTGAAGTTTTTCGAAAAGAGTAAAAAAGTTAACTTACAAGGTTGACTGGGCAGTTTATAGATGCCATGTGGAATTATGTACATTGACGTGTTGTTGACATCAGCAAGATGACCAAGAAGTACAGATCCAATCAAGAGCGGACATGTGGCCCAATTGTATGTGGACAATTAGTGTACTCTTATTGGTTGAAGGTGTTTTGGTATGGGAAATCCTGGAGTGGCACATGGCCCAATCCTAGGGCACCACATGGCACTCCAGATGAGGCCAAAATTGGTTAGGTCGACCAACCAAACCTCCTCAGGTTTCAAAATGTTTACCCCCCACCAACCAACAAACCACTCTACCATTGTATGACTAGTGTTCCTTGTTATACAAAGGTGGTGGGCTTTTATTTATTATCATATTGTTTGGCAGTTGGGGGAGCATCAGGCCCATGGGAATGCCCAACTAACCAAGAACCAGGTTTCATAACGACCTCATGATCGATGGCGAGAGTTTGGAAGGGTGGCGCGTGTGGCACGCTACCTACACCCCAACCCATGATTATGTGTAACGATGGTGACCATGAGTGAGAGATGTGGCAGGGGCATAGGAGAAGGGCATTGTAGTTGAGTATTCACCCATGGTTCTGTTGAAAATGTGCAACTACCAGCAGATGGTTAGGGGATGTGGGTACATGGAACCCTGCCCATGCTTAACCCTAGACTATATGGAGCCACATGACCGAGAGAATTTGTGGGTCGAACCCAAGACATGCGAATTGCCAAATCTATGCCTTTCCAACCCACCAATGAGCTAGATTGTTGCCAAATTTGTAGGGGAATGAATTTTGTAAAGTGTTTTGTAGATTATTTGAAGAAGGAGGCATATCTTGGCAATTTTTCAGCCTTTTTGAGCCTAAGAATAGCCTACACAGGGGTTTTTGGGAATTTTGGACGCAATGACAATGTTATTTTTGTGATTTAAGAATTGTATGTTAATGTATTTAAACATTTGTGCATATAATATAAAGGGATACCATTGGAAGCTGGACCCAGAGATGTATCCTAGGAGGGGTGAACTCCATCATCAATTTGTTATGTTTTGATGCTGGTTATTATCCATTTTAACTATTAAAAATATGAAAAATCTAACATAGTTTGTTCTTTTGGAATCATGATCCATTGCCTAAAATACATAAACTAGTTTGCAAAACTTTACATGAAACCTTCATTTTTAATTTCATATTAGTTTTGTATCAAAGCATGGTTTTTGTGAAGGTTTTGAAAAAATTTGCAAGTGTTTTTCTTGAATGATTACAAGGTCTAAATTTAAAAGAGGAGAAGGAGTACTTGAAGAACCAAAGCCTCAAATTGGTTTGTTACACAGTAATTTATCACTGCCTTCCTGTCAGTCACCCTGCTGTGTCCAGAAGTCACAATCACTAAGTGTTTTATCCCTGAACTGGCTTAAAAACCCATTTTTCCAAAGTTTTGTGCATCAGCGCGTCTGTTCCTAAAATAACCGCGATGACAAGCGCCTCACAATGTATTTCGTGCGCTGCCATCGCGGAAGAACATCACTTTTCCGCGATGACGCACAGCGCGGCTTTCCCGTGTTCTTCCGCGCTGACATGACTTGTTCAGTTATTGTTATGTGCTGACAGCGCGGCAGTCTCCATATAATCCGCGCTGATCCAGTTTGGGTGAATTTGTTCAAACAACCAGCCTTCCAGATCTCTCCAGGCTTGGTTGTTAGCTTTGTGAATGTCGATTCCCTTCTATGGCATGTCTGTTCGACCCTTTGCAACTACTCCCCTTGAAGATAAGCTCATCCTTCCACCTTTTTAGGAGACTCCTTCTCTTATATAAACTTCCACCATTACCATGAGCAGCTAGTTAGAACTAGTTGGAACTAGTTAGACTTAGCTTGGATTGTACAGAGCTTGTAGTGCTCAGATTGCTGCTATAGGTTTGGTGTGCTAGGTGTGGAAGTGATTGATTGCTTGGGGAAGTTTGTTTGTGACATTTGTGTGAGAAAGAGAGAGTTATTTGTCTTGGGAGAACCATCCTCAAAGGTGAATGCTTGAGATACATGCTGACTGATCCCTCCTGAGAAGTTTATCGACGTCAGAACATTTGGTTGTACTCTTCTCTATTCTGATTAATAATAGATGACTGCTATTATTGTTCCATTCTCGTTTGTTTATGCAATGGATAAATGTGAATTATGTCTTTTCTGACTGACATATAGTTACTTTTACTAGATTTCACGCTTGCGTTTGCTTTCTCTTCGTGTGTGCAGGTGTCCGTTCACGGGGATCGCGGAGGACGGTGACCAGCTGAAGCGAAGGAGCGGAGGAGACATCTCTTCGTCCAACGACAGCGCAGGAATCCAAGTAGGTGCTCTTTACTTCTTGTTTAATTGTAACTAGGAACATGCGTGGCAGCATTGTGTGATTGTTGCTAGACCCCTATTGGGCTAGTAGGGATCGCCTCTATCCGTAGAGGGGATTTACCTCTCCAACAATTTGGCGACTCCGCTGGGGATGAGCCTTATTGTCTCTTGAGTCCACTTTTGAGTTGGTTTTGATTGACCTCTTTTCGAGTTTTTGGGATTGTCTTTATTGCTTATGAACTTTCTGGGTGTTTCTGGAAAGCGTCTTTATTATTAAAAAGCTCCTGCCTTTGGTTTGGGAAGTTTTTATTTTGGCTTTCCTTGTTTTTTACTCCCAGCGCGTTTTATTTCGGAACAGTCGCGCTGACATCGCGACCCCGTTCTTTGGTTTTCTCTTCATCGCGCCTGTACGTCTAACAGCCGCGCTGACCTCGTTTTCAAGGGCAGCGCGCTTTATTCGTGTTCTTCCGCGCTGACATCGCGCCCCCTCTTCTTTGTGACTTCGGTCATCGCGTCTGTCTGCCTTATATCCGCGCTGACCTCGTTTGTTCTAGGGCAGCGCGCTTTTTCCCTGACTTTCCGCGCTGACGTCGCAAAGTTGCTGAAGGCCTCCCCCTGTCAGCGCCAAGTTGCTGAAGGCTACCCGCGCTGAGCCTGAAAAACTCATTTTTGTCCAAATTGGCCTCCTGAACCTCTTGCTGTGACTTTCCCTTCTTCTCTCCACTTGTCTAATGACTTGTTTTTCACTGTCTGAACTTTGAACTGTTTGATTACGGAGCTCAGCTCCATAGGGTTTCGTTTTGCTCGGTTTTGAGTTTGCAAACACCTTCCCTTCTCGCTGCTTGGTTCGTGTTTTCATCCTTACTTTTGCAATTGCTGGATTGTGTTGAGTCTCTAATTGACTGGTTGTGACTCTGATCCGTCGGATGTTAGCTTTTCTCTACTGATTTCGCACTCTGAACCCTAGGACATCTAGTGGCCGTGTGTGTGTCAAGCCTCCCGTGAGGATCTCTGTTTGCTTGATTGACCAGCTCGTTCTAGACTCGTTTTCGCATTCTTTCAGTGATTGTCAGAGTGTGTTGGATTGTGTTCCAAGTGGTCTTTTTCGCTTCCTCCTTGCTTGCGATCCTTGCTTGTTTTGCAGAGCTTAGATCACATAGCTCGTGCATTGCTTTGTTTCCTTTTGATTTCGAAACTTTGGTTGAGTGTTTCGGGAACTTTGTGTGCTCTCATTAAGTAGTTTACTTGGTGTTCAGGTTCCTCCAAATTCCTTTAGGTGTTTTATGTCACTGAAAAGAAATCAAATTAGTAGCTTGCTTTAAAATTCGAAAAGGAAAAGAACATTTCGTTGACTCGCATTTTCAAAAGAAAAGTTTCCTTTCCTCGCTTTAGTTGCATTTAGCTGCTTGTTTGTTTGTATTCGTTTTGTTTAAAAAATTCTTTGCTCTCTCGTAGCTAGAATTCATCGAACGAAACGAAATTCTTTTGCATATAGATTGCATCTAAGTAATTGTGAGCGAACATACGATAGAGCTTGAAATCGAAACTTAATCTCAAGATCAACTGTAAAATGAACCAAATGAATCTAAAAACGCATTGGAACTAAACGCAAATATTTAGAGGTCTAGGTTAGAGACGTGTTCCGGCGTCTTAAAACATAGTCACTGTTGTTTCACATTAGGTTGGGTGATTCCTCCTTCTGTGACTCGATAGTGGTCTAATACGGACTGCGCTCCCACGTACCGTCGAGTATATAGGGAGACCCCACTAGGCTCTTATCCTTTATCCATAGGAAGCCGAGTCGGCCGCCCTACGATTCGCAATGCAGTGAACACAACATTCACGAAGATTGACCACCCGTACCCTAAAAAGTATTCTGTGGTTTTGCGAAGAGTTTGGCACACCCTCTACCTAGAGTTCCAGAGCAGTCGCTTTTGATCCTTTTCGGACTCCCTAAACGAAAAGGTGCCTGTGAGCGTCTTGTCACTTCGTGCTCATTAAACATTCGAAGGAGACTGGAGTCATCTTTGTCCTTTTCTCGACTCCTGAAATATGAAAAGGTCAAGTTTGGTCCTTGCGTCTTAAAATTAATTTGGCCACGATAACATCACTTTTTCTAGGTCTTGTGTGCGATAGTTTTGAGTAGGCTTTTATCGGTATTTTCCTTTAAGAGTTCTAAGGGGTCTGGTCATCCTGGCTGACCCATCAACCTCTGGTATAAGTGACCAAGGTTCTCCATCCTCTGTTGCTCCCGAGGTACCAGTTGTAGGCGGTACTCTTCCCATTGTTCCGAGTATCCAGCCTATCAACGCACGGTCCCCAGGCAACCCAGATTACTTAGAGGATTGGAATCCCGTCTGGGAGGAAGATTGGGATACCCCCCAAACCCCCCGTACCCCTTTAGGTATGTCATCTCCGATGGAGGGGGCAGCTTCCAGCACGGGTGAGACACCCGCAGTCACAGACATCGAGACACCCGCGGTCACAGACATTGAGACCCCGATCCCGTCTTCATCTCCCCTCCCTCCACGATATCAATCGCTGAGGGATAGGTATGATGCTAGAACAACTTCTACCACTATATGGGATCCTACTCTCGCTGCCTCGATCGGCCCTTTTGTTTCGCAGCCTCTTTTCCCACCCCTCACGACAGAACTCAACCCGCCCGTCACCTCAGTTCCCACTCAACCTACTGTTTGTGTAGCGCGTTCGACTCCGGTCGTCAGTGCTGTACCGATTCCCTCGTCTGAAGTTCCTCAAGCTGGTTCTTTTGTTGGAGGCATTCCAGGATCAGGACCGTATGATGCTTATGGGGAACCTATAACGGACCCAGATTACGATGGTCCTGTCTTCTTCTTCGATGCAAATGGTGAGTTTCTTGAGGAAATCTCAGGTCTCCCTCGTCGCCCTTTCGAAGAGAACGAGGAATCTTTGAATGTCATGTATGACCACACTACTAAGTACTTTGGAAACCGAGACCCTCCTCGGCAGCCCATAGGACCACCCAATCAGGACCCGCCATTCTACGTGCAGCCCCCTCAGGGGCAACCATTGTATGGCCCGCCTGACCCAGGACAATCTGGGCATCCACAAGGTCAACCTTACCAGGAACAACCTATGGACATTGGAGGTCCGCCATACCCATATCAGAATCAACCTACTGGGCAGCCAGAGCAACCGTCTTTTCAAGACCAGCTTGGTTTCCAGCCAGGGTACCCCTCTGGACAAACTGGCTCAGTTTACAATCCTTCAAATCAACCAGCCGTCCAGCAAGGGTACCCCCATGGCCAGGGTGGACAACCCTATGTTCAACGGGGCCCACCTACCCCTCGAATCATAAATCCTTCTGGGCAAGGGGGGCAACCCTCTGCCCAGCCTATATACCAAAGAGGGCAGCCTGCCGTACAGCAAGCCCAACCCTCTTCCCAACCCGGTTACGGTGGGGGGCAAACGGGCCAACCGTCTATACAGCCAAATCAACCCGGGGTCTACCCTCATCGTCAACCTGGACAAGCTGGCCAGCCTCGGCGTCAACCAGCTATCCAACCAATTCGACCACCCGCTCCGCGAAGACAGCCCTTGGTGGCACATGGACAACCTGGCGTTCAGCAAGGCTATCCTGCTGGCCAACCAGGTCCATCTCGAATCCGACCAAGTCAACCTTCAGGACGTATGGTCCAACCTCAACCGGTTCAAGGACAGTACTCTGGGCCTCAGACTCAAACAGGTTATCAACCTCCATATCAAACGCAGCCTGCCTACCAGGCTCCGTATGGGACCCAGCAGTCACATGGCTACCAGCAACCCCAGGGGAAAAATCAGTATGCTCCTTACCAAAATTATCAGCAACCACAGGTCACTCCCTATCAAAATTATCAATATGGTCAACCTGGCGGGCAAGCTGCTAATTCATGGGGAGCTGGGGGGCAAACACAGGGACAGTCGTCCGCATATGGACAAAACTCCTACGGACAAACTCCCTATGCGCCAGGTCCTTTTGGACCAGGTCCATCGGGACAAAGTTCCTACGCACCCGGTCCTTTCGGGCCAGGTCCGTCCGGACAAAGTTCGTGGGGGCAACCCCAATCTGGGTGGAACCCTAATACCGCCTCGAACCCTCAGCCACAGATGTCCTTCAACCCGCAGCTACCATTTTTGGCTACGTTAGAACTCCCCGATGTGTCCAAGTTAACCAACGATCCTATTTTGCATAACTCATATTGGCCACCGGTTCCGACCAAAATACCAGGTGACTGTCCAAAGTTCGACGGCAAAGCCGGAGAGGATCCTCAGGCCCACGTAATGACATATCACCTTTGGTGTTCATCTAACTCATGGCTTGATGATTCTATCCGACTGCGCCTCTTCCAGAGGACTCTCACTGGTTCGGCCGCAAAATGGTACATTGAACTTAACCGCGGTATGTTCTCAGACTTTAACTCGTTGGCTATGGCCTTTCTTACTCATTTTCAGTTACCCATTCGGTATGAGACTGGGACCAATTTGCTCACATCTCTAAAACAGGATACGGCAACACACATCTCCGATCATATACATGAATGGAGAAGGCGTGGTTGTTTGATTAAATTTTGGATTCCCGATCAACTCCTGACCGACTGGTTTACCACGTCCTTTGTCCCTAAAATTGCCAAAGATATTGCAATGGGGGCATGTGTAACTGAAGAGCAAGCGATTGCGCGAGCTCAATACCTCGACTTAGTATATTCTCAGTCAGGTACTTTGTATGACTATTTGCCAGACGCCCCGAGGCACGGACAAACCAAAGCTCCACCGAAACCGTCTGTTGATGGAGTTATTGGCTCCGTGAATTCATCGAGTAAGAAATCAACCGCAAACTCTGGGAAGCAGAAACAAAACGCCTCTAATGAGAATGCTTCTCAAAGCCCATCTATTCCTGGGAATACCTCCGAGGTGAATGCCGTTCAGTCCACCGCGGCAGACAAATCCTCGAAAGGCAAAAAGAAAGGAACGGCCAAAGAAAAATCCGGACAACCTAAGCAGAATCCTCCTAAACCTCCCTCCGAGGAAGGAGCCAAGCGGAAGCCTAAGTATCCTTGCCTCATTTGTGAGGAGGATCACTACACCAAGGACTGCCCCAGGCGGTCCGAGGTTAGTCGGCTTTTAAAAGGTGCTTCAGGGTCCCCCGTCGTGCTTAAAGAGCCTTTCCCATCCCAGCAGACGCATCAGGTGGCAGACCCTTCTCAATCCTCTTCCTCGTTCGGTTCTCAAGTATTCATGGCGGGAACCATCCCCGTCCATATTACGACTCGAACGAAATAATATCCATCTTCAGCCGGGAAGGAGCCAGAGGTCCCCTCCAGCACTCCCGCGTCTAGTTCTGGCCCTCTTCACATTGAACGGCCTAGCACCGAGACGATCCCCCGACCCCCTCCCAAAGGTGTACTCAGGAAGTCATCTTATAACCCCAATGCTCGTGCCGCTCAGCATTATAGCATTGTCGAGGACTTAGCTCAAGCTCCGTCTGCTATGTCCGCGTTAGAAGTCCTCCAGAGCTGCCCCTCCCAGAGGAAGTCCCTGCTATCAGCAATTGGTGGCATCGACCCGGCAGATTCGGATCTAATTTATTTTGACCTCGAAGGTTTCACGCAGAGATTGCCTCATCAGGTGGCTTTCCTTATACAAGTTCTCATCAAAGGCAAGACAATTCATCGTACTTTCATTGATGAAGGAGCCTCAACCTGCATCATGTCGGTTGCTTGTTGGAAGGCTATTGGTTCGCCTGCTCTGAGCCAGTCTCCCACCACCCTAGAGGCGTTCGATGGAAGAGAATCTCGTCCACTTGGTATCCTCCCGCGTTTACCTATCTCTTTAGAAGGGAAAACTGTAGAAGTCGAGGTTGAAGTTGTTGACGCTAATCTCACTTACAACCTCCTCCTAGGGCGAAGCTGGACTTATGCCATGCAAGCCGTGGCTTCCTCCTTATTTCGTGTCGTTCGTTTTCCACATCAAGGAAAAATCGTCACGGTGGACCAGCTGTCCTTTTTTGCTTCCTCTTCTGAAGGGAATGTACCATTCGTGGAGCATACCTTCAAATCGCTCGAGAGTGTAGGTGCCGGATTATTTAAAGATCCATCCCTGATGGGAGTCTTTCCCCTCCCACCTCCAAATCTCGCTTCCGTTAATATGATCACAACGCATTCTGATCCATGGGTTCTTCCTCCCGTGAATCAAGAAGACTCCTGGGGCGAGATGATGCCGTTGAGCCCAGCCGAGCTCAACTACATCGAAATAGTTGCTGCATCGGCTTCAACCCCCGAACCTGCTATTCCAGGCAGCGTTCCCGATTCACCTGAAACCTTCCCTTGGTTGGGAGAGAAGGCCACTTCGGACCCCCTGAAGGAATCATTTCCCTCCGACGAGGCTATCATCGAGACTATGTCTCCCGAAGAGCTCCCTTGGTCAGATCACCACCATCGCTCTTCGTTTCTCCCTCCTCATTCAGAAATGGCCACGTGTCTCGGAAAGTTTGCTTCATGTCTCCCACATATCCCTCTCCAAACACCCATCCAGTTATATCAAGTGTCTTCGGAAGGGAACATGGGTAATATTACGCAGACTTTGGCTATCGACATCTCTGTCAAAACAGGGGTTGTCGAAAATATTCATATTGGAGTCACATGTACTCCTGAGGAAATTCAAATCTACAAAGATCTATTTCGTGAATTTCGTGATGTTTTCGCATGGTCTTACGAAGAAATACCCGGCATTGACCCCAGTATCGTGGAGCACGAAATCCCTACCTATCCTGGGGCTAAGCCTGTTCGTCAGCGTTTACGTCCAGTGCACCCTCGAAAGGCTGCAGCCATCAAGGCCGAAGTTGAAAAGCTTTTTCGAGCTAGTTTCATTTATGCCATTCCCCTCACGGAATGGGTATCTAATATAGTTCCTGTCAATAAAAAACAGGGCACTATTCGGGTTTGTGTTGACTATCGCGATATCAACCGCGCCTGTCCAAAAGATAACTTTCCTACGCCTTTTATTGATCAGCTTATCGATGATTGCGCAGGAAGCGAAATTTATTCATTCATGGACGGCTTCTCTGGTTACAACCAGATCAACATAGCCCCCGCAGACCAGCACAAGACTGCTTTCATTTGTCCTTGGGGCACCTTCGCTTACAAGAAGCTACCTTTCGGTCTCAAAAATGCCGGCGCCACTTTCCAGCGTGCGATGTCGTATGCTTTTCATGATATCCGACACATCGTACAACCTTACCTGGATGACCTACCTGCTCATTCAGCTAAACGTCAAGACCATCCATCTCATTTACGCGAAATCTTCCTTCGCTGTCGACACTACCGTATTCGACTCAATCCGCATAAGTGTGTCTTCTGCGTGGAATCTGGCCGATTACTCGGGTTTATCGTCTCCCGGGAGGGCATCCGCTTGGATCCCCTTAAAGTCGAGGCCATTGTGAATCTTCCTCCCCCTGCCACTCTACAGCAGTTACAAAGCTTGCAGGGAAAAGCCAATTTTCTTAGACGATTCATCCCAAATTATGCCGAGGTGGCCAAGGGTTTCACGCGATTACTAAAGCGAGACACGCCCTTTCATTGGGACGCTATCGCTCAGCAATCTTTTGAGCGCCTTAAAGACCTTCTGGTCTCAGCTCCGCTCCTAAGACCTCCAAATTACCACCGTGACTACACCCTTTATCTGGCCGCTGCCGATACCACCATCGGCATGGTTTTAGTGCAAGACGATGACGATGGCACGGAGCACGTTGTATACTATCTTAGTCGCAACCTCCTCGATACGGAGACTCGCTATGCATATGTCGAAAAGTTGGCATTGGCCGCTGTCTGTGCCGTCCAACGTTTCCGTCATTACATCCTGTTGTGCACAACGACCGTGATCTCTGACTGCAACCCCATGACCTATATTTTGTCACGTCAGTTGCTGGGGGGCAAATACTCGAAGTGGATCGTAATCCTCCAAGAGTTCGACTTGGAATTCACTGCTGCCAAGTCTAAGAAATCACTGGTCTTTGCCGAATTGCTCTGTTCCTTACCATCTCAGTCTGCACCATCTCATTCAGAGGAGCAGATTCCGGATGAAACGCTCTTTCTCATCAGCACTCTCGACCCATGGTACGGGGACATCATTGTATATTTACAAACGTCTTCGTTTCGCCCCAATACATCGAAGGAAGCTCGACGACGGATACGTCATCAGGCTCAACCGTATCGCATTTTGGGCGACACCCTGTACCGCCTCGGCGTCGATTCTATTCTTCGCCGATGCTTAACCCTCGAAGAAGCTGAGCGAGTCATGAATGACTGCCACTCCGGCGCTTGTGGCGGCCATATGTCCGAATACGCTACCGCTCAAAAGATCCTCCGCGCTGGTTATTTCTGGCCTTCTATATTCAAGGATTGCATCCTTGCTGTACGCGCATGCCATGAATGCCAGGTTTACCACCGGAAGATGCGTGCACCTGTTGCACCACTGCACCCTGTCGTAACCGTAGGTCCATTTGCCAAATGGGGCATCGATTATACGTCCTGTAACCCTCGTTCGGCCGGGGGGCATGGGTACATTATCGTTGCCGTGGATTATTTCACCAAGTGGGCCGAAGCGATGCCTACATTAAACGAAGACGGTCACACAGCGGTGCAGTTTTTATTCAATCATATCATCACTCGCTTCGGAGTCCCTCAGGCTATTGTTACAGATCACGGAAAGCATTTCCGAAATCATATGATGACAGAGTTAACGACCCAGTTAAGCTTGCGGCAAGATAGTTCGTCACCATACTATCCTCAATCTAACGGTCAAGTTGAAGCCGTGAACAAAGTTTTGATCACCATGCTTCAATGCACCGTCAATATACACAAGTCAAACTGGCATCTAATGCTTTTCCCAGCCTTGTGGGCCTACCGGACTTCTGTAAAGGATGCCACCGGTTTCACCCCGTTTCAACTGGTCTATGGACTGGAGGCTACCCTTCCCGTCGAATGTGAAATTCCTTCATTAAAATTAGCTGTCGAGTTGCTTCCCAACACCACTCCGGTGGAGGAACGGCTTCTTTACCTAGAACGGTTAGACGAGACTCGTCGTTTGGCCTCTCTGGCTATCGAAGCACAGAAAAAGAGAGTCAAAGCTCACTTCGATCAGAATATTCATCCTCGTTCCTTTGTTGAGGGAGACTTAGTACTGCTCTACGATCAAGCTAAGGATAAGCTGGGGGCAGGAAAACTCGAATCTATGTGGTTAGGTCCCTACATCGTGAAACGTGTTTTACAAAAGGGCGCATATGAGTTGATTGATTATGAAGGAAATCCTCTTGACAAGCCCCGTAATGGGCTGTATCTGAAGAAGTACTATGCATAGCTGCTCACATTCACTTTGTATATACGTGTGTTTTTGAGTTTTTACTGCATAAGTTTCTTTTGCTTTGGTGTGAAGGCGTGTTTTGCCCCTTATTATGCTTTCTCTTTCCTGCGCAGATGTCTCGTACCCCTTATGTTGGTTTCGCTGATGGTGCCTGCCGTAGTACTTGTAATTTGTCTTCGGCAGCGTGGGTGATCTACGATCCTCACGGAGAGTTGATAGACCTTCAGGGTGTCTGCCTAGGTCGTACCACTAACAACGTTGCCGAGTACAGCGCTGTAATAGAATTACTTGCCGAAGCAGTTGACCTCGGCATCCGAGAGCTAGTGGTGAACCTGGACTCCCAGCTGGTTGTCCATCAACTCAACAGGCGATATTCCGTCAGAGACCAGCGCATATTAAGGTTGTACCTACGTGTAAGATTGTTAGAACGGAATTTTGATTACATTACTTATCAGCATATTCCGAGGCGATTAAATACGTTGACTGATGCATTGGCAAATCATGTATTAGATAGACATTTGCGAAACAGATAAACATCATACAAGAAAGCATAGAACAGCATAGTAAGACCATAAGCATATGTAAATAAATCATTTCAAGCATAGTTTGCATGTGTGTGCTTTTAAGCTTGCATTAAAAATATAAAATCCATGAGTCGAGTGTCGTGCAAATTCATACATAAGATCACAAATTGTACTGAATAAACGCATAACATTAAGAACACATCATCACATGTAACAACGACTCATCCAAAAATCGGTATGTATATATATATATATATCGTGTGGCGCACTAAGGCGCTCAAAAATAGAAGTGCATGTCCCAAAATCTCCATACATCTGAGTCACAATGTCTCAAAATAAACAGTGGAAATAAAACCTAGGTGACTAGTCGGCTGGATGGTGCTCTCTGTAGTACACAGCCGCTCGTGCCACCCGCCTCAGAAGGCGGTGCACTCTGGGTTCCACACCCACTGTGTGAATCTGATGCTCCACAGGAACCTCCTCGACCCCCTGGAAGTCCGGCACCCCCTCCAGCAACCCCTCAAGGTTGCGAGCCACAGTCTCTGATGTGTTGGCCCCTGGAGGGGCTAAGGCCAAAGCTCCAGCTCCCGGGCCCTCTCTCCGTGCCGTGGCAGCCAGGCCAATCGGTCTAGTAGGCCCCACATCTGTATGACAAGACATTTATTAGGACATGTACATGGAAATTAAAAAACAATACAAAACTCAAAAAGACAAAAAGTGTCGTACCTGCATCGTCCCACTGTTCACCCGGAGGCAGTACCAAATCAGGATCATTGCGGAAATCCATCCCCGCATATGGCCAATCCTGCACGAAGATCTCCTGCTGATCCAGCCAGTCTCTGAAAAATGCCCCCCAGCTATGTGGCCGGCCGCCACCCCCACGTGGCATAATACGAGCCCATCGTGAGGCCCTCGTCTCTCGAGGATCTCTGGGGGCATCCACAGCCATAGACTGCAGCCGCATGGCTGGTACTCGCTCCAGAATGAGCGGGACCAGGATCGACCCGTAGCCAAACTGCTTCGTCTCCCCGCGACGGCAGTTGCTCAGTTGCCTCTTCATGTTGTTGCACACTGCCGTGCACCAATCAAACACGGTAGGCTCGAGGCACTCGAGAGCTAGTAGGAGATGGGTCTTAGATGCCTCATGGTTCGCCATGCTACCCGCCGCCCGGGTCACCATGAACAGGATGGTGCGCAGCACTATGTCTCTCACTGTGGGGATCGAGCACTTCCCACTCCGCGTCTTCACCGCCCCTGGGCAAACCTGAGCCATCAAGTCATCCAGAGTACCGCCGCTAGGGCGCTGCCCCTCCAGGATGGGCCTCGCACCTCGGCGCGACAATCCAGTCAAGAAAAAGATGTCCATGTGGTCAAACTCAATGTCGTGACCACGGATGGTGAATTTTTGGTCCACCGGGTTCCATGCCCTGATCAGCAGCTCCAGAAGATCATGCTGGGCCCTCAAACGCGGCGTAAGGAAGAATTTCATGAATCCGCACGCCCGCATGGCGTTGCAGCAATTCACGTCTCCCCAAGCAGCCACATCCTCTACATCGTGAACTCTCTCTTGCCATTGAAAGGCCATGATGTCCTGCATGAACCATAAAAACCAATTAGAAATGCTTCCATAGGAAAATTTACGTTCATTTATCAAAAAACAAAATTTTTCCGCGCCATCGCGGCTGTTTTAGAAACAGCCGCGATGACAATGGCGGCCCTTTGTAAAAAATGCGAGGTCAGCGCGGAAGAACACGCCTTTTCCGCGCTGACCCGAAGTTGGCTACGTTGGTTATTTTTCGGTCAGCGCGACCCCGTGGGCAATTTCCGCGCTGACCGAGGGCGCACCCATGCAAATAAAAAATGCCCAATTGGGCCAATTCGACCGTTAAAAACCTACTAAAATGAACCAGAATGCAGGGCAAGGGAACGAGAACCTACCTGGAAGAAGCAGATCTGGAAATGGTCTCCGTACGGGCTGGAAATCGCTCCGTCAACTTTTTGGCTCCTCCACGTCCTTCACGTTCTCAAATAGTAAAATGGTAAAAATGACTTATTACCCCCCCCATTTATAGTAAAAACTCCTAATTTGCCATATTTTTTGGGTTTTTACCATTTTTAGCCATAATACTAGTCCTGGTTTTGTTTTAAACATGTTTTAATGTGTTTTTCACGTATGTCGAATGGATTTATGCCGGTAGTGCCCTTGTGCAGGTACAGGTATCGCAGCTTGGTCATGACAGTCCACAATTCATGTGATCCCCAAGGTGTCGTCTCTAAGCTCTTTTCCGACGTTAAACAAGAGAAGATGGCCGAGCTTCCTTTCAGCTCGTTAAAGGGAACGAAAGGCGGTCGTTTTTAAGCTCTTTTTCCGACCGTTAAACCAAAAAGATCGCCGGGTGTTTGTCGTTTCGCGCTCGATATTGGCTCTAAAACGACGTGTTTTCGACCGCTTTTTTACTTTTTCAGGTCAGAGACACTATTCATGAAAAGTACTCCTCGGTTGTAATGACCGGGCGGTTCTTTCGAGCATAGTTTTATACTTTTTCGGGCTCGAGAGACACAACTATACGAAAAAGGACCCCCCTGGAGTCTCCTTTTCCGCATTCTTTTCAGACTCTCGAAACAAGAAAAGAAGCCGAGTTTTTCCTTTGTCAGGCTCGTTAAACACTCAATGACATCGGATATCGTCAACATGACACACATCAAGCATATGTTATCCCCGTCAAGCTTGTCATCCAAAAATAATCGAGGTACCTGCCTGCAAAGGTGGGGAAAATGGAACTATGATTACAGTCGTCTCGGCAGTACGTCACTCTTGAACATGGCACTCCGCTGTCTCGTGTCTGGGTGGGGTCATCTCATCTCGTTTTCACTAGCCTCCATGGGTTTGGGATATCCTATTTGACCTCTCGTCTGTTCATTGCCGTCACCATCTTATCCACTGCTCATTTGATGTCAAGTACTGCCAAATCCGTTACAGTTCCGTTATATGTTCAAGAGAAGTTGTCCTCTGCCACAATGCAACCTCGTTCGCTATCTCATCACACATTATTATGTCTCTGTCTCGTGTCGATGATGTGGGAATCATCATGGCCCACCTTCGATCAAGGCCACTTCTCGTCGACTTCAACTCATTATCCGAGAAAGTGACTTAGAGACTCCTTCCAGGTGCCTTGGAGCCTGCATGCCTCAATGGCAGGTTCCTCGTGTTCGACGCAAGGTTTACATCATTGACCTACGATCGAATGATTCCGTGGGTGTTCGACACCAGCTCATTGATTCACACGCCACGGATTGTACCTATAGTACCTTGAGGGCCATTGTCATTATTGGTGGTACCTCTCGCGTCTGTTAACGGTTTTCATCATTGGCCGGTAATCAGACGATGTTCATGCATGTTCGACTCCAACCCCTGTATTCACATGTTTGGACTTGTACTCTGTTCAGGTCGAGATGGAGCGCAAGACCCTGGATCCTTGCTCACTGTGGTCCAGGTTGCGATTTTGTGGATAATCATTACATGACTCATTGATGGTTGGCTGCGCCCATACCTGAGTCTTCACGGATGGCTGCGACCATACCTTGTCATTATTATGGTCTCTTTGGCTGGGTGGCTGCGTCCACACCATAGACCAGTCTCGCATGTCTTTTGGATGGCTGCGCCCATGCCTAGACTGCATGTATGTGATTGTCAGAGATTTTTCGGTACTTCCTGGTGGTGTTCCAGTTCGGCGTGTGTTGTAAAGCATTTCACCCCTCCCACTCTCTCGGTCTTCATGCTTTAGGGGGCATCTGTTACACAGTAATTTATCACTGCCTTCCTGTCAGTCACCCTGCTATGTCCAGAAGTCACAATCACTAAGTGTTTGATCCCTGAACTGGCTTAAAAACCCATTTTTCCAAAGTTTTGTGCATCAGCGCGTCTGTTCCTAAAATAACCGCGATGACAAGCGCCTCACAATGTATTTCGTGCGCTGCCATCGCGGAAGAACATCACTTTTCCGCGATGACGCACAGCGCGGCTTTCCCGTGTTCTTCCGCGCTGACATGACTTGTTCAGTTATTGTTATGTGCTGACAGCGCGGTAGTCTCCATATAATCCGCGCTGATCCAGTTTGGGCGAATTTGTTCAAACAACCAGCCTTCCAGATCTCTCCAGGCTTGGTTGTTAGCTTTGTGAATGTCGATTCCCTTCTATGGCATGTCTGTTCGACCCTTTGCAACTACTCCCCTTGAAGATAAGCTCATCCTTCCACCTTTTTAGGAGACTCCTTCTCCTATATAAACTTCCACCATTACCATGAGCAGCTAGTTAGAACTAGTTGGAACTAGTTAGACTTAGCTTGGATTGTACAGAGCTTGTAGTGCTCAGATTGCTGCTATAGGTTTGGTGTGCTAGGTGTGGAAGTGATTGATTGCTTGGGGAAGTTTGTTTGTGACATTTGTGTGAGAAAGAGAGAGTTATTTGTCTTGGGAGAACCATCCTCAAAGGTGAATGCTTGAGATACATGCTGATTGATCCCTCCTGAGAAGTTTATCGACGTCAGAACATTTGGTTGTACTCTTCTCTATTCTGATTAATAATAGATGACTGCTATTATTGTTCCATTCTCGTTTGTTTATGCAATGGATAAATGTGAATTATGTCTTTTCTGACTGACATATAGTTACTTTTACTAGATTTCACGCTTGCGTTTGCTTTCTCTTCGTGTGTGCAGGTGTCCGTTCGCGGGGATCGCGGAGGACGGTGACCAGCTGAAGCGAAGGAGCGGAGGAGACATCTCTTCGTCCAACGACAGCGCAGGAATCCAAGTAGGTGCTCTTTACTTCTTGTTTAATTGTAACTAGGAACATGCGTGGCAGCATTGTGTGATTGTTGCTAGACCCCTATTGGGCTAGTAGGGATCGCCTCTATCCGTAGAGGGGATTTACCTCTCCAACATGGTTCAAGGAGGCCACAAACTCCACAAGTCATGGCACTTGAAGAAGGACAAGGACTAGAGTTGATGTTTGAGGATGAGAGAGCTTTTAGAAAGGATTTATATGATATGACTAAGGTGGTGAAAGTGTTGTACACTGAGAGGACAACAAGGTTGCAAAGAGAAAGTTCTAATCAACCAAAAGGTAATGGTGGTGATAGGAGCAAGCCTCCACCTCCACATCCTCCTTAACCTCCATATACACCTCCAACCTAACCTCCTTCTTCACCTCCTTCACCCCATAGACCTACTCCTCCTCCATCTCCAAAAGGACATGCTAAGTCTCCTTTGATTAAGCTTGATGTCAAGTTTTAATTTCTTATGTATAATGGAGAAGTAAATTCTGAAAAGTTGGATAATTGGGTTTGTCAAATTGAAGTCTATTGCAGGATTCAAAATATTGATGATGATGTCACAAATATCTGGCTTTCTTCTCTTCGCTTGGAAGGTGCAACTCTCATTTGGTGGGAGGCCAAAACTCAGGAAGATTTGAAGAAAAGTAAAATTATCTCTTCTTGGAATGATTTTATAGTTGCATTAAGAAGACAATTTTATCCATTAGCTTACATGCAAAAAGAAATTATGGATTGGAAAAAATTTAGACAAGCTAAAGGTCAAAGTGTCCAAAGTTACACACAATAATTTAGAAGAAGATATTTAATCTTGGGTGTTGATTTGAGTTCACAAGATACTCTCCTTAAATATATAGGTGGATTACCTAGGTATTTGAGACATACTATATGTATGTTTAATCCCACCAATCTAGATGAAGTATGTGTTTAGGAAAATCATTTAGAATCAAGAGGCAAGAATATTCCTCAAAAGACTAACAAGAAACCTTTTAAATCTAGAGACAAATGAAAGGGGAAGTTTAAAGGCAAAGGAAAAAATAATGCTACTATCAAGAGAGGGAGAGAAACTTACATGTAAACATTGTTCAAAATATGGCCATGATGAAGACCACTATTGGAAATTACATCGAGAATTTAGACCAAAGAAGTTCAATAACAAGGGAAAATAAAAGATTGTTGCTACAACTCAACAAGATCTAGGATTTGATTCAAGTGATGAAACCAAAATCACAACATGGGAATGAAAGGTATAGCTTCTAATGCAATACTAGTTCTTATAGTAAGCCTATTGAATCCCAAAATGATAAAGAAAGATGTGAGATTTCCCATATTAGGATCATTACAAAACATACAAAGGTTGATACATTATTTGATAGTGGATCCCAAGTCAATCTTATCTATGAAGCAATTATCAAGAAACTTAATTTAGAAACTACACCTCATGTAAAACCTTACGCTTTGGGTTGGGTATATGATGATGCCAAATTACAAGTGACAAGAAAATGTAACCTTAAATTCTCCATCACTACTAATTTTGTAGATGAGGTAGAGCTTGATGTTGTACCACTTGATATTTGCAGGATTGTTTTAGGGAGTTCATACTTGTATGAATGAAAATCCATATCCTATCGTCATGAGAAAAAATATCATATTTTTAAAGATGGATTTGAGTATATTGTTAGAGCACATTGTAAGAATATGAACTTATCTCTTGTTAGTGCTAGTCAAATGGAAAGGCTTGTAAATTCTAGTAAGAATTTTGTGGTTGTTGGCTTAGGGGGTTTTGAACCAGGTTCAGAGTTAGCTGTGCTAGCCAACAAAACCCTACACTAGTGGCCCTTTTGGAAACAACCCGCACAGCACAGGCTACATTCTCACCCGAAGCAATATGGAGGGATGCTGGAACTAAGTTTCTGCATCTAGAGATTAGTGTGATGTCTTTTAGTGCCCTAGATCTTCCTTCGTGCAGATCTATAAGCCCCTAGGGCTTGGTACTACAACTCTACTAAAACAACCTCCAAACATTTGTGAAGGTTTGGGATGGGATTTTTCGGACCCTTATCAGTTGATTGACCCACTTATGCGCACCAGAGAACAACCCTTAATTAGTTTTCGCATAGATATACTTAAGTTATTCAGTAAACATAATAGAACCCAACACAGTCTTTGCAGAGTTACATAAACATGCTTCCATACATTTTCTAACAGTTATTTAATAGAATTTCACATCATTAAACCAATATTCCATAAACATATTATTCCTTAATATCATAAGTCATAAACAGAAGTAAATAGTAATACACAAGATTTCTCCAGAAACAACTTCTTTGTTGATTTCCAATTCAGAATACAGACTCAAAACCTCCGTGCGCACTCAGCTGAAGGGGTCCGCACACTCAGCTGCAGACTCTACCTAGGCCTCTGCGCACTCAGCTACAGAGCCTTTCTCTCCTATCTGACCCACTTCCCTGTGCTAAGACTTATATTGACTCATTAGTTTCGTGATCTGCCTTAGACTCTCTAAGACACACCTATTTATACAATCCCATGGTCCGCAGACCATGGGTGGGTCTCAAAGCCGACTCAAGTTTACATAAACAAGGGGCTAAAACCCCTTTTACTCCTAATAATATATGTGCTCCACATCCACAAATCTTAGATACTTTACATCTTTTACAAAAATTACACCAAAACTTGGGTTATTTTAACCCCAAAACTAACTCAGGGGACCACATACCAACAAAACCCCAACACAAAGATCGTGACTCACCCTTGATTCACTCGACTGGTGCTATGATCTTGCTGCAAAGATCCCCCATCTCCACTTGAACTACTGCAACCTCATCGGTGCTCTATGTAGCTGCCTACTTGACCTCTTCAACCAGCTTCTCTATAATTAGTCCTTTTGTGGCCAACCTCACTATTTGTTGTGTCTGCTGCAAGCCCTTTAGCTTATCCTCAATATTGGTCATTATTTGATAAGCCTCCTCTAACCAAGGCTCTAGCTTGGCCTTAAGCAAGGTCTCCTTATGTTGCGCTGCCTCGACCTGTGCTATGAGTTGCTTCCTCTCCTGTAATTTTGCAAGGCACTGCATTGGTGCAATTGAGCACGTCATTTCCCTAACCTCATCATACTGTCGCTATAGCTACCTGATCTTTGTATTCAGTTTTTGCAAGTTTGGATCTTCCTGTAGATTGGTGACCAACTCCATAGCTTGCTCAAATACTGCTGTGCAGTCTGCAACTGTGGCATCTAGAGTGGCCAACCCTTCCTTGATAGTGGCTCCGCGCTGCTTCCGGAATTCTAGAGGAGTCAAAGGATGCATCTTCAATTGTAGCTCAGTTATCTTCATGTTGAGTTAAAATTTAACTCGACTAACCTCTACCTTTTCTTCGTGCACACTAGCGGATAAATTCCCCATCTTTTTCTCTGGCTGTGCATCCTCGAGAATATGAAGTTTCGGCATAGTTCTACATGCCTTTGTAATTGCGGACTCCAGTCATGAACTTTGCACCTGGAGTGCCTCCTTTTCCTCCAGCGAACAACTGTTGATTATTAACCTTGATCTCATTGACAGCACTGAGTGCTCAATGTTCCTGAAGGTGAAGCTCCTCCACATGCAATGACTCCAGTTGCATCGCGACAAAGTTTAGGCCCATCTTTAGGACTCTATCAAGGAGGGCACGTTGTTCCTTAGTGTTAGCACAGACTGAACCTGTAGGAAGGGGGAAGACTTGCACATCCATTGACAGCCACAGAATTATCTCTACGCCTATACTTTAACCCTGCACCAAACTGCCTGCGGGGCCACTCACTTTCCCAACATATGCTTGGAGCTTAGTTGCTTGGAGCTACAAATCTTGAAGATCTTTTTGGACTCTGTTATCACAAAATCACTACTGAGGGCTGCAACCAAGCAAGATTTCATGTAACTCTTTCAACCTAACTTTAGATCAAAGATTAGCCTCTTTGATCAGAGAGGGCTCTCTCACAAACTCTTGATAAAAATTCTTCACTACAACAGATGGCTAACTCTTTACTTATTCATGAAAGCAAAAGCTGGTTGGATACATGTCAAACTGGTTCTCATTGGTCTATGGAGTCTCATACACTAAGTAAACAAGAAAAACATAATCATTTCATGGAAGTCAAGGCTCTTTGCATTAAGTGTCAAACATACTCCATCAAAACCACAGCTTGCCAAACACACAGGAAGTCAGAGCATAAGATTATGAATTCTGAGTGATTGTGTTACAACAAGGCTGTAAAAGAACCTAAAATATAAAACACCATCCTTATATTTGACCACAATAATCCATCGAGAATCTTGAGAAGAAATCAATATTGTTTTACTATTACTGTCACAAGTCTTACAATGGCCCAAAACAACTCTGTTTTTGTATAAAATGTCCAACCACCTGTTTCTATCAGTTAAAGGCTTTCCTTTAGAGTTACAGCCATCTCCTGGTAGCATATAAAAACAAAATTTGTATCTGCACGCATTGGCCATCCTAGCCGAAAACAATCCACTGACCAGAAATATTCATTCAGATCATCACAATTCCTCCATTGAGAATGTTTTGCAGTGCCATCTTTGCTTCTCTTGGCTTCCATTGCAATGAGTTCATAGATGATGGTCACAACTTTTCTGAGAGAGGACTCCTCATCACCTCCATATGCTGGCTTTACATTTTCCCCTGTTGTAGGAGTCACCTTGCCAGCTAACATCCCATACAGCTCAAATGCCATATGATGGTAGATATAACAGAGGCACTCTATGATATAAAGAAAACAGAACTCTGTATAATAGGCACGCTATGATATTGACCTCCACTAGATACCAGAACTTTGACCAATATAGTGGGATTATAGAGAAAGCCTTGAAGATGAAAAACACAGCAGTATTATTTGTATATTGATGATAATAACCTGCACTGTGACATGTTGCGCCGGACATTCCCACAGAACCCATAGGAGACAAAAGTGATATGGGTGAGTTATGGTTTCGGACAAATTCCCCGTTTTGTAGCGCGCTACGAAACCACTTAAACAGGTAGCGCTGCGAAACTGCTAAACAGAATTCAGGCGCTGCGAAAACACCCGGTCTTTAAACTAGGCTAAAAAAATTTGGCAACAGCATTTTCAGTGATAACAGTGGCTCCACTTGGGATAGTGTGCCCTTGTGGTGCACTAAGAACCTGCAGCTCCAGTGCCTTATAGAATTTATTTGACAAACAGAGACTTGCTTGACCAGCATGACTGTAGGAGAAAGAAAGCTACATCTACTGAAAAAGAAAAATGCTCAGTTAACCTTGAGCTTATTTGCATTTACCTACCTACCTACCCTAACAATTCAAACTTCCCTCAGCTCAATCAATATGAAACTTCCAATGCAGCCAATCATTTGTCTCATCTGATATTTGATTTCTTTGACTGTCCTGGAGTTCAGAGCCAATGTGATAGTGTGATGGCCGCTGCCACTGAAATTGTCTCTGACTGTATCGAATTTCAGAGCCAATGTGATAGTGTAATGACCGCTGCCACTGAAATTGTCTCTGATCTTCATAGGAAAACTGAAACACTGGAGAGTAAAACTCTTCCATGTAATCAGCTATAGGATCCCAGAACACATGATCAGCTTGGCCTTCCTTGAAACTTTCCAGCTGTGCAAACTGATCTTCAACCACAGTGTTCAGTTCCTCAATCGTGAAAGAAAGAGGAACCAGCATAGTCTCCTTGCATTCAGCCATAAAATATTTCTGAGAATAATAATCATGATCAGGAAAACTGTATGCCTGAATTTGTCCTTCTAAACCTTCAATTTCTTTCTCAATATCTTTGGCAAATTCATCAAAAAATTTCATCTTATCCTCTGACTTGCAGTCAAAGGATTTCAGATATGAGGATAAGGACAAAGAAAAAGATTCATTTGTTTCTTCTTTACTATGATCATGGACTACTTGGGAAATTTTTCACTGATAATAATGCTTTAAGAACCTGCCATTAACAGGCCCACCAGCATACTGTGATCCATCAACTTCTTGTAGAATATAAGTATTGTTTCCATGGAAAGCAGAGATCAAATATGGCCCCTTCCATAAATTCTCAAATTTGCCATGTTTGCCTTTTTCTTCAATCTTGGCTTCCCACTTCAAAACCTTATCATCAATCTAAAAGGTCACATCTTTAATCTTCTTGTCAAAAGCCCTCTTGACTCTATTCTGATTTTGTTGATAGTCTTCAACCACTTCATTCCTTTTCTCTTGTAATGCTATCAATTGATTAATTCTCCGCTGTATGGCATTTGGCTCTTCTTCAAGTCCTTGAATTAGCTTCATAACTGGTACACCAAGAGACGTTGGAAAAATAGCTTCTGCTCCATACACAAGTTCATAAGGTGAGGTTCCAATAGATCTTTTAGTGCAAATGCGATCAGCCCACAATGCATACTTCAGCTTTAAGTGCCAAGTCTTTTTGTTTTCTTGTAGTAGTTTTTTGATAATCCTCACAAGGCTTTTATTTGAGCTTTCAGCTAGACCATTGCCCTGTGGATAATAGGCTGTTGAGTGACCAAGAGTAATATGGTATTGGTGGCAAAAGTTTATCATTCTCTTAGACTTAAAAGCCTGAGCATTGTCTGTGATAAGCTTGAGTGGACATCCAAACCTTGATAAAATATTGTTCTCTAAAAAGGAAATAATGACTGTATCATTAGCTTGTCTAGTTGGTACTGCCTCTATCCACTTTGTAAAATAATCAGTGGTTGTAAGTATCCACCGATGTTGGCCTGATGAAGAGGGATGTATCTCACCTATAAAATCTAGCCCCCACTGCTGAAAGGGTGCTTCTACATAAATAGGAACTAGTGGCATAGGCATAAGCTTCCTTTTACCTTCAAACAACTGACATTCATGACAGGCTGCAACCTTTTTGTAAATGTCTTTAAACATGGTGGGCCAAAAATACCCGGCTCTCAATATTTTATTAGCAGTAGCCTTTCAATAATGGTGGCCTCCACAATCTCCCTTATGAAATTCCTCAATCACCCTATCAGCCTCTTCTTCAATCAAACAACTTAATAGAATTCCTCCAGCATCCTTCCAAAATAAATTCTGCTCATAAACAAAATATCTAAGGGATTTCAGCTTGATGAAACGAGCTTTAGACTTGGAAAGGTTGTCAGGGGCTCTGTTGTGCTGTAGAACAAATGAGACATCCTTATACCATTCAGATATCAGAAATTTTTCATTGATCTGAACCAACTCTTCCTCTTCTTCAAAAATTTCTGATATTTCTGCATTGAAATTAATGTCACTGTTGTCTAGATTTGAGTGAGTTAGCAGCTCTTCCAACCCTTGACCCTTCACCAATTTAGTTGGCCTAATTTCAATATCATATTCCAACAATTTGGCTATCCATTTTCCTCTTTTACCATCCGGGTCTGCTTGTGTAAGAATTTCTTTAATAACAGCACTTGGCACAAATGCAATAATATGAGAATGTAACACATAGATTCTAAAATCTTTGATTGCCTTTACCAATGCATATGCCTGCTTCTCTAAAATGTTATACTTTAATTCAGCATTAGCCAATGTTTTACTAAAGAATGAAATAGGCTCCTCAGTACCTTGATTTCCTTTTTGCAATAGAACTCCAGCAATTGTATCCTCAGAGGCATATGTGAATATTAGAAATTCCTTGGAGAAATCAGGGCTGATAAGAACTGGCGCTTGAGTGAGTGCTTTCTTAATCTCTTCAAATGACTTCCTTGCCTCAGATGTCCACTTGAAGTCTGCTCCTTTCTTTAGCATTTTTGTGATGTGCTTAACCACCTCCGCAAAGTTGGGAATGAACCTCCTAACAAAATTAACTTTACCAAGAAAAGACTGAACCTCTTTCTTGCTCCTTGGCAAATCCAACTTTGAAATAGCACTGACTCTATTAGGATCTATCTTAATGCCTTCTTGAGAAATGATATGCCCAAGCAATTTACCAGAAGTCAGAGCAAAGATACTTTTGGTTGGGTTCAAAGAAATGCCAAACCTTCTACACTTCAATAGTATCTTTTCAAGATGCTTTAAATGATCTTCCTCTCTCTTTGAAAAGACTGTGATATCATCAAGATATACCACTACTGATTTATCTTTTTCCTCTGCAAAAGCAATGTCCATAGCCCTTTGGAAAGTCGCCCCTGCATTCATGAGGCCAAAAGGCATCTTTGCATACATAAATGTGCCCCATGGTGTAGTAAAAGCTGTCTTCTCCTGATCCTCTGGATGAACAAGGATTTGATTGTATCCTGAAAAGCCATCTAACATTGACATTCTTTGAGAGCCTACAATATTCTGCAACATAAGATCCATTTTAGGAAGAGGATAATTGTCTTTCAGTGAAGCCTTGTTCAAATTCCTGAAGTCTATGCAAATCCTTATTTCTCCGTTCTTTTTCCTAACTGGTACCAAGTTAGCTAACCAATTTGAAAATCTGATAGGAACAATAATCTTTGCATCAAACAGCTTCTTGACTTCTTTCTCAATCAATGGCATTAGCAGAGGATTAATTCTTCTCAATTTTTGCTTAAAAGGTTTCTCATTTGGCTTGATTGGGATTGTATGTTGTATAACTGAGGAATCATATTGTTTGAGATCAGTATAATTCCATGCAAACACATCAATGAACTTCTTCATTAACTCAATGTACTTAACTTTTAGATCAGCTGATAAAAATTTTGAAATTTTGACCAATTTAGGCGCTACTAAATCACCTAGATTGCAGTTCTCTATTTCCTCTTCATTTGCTTGCAACCTTGGCGCCTTAAACACATCATTCTGATCAAAAAGTTTCTCAAGTGGAATCAAACCTTTAGGAATGAGATTATTTTGCAGTTGTAACACCTCAGACTTTTCTTTTGTTTCTACTAACATGTTTTGTTGATCAATTTGACAATGCTCAAATTCTCCTTTCAATTCTAGGAAACTTTTCACCTGCTGGTCATCTTCAAAGACTTGCCAATTTAATATATTATCAGGGATCACTGGCCTATGGCGGACTTTCACTTCATAACTATCATAAGCATGTTTGGGAATGACAAAAAGACTAGCTGCTACAGCAAGAGAATCTGCCATGGAATTCTGATCTCTGGTTTTGATATTGAAAGTATATGACTGAAATTTCTCCAACAATTCCAACACCAAGTTCCTATAAGCTCTCATTCTTGCATCTTTTGTTTGATAAGCACCTTGAACTTGCTTTATAACTAGCTCAGAATCTCCATACACAACGATGTTCTTTGCCTTAAACTCAATCAAATTTTCTAAGCCTAAAACCAAGGACTCATACTCGGCCATGTTATTTGTGCAATCAAAATTGAGTTTATAAGACAGAAACTTACTTTCATCAGCTGGACTCATGATCCAAATTCCAACCCCAGCACCTTCTTTCCCTGCTGCTCCATCAAAATACAAAGACCAGCAACCAGAAATATCTTCTTCATCACTTTGCTGCAACTCTTCACACTGATTTTCTGCTTTTTCTTTCTGTGATTCTTCTCCCACTGATTCATTAAATAGAATAGCTGATCCCAGGCCTGTGTCACAAGAATAAATGGGAAAATTCTGTGGTTTATCCTTGCTGCTCACCATATATGCCATCCTTGTTTCACGGTATAATCTTCTCTGCTCTCCAAATACTGGAATAGTAGCATAAGTCAAATCCATCTGCATGGTACCTTTAATTTTTGCTGCCCATGACCTTGAGAGTAATATTCCAAATTTAGGTGGAACATCTGCCACAACAATATCCATGACAGTGGTTTTAGCTGGGATTTGTGTGAGTGCCACAACCACATCCTTAATCAACCCAATACAATGAACCCTCTTTGAATCAAAAGAAAATAAGTCTTTATAAGGCCTGGTCACTTCCAATCCTAACCTTTCCATAATGACTTTAGGCATAAGGTTATGAGATGCCCCTGAATCCAACATGGCATTATGAAGAGTCATCTCATGTATATTGATGCTTATATAAAAAGGAGGAAACTCATCATTTTGCTCATCTTCAAGCCTTGGACCTAAACAAATGATAGGATTATCTTCTTGCAAATTTAAAATATCAGCTCCTCCTGGGGGAGAATTAAGCATTTCCACAATCTTACTTCTATACTTGTTCACTTTCAAAATTTCATTGAATGGGACTGATATTTTGATTTTAGCAATCTCATTTTCTATATTGAACACAGGAGTAGACCTTTCAATTTCCTTAGGAAGAGCAAGAGTTTGATTATCCTTCTTCTCAATAGGAGAATCATTTTTTTCATCAGCTTGTTTTGGCTTTTCTTTTTTGTCTTCCACTGCTTTTGAAACATTCTTCTTGGGCTGAACCTTATTTGCTGTAATGGGGACATCTCTATTTCTGAGGTTGTATTGCTTTTGGATTTCAAATATGGCATGCTGATAACCCTTTAAGAAATCTGAAGGTTCTTCCTCGGCTTTTAGTTGGCTAGACTCATCATGTTCCTCCTTTGTTAGAAAGATCTCTGAATCTTCTTCACCAAGACAATGAATAGATTCTTCAGGTTCCTCAGGTTCTTCCTCTCCATCTACCATATTTTGCTGAAACGGAGGTCTTACAGGAGGATCAGCTTGTTGATTTCTATTCTCCCTTGGCCTTTGCTGATTTTGAGGCCTTCTAAACTGAGGATTTCTAAACCGAGGTTCTTGTTGTGCTTGAGGAGCAGCAGTATTCCCAAGTGCTAATTGGTCCATCAATTTCTCCATAGTCTTCATCATGGTTTCAAATTTATCTTCTTGAGCAGAGGTAGAAGGCCTCTCCTCTTCCTTTACCTTAGCCTTAGCCATCTTGGACTTTTTAGCAGCAAGTATATTCACCTCCACTTTGATAGCATCATTTTGCATGTCAGCCAGTGTAGCAGACTCTCTTTCTCTGAGTAAGAGAGAAAAATCAGAATCAAAGGACTCAGCATATCTTAACTGTGCCAAAGCTCCAGGAGGTTTCAAGTGAGCTGGAATGGAATTATAAATTTTATTAAACCTCTTAGAAAAATTTTGAATAGTCTCATCTGGAGCTCTTCTTAAATTATTGTATTCAGTGAGGGCCTGAACTGGATTAGTTCTATTTCCCCATTTCCTCAGAAAGCTATCTTCAAACTCAGCCCAACTGTGAATGCTACCAGCTCCCAAGGCTTTGAACCATTTCCTGACCTCCCCAACGAAATACTGAGCAAACAATCTCAATTTGACATCTTCATCATCCACTTCATACCTATCAATAAAGTCATTAAATCTATCCACATGCTCTTCAGCTGTAATGTCTTCATCTCCTCCCCATGTTGGAATCCTAGCAGCATATTTATTTGGTAGATCATGCAGAACAGCAGGGAGAGCCAAAGGAGCATACCTAGCAGGTACGGCCATAATGAAAGGAGGAACAGTGACAATAGGTATGTTATGACCAGAAGGACCAGAACTAGTATGAGATGTAATCTGAGGGCTATTTGGACTAGCAGAGGCAGAAGACAAAGTATGAGTATGGAAAGGGCTATTGGGGCTTTGTAAACCACTAACAAAAGAACTCCAATTTGGGAGAGGTAAACCAATCTTTGAGTTAAGCAGAATTTCGAAAGGGTCAAGCTCCTTGAGCTGTTTTAAATCTTCTTTCTCTAATAATAGCTCAGAAGAAACAATTTCCCAAAACTCTTCTTTATCTTTTTGTGAAATTAAAGAAGAGGTATCAATACCTCTCTTTTGTAGATCCAAAATAATACCAATTAGTTCTTCTTCATTTTCAGACCTTAATATAACCTCTTGAACTTTATCATCAACAAGTTTATTCTCAGGACTTCTAGAAAACTCAGGAAATAATGACTTTGAAATACTTGAAGTACCTGGTATATCAGAGAATCTTTGTTTACCCCTTGAGATGATATTAGGATTTTCCACAGGACTAGGTGGATTTGGATCAGGGTTACTCCTTGTGTATCTTCCTTTCGAAGCCACCTTTAAACTTTAAAAACAAATGGAGTCACCAAGGTAGAATGCAGCCTCGAAAATCATTTGAACTCCTGCTACCTTCAGAAATTCAATCTTAAGCTCCCGGCAGACGCACCAAAATGTTATCACAAAATCACTACTGAGGGCTGCAACCAAGCAAGATTTCATGTAACTCTTTCAACCTAACTTTAGATCAAAGATTAGCCTCTTTGATCAGAGAGGGCTCTCTCACAAACTCTTGATAAAAATTCTTCACTACAACAGATGGCTAACTCTTTACTTATTCATGAAAGCAAAAGCTGGTTGGATACATGTCAAACTGGTTCTCATTGGGCTATGGAGTCTCATACACTAAGTAAACAAGAAAAACATGATCATTTCATGGAAGTCAAGGCTCTTTGCATTAAGTGTCAAACATACTCCATCAAAACCACAGCTTTCCAAACACACAGGAAGTCAGAGCATAAGATTATGAATTCTGAGTGATTGTGTTACAACAAGGCTGTAAAAGAACATAAAATATAAAACACCATCCTTATATTTGACCACAATAATCCATCGAGAATCTTGAGAAGAAATCAATACTGTTTTACTATTACTGTCACAAGTCTTACAATGGCCCAAAACAACTCTGTTTTTGTATAAAATGTCCAACCACCTGTTTCTATCAGTTAAAGGCTTTCCTTTAGAGTTACAGCCATCTCCTGGTAGCATATAAAAACAAAATCTGTATCTTCACGCATTGGCCATCCTAGCCGAAAACAATCCACTGACCAGAAATATTCATTCAGATCATCACAATTCCTCCATTGAGAATGTTTTGCAGTGCCATCTTTGCTTCTCTTGGCTTCCATTGCAATGAGTTCATAGATGATGGTCACAACTTTTCTGAGAGAGGACTCCTCATCACCTCCATATGCTGGCTTTACATTTTCCCCTGTTGTAGGAGTCACCTTGCCAGCTAACATCCCATACAGCTCAAATGCCATATGATGGTAGATATAACAGAGGCACTCTATGATATAAAGAAAACAGAACTCTGTATAATAGGCACGCTATGATATTGACCTCCACTAGATACCAGAACTTTGACCAATATAGTGGGATTATAGAGAAAGCCTTGAAGATGAAAAACACAGCAGTATTATTTGTATATTGATGATAATAACCTGCACTGTGACATGTTGCGCCGGACATTCCCACAGAACCCATAGGAGACAAAAGTGATATGGGTGAGTTATGGTTTCGGACAAATTCCCCGTTTTGTAGCGCGCTACGAAACCACTTAAACAGGTAGCGTTGTGAAACTGCTAAACAGAATTCAGGCGCTGCGAAAACACCCGGTCTTTAAACTAGGCTAAAAAATTTTGGCAACAGCATTTTCAGTGATAACAGACTCATCCCAATGTTTGTATGTACTACTTTTCCAATTGTTGCAGTACTTATGTGGCGACGTCCCTGACTTCATCACATATCTCATCCAGATCAGTTTCTGTGAGCACCGGGGGCTCAATCTATGTTTTCTGACCCTTCTGCTTCTTCCATGATCCTGCTTGTTGTTCCAATTCTCACATTTGCACAATGAAGGGGGTGCGCTGCCCTTCCTTGCCTCCATCGCCTTGCCTTATAATTTCTTCTGTTTTTGTTTCTGGTGAAGGTGACTTGTCACCTTTCTAGGTCTCGCGCTGCTCTTGTTCTGCCTTTTCCTTGGCAGCATGTTTCTTCTCCACCTGAGCCTTCTCAGTAGAATATTTCTTTTGCTATGCAGCTAGGTTCTATGCAGCATTCTTAGCTGCCTCCTTCCTCTTCTTTGCGGCCACACTTTCAGCACCCATGCTTGGCCCAACAGCTAGATCTGAAGGAGCACGCCACTCTGGTGGCCATCACGCCACTACCTCCTACACATCAGTTTCCATTACCAAATATGGTAGGTCATTCCACTTCTGTGTTGGATCCTTTCCCACTTGGATATTTATCTGATGAAAAGTTAGCCTTGAAGGTTGCGTAGGCTGACAACTATGTGTACAAGGTTGGGGACAACCTTGGGTGCTAGTTAACTACCATGCAGAGACTTGCTTCCATCAAGACCAAAAAAATCTTTGTCTCTATGATGCGCGCAGGGTCCTTTGTAGCCCATAGGGAGGTGAACTGCGCTGCCTCCGGCAATCCTTCTTCCAACAGGGGAAACTGGATATCCTCTGGCAACTCGCATGCAACCAACACAATGGAGAGAAAAAACCAAGTGTAATGAAATGGCTCGGATTTATCCTTGGCCTCACGACAGTTCACGAGGAATTCTTGTCATAGGTACCTAGACCAATTGAATAGTACGCCTTTCGTGCACTAAGCTGCTAGAGATACGACATGCGTCGGAACTTCATCGGCATAACACTTCCTCATCACCTTGCCAGCCAATATCTATGTGGCCAATTGAACTGGAGGGTCATTTATTAATATGATGGAATACCCTCAAGCCCTTTTCACAAGTTCATATTCTTTTTTCATGTTCTTTGTCAGCTCCTTTTCTCCTGTCTTTCTGCCAGACTCCTTGGTCAGATTCAAACCTTCATGAGGCAGGTGTGTAATACTATAAATAAACATATCACTAATGGAGATAGGCCCTCCTAGCCATAAACACCCATCATGTACCAAAGTGAGTAGCTGGCATATGAAAATAGTGTTAATGAGGGGTGCAGTGGTAATGTGGCACCCATAGCAAGTTGAGCAATCATGATTGCTCAACACCGCGAACCCATTCTTCCGTTTCCAATGCGGCCACACCCGTTTCTTCATAGAAAAATATTTTCATATACTTGTCTGTCGCTAAGTGTGGGAACGTAGCATAATCCACGAGGTCCCAATCCTCCATCTTTAATAGCAGGACTCACATGAGCTGCAAACCTTCAAGGGGAATCTACTCCAGTAGCAGGGGTGTGGAAATGATAAAGTTCCTGAAGTCTGGGTCTTTTGTAATCTTCGCCTTTCCCTTCCTCGAAGGGATATACTAAGGGAGCTTTGTGATGGGATCCACTCCTTTGGCATCAGCATCTTCTATTCCCTAGCCTATTTTTGCCCCCAAGTCTACAACCTTCTCTTTTCCTTTTGCAGCTGCTTGTCTTTCTTTTGTGTGGGTGTCATAGTATGATTCCTTAGGGAAGTGCATACCTACACCAGATTTTTCTTCTTTTCTTGTGCTTTGGGTTGCTTTTATTTCACCATGGAATGCTTTGGCCTGGGTGACCTCAGCGCCGTGGGTACTAGAGGCATAGCTTCAACACTAGATATTTCTGGTCCTAGAGCATTAGACATAGCAACTTCTGAACTCACAGCTTCAACAGGGTTGGTGGCAGTCATCTTTTCTATAAATAACTCACAGGCTTCAAGAGAAATGTTTGTGTGGGCGAAGAATTCCTCCCAAAACGCTCGGCTCATAAGTGACAGACAACAAATTTCATTAACAACTCTAAGGGTGCAAAGTGTTCTCTGTTGGGCCAGCATGCATAATTTATAGGGTGGTTTGAATTCAAATCCGACTGTTCCCCCCAAATTTTGACAGTTAATGTTTCTTTGGCAAAATATCTTCAAATATTTTGGCCTTAAATACTACCAACCCGCTCCTCTTAACCGTCTTCTGGCTGTCAATTCATGAACAATGATTCCAACGGTCACTTTCCTGTTGTGTTGTGCAGCACCACCCTTCGTGGCATAGCTCGATATGTTGTAGCTTCACCATTTTCTGTGAAGCCCGCCTCTTGCATAGTGACGCCTTCAAACCTGGTAGTGTAGTTTATAGTCTTGCGCTCCCTTGCAACTACCCAGAGTGCTAAGACTATCCTGTGGCCATATAGTCATTGCGCAGGATCCCCTATAGATAGCTTCAACCGGCTTCCATTCACTTTCCCCAGAAAAGGATCTTTGTTCAACTTCGCAAGCTAAACTGCGCCTCCATTTTTAATTACTTTGATAATAGATGGCCCTAGCTAATGCATTTGAAATTTCCTTGGAAGCTGTTGAGGGCCCCGAAGTCGGATCAACAACAAGGGGGATACCCACCTGGTCGGGAACCTGGTTGGTGGCTCCTTACCCGTTTGGAGTAGCGGGTCTGACTGGGGATAACGGGACCAGCTTCCCGATGCATGGGATGTGTGTGAGTGTAGAGTGTGATTATGTTGGTTCTGAAAGCATTCTAAAAACTACTGTGAATCTACCTTGCAAACTAACTCTAAGTTACTAAAATCTAGTGGAAGCAACATATAGAATCTACACTAACCTGGGATATATCTTTTTCATTATGCAATCTAGAAAGATTTCATACAATAACTAGTAATAAAGATTATTCAGCTATCATAAGAATATAAACCATTTGAGATGAACTGTCTCGCATAAGAAGTTACACAAAACAATTGTGAACAACGTATCGCATAATTAAATCATTCATATGTCAAGCATAAATACATGAGTCCACCGTACAGAAGTGCCAAATGATATCCCATATGCTCATACATTAACATATAAACAATATCAGCTGTATATCGCTCTAAGAGTATAAGCAGAAATTAACCAAGAGATAAAAGTACCATTTATGACTGATTTCTACTCACAAACTTCAAGCAATAACGATCTATCTCTACTTGCTTCTAACATCTACCAAGAGTACAGAAGTGCAACATCAGTAGCAGACATAAAAATGCAAACATAAATAAATCACGATCCTTCCATTCATCAAAACCTCCTTTGAGGGTGCAGAAGTGCATGTTCTGAGGATAAGTTTTTGACAAATTTCTGGACCCCTCTCTAATGCAGTGAGAAGGGTTAAAATACTACTATCTAATCCTAATAATAGTATCATTACAAAATTTAGGATGCGGTTCTCAAATGACCGCCCTTTTTCTAATTCAGTAAAACAAAAAGCAAGAAAAACAACTTTCTAAATGAAACTACTTCTTAATTTGATCTCTGAAATTGCAGTTTTCAAGCATGGGCTTAAGAAGAGTCGGTTGGCCGACTTCTGTGCTTAACTGGGCTGTGAAAACGGCATCCGACTTTGAATTGCCTATGATGCAGCTCTGCGTCATCTAAAATCCACTTGATCATGTCCGTATATGGTAGGATCTTCGGCCTTGATGCTATTCTGTGGAGGAAAGAGCACGCTATATCTTCCAGGGTTGCTTCTAAAGAGAGTGGTGCATCTGCGACAGCAGCAGTTTCCTTGATTATTCTAGGGTTCTCTTCCTCCAACAGTCTATACATGCCTTCCCATGTGGAAATGCTTGCATCTTTATTGCATGCGGTATCTGTGTAAAGGGGCGCCATCTCCTTGGTCTTTTCTCTTGTTTCTGAGCTCTGAGATTTGTTCTTCTTCCCCATCTTGCTTATCGTTTCTGTTTGATTTTTTGCCTTCGCACTTCGCTCCTGCAGGTTATGAGAGAAATGGAAAGATTGATCAAAAAGGTGATGGGAGAGTTTTGAATGCAAGAGATAAATCAGATACGCCACCTTACGTGAAGTAAATCCGCATTAAGGCACGCGTCTTTATGCCGCTTAATAACTGACAACTAATCCATTACTAACATTAAAAGCGCAATAATTTCCAAGTCAGGTTATAGTAAGTGGATTTTCTTTGGGTGGTGTGCCCGAAGGAGTCGTATCAAGGTGCTTTTATGACTTTCCAACGCATCCTGCATGCCGCGCGATCGCAAACAGTAGCGATCACAATATCGCATATCGTAGCATCGCAACATCGCGGATCGCAATGGTTCAATGTTCGCTAACGTACCCCGCCTCATTTCTGCGATGTGCGATCGCGCGATCGCAATATCGCAAATCAGCGGACTCGTAAGCTTTTGTCTATGGGTGTTAACGTATTGCGATGCGACGTGGTCTATTAATGCCGAGATGATGTGCATATTGGCCTTTAGAATGGAAATGCGGGCGTTTCTTACCCTTTCGTGCTGCGACCTTGAAGATTTGCTTTTATGAACACAGGTTGAGGCTTAAGTTGTCAAAGAAACCTTTCCTAAGCCGATGCTTGCAGTTTCAAAAGAAATCTTTATTATTATTATTTTTCTTTTTTGAAATGTAACTAAGGGTCCCCATTCATTCTAGCATCGTGGTCGATACTAGTTTGAACAAGAGGGGGGGTTGTTGCTGGCCACAACAATTGGCGATTCACTTGGGAGAACCAGTTATCTCTGCTCTTTTTTTATTGACATTTTCAGACCTTTTTCGAAAATATTTCTGGGGGAATTCGAACTTTATTATAAAAAGATAACAACAAACAATACTTCAAAGCATCAATGATGTTTTGTTCTATCCCCATCTTAATTCAATTACTTGCATTCCCAGGTTGTTTTCCGAGTTTAGATCAGTTACTACTTGGTCTTGTTAAGACATAGAAATAAAGAGTTCTCTTATGTATCAACCCCTTTTTAAGAATGCCCTTTTGTCGCAGGTAGAGCCACTGCTGCCAGCAGGCGTCCATAGCCTCGACAGGGTTACCTATTATCCAGGAATGATCCTTTATCCAGCTTTGGGTTTTTTAACAACTTTTTCAAAAGAAATATACCTTTGTTGATGCTTTTTCCTTTTTTATTCTCTAAAGAACAATGTCTTGGTTTGGTGGCCAAATTATGACACAGTCATTCACTCAATTTATACTTTTGCTGAACAAGCTGGCTCGTGATGAGACCCCTTGTCTTTTGATCGCAACGATCTCGAGTCGTTGCCCTGTTTTGGTGGACAGTTTTGGCAAAGTCAGCAAGTTATAACATCTGTGATTATGATAAGCTGGCTCGTGATGAGACCTCTTATTCTTTGAGATATAGCATCTTTCTGGGTTATTTCTCTGAACGTTGCATTTTCCTTTAGCTGGGAGGAAGTCAAATTCTCTTTCTTTAAGAAAGTTCTAGACGACAATGATAGGGTTGCTTTTGATAATGGTTGCTTTTACAGAGAATCTTTATTCTAATATTGATACCTTTCATTGTGCTGATCTAAAACGAATTCCTCCCCGAGATAACTTTCTTTAAAAATTTTCTGGGTTTGAACTTTAACATCATCTCTGGGTTAAAGATCTATTGATAATAAAGGCCAGATTCCCACAGGATTAGCTGTTCATAAGAGCCGAAATTCCAAAATCTTTAACAGAGACAAAATTTCTTCAGTAACCGTCAAATAGTGTTTAGCCAAAACAAACTTTATTTTGGATAGGCAATTGTTATCTAGGGTCATGTAGAGAATACAACTGACTTTGCCTATCTTTATTAGAAGCAAACTAATACACTATCTAAATTACCACTACTCCTACTCTAATTGTGTACAGGAAATAGCTAAGAAAAATGGTATTTCCAATGGAACCAACGATTCATTATTATTCCTAACCGCATAGATCGCCCGAGCATAAAAAAAATGAATTGAATTCCCCTTGGGTAGAACTTGTTGGTTAGGGGGTAAGGAACCGCGGATCTAGTTAGAATCCTGTCTGATTCTAACTTTTTATGACAGGTTTCTTCCAACTGAATACCTATTGGATCACAAAAATTGGGATGGTTTTCTTTTGTAAATGAGTGATCTTTCAATAGTAAGGATAACAAGCCGAACCGTGAAATAGGTTCGTCAATTTCAATGGCTTGTAACCTATTAATTATTAATTCTGGATTTTCAGCGATCTCGTTCGAAATGAAGAATTTTTTACATAAATCGCCAAAATCTAATTCATCAAAATTTTGGAATCTTAAAAAGAAGCCCGATTTTGTACAAAAGGAATGTAAACGAAAAAGGAAAGATTGGGTAACTGTATATACAGTGTCGTCGCACGTCTGGGAGTTATTTGTAACTTTTCCCTTTTCACAAGAACTGGCCGGGTTTTGTGAATCAGGGCTTGAATCATGATTGCGAACAGGGGTGGAGCTTTCTTCTGGGTATGAGTCATAGATAGGAGCATCGTCTTGGATAGTAAAACTATTTAAGTGAGATTTTGCTTTGAGATGAGGGTCAAATGGAGTTGTTTTTGATCTAGGACGTTTTTTATTATCTGACCCTAGTTGAGTTACTTGCGATAACTCAACATTGTCATAATTGCCAAATCAACTATCACGAAAGATTTTACTGTCTTCCCTAGGTTCCTCCTTTACATTATGTGTTTTCAGACAAGGGAGGTGAGGTTGCTCTCATTTGATATGAGTCGTAGGCTGTGTTAAAGTAGTCTCTTTACTTTGGAAACCTAATGATGTTTCGTGTGGATGTCCCTCTGTTAAAATATGCTTGATATCATGAGGAGAACAATTGTCATTACTAAAAACATCGGGGTAAAGAGAAAAGTGTGGATCTGGGAAAATGCATTTAAAAACATTAAATAAATCTCGTTCATCAGATCCACAATAAATATCAGGCTTTAGATCATACCTTTTTTCGTCGATGGTTTTTGAAAGAGGAAGGGTGGATGGATCTAACCTTGGCATCAGTATTTGATTCGAGAAAATACTGTTTGACTTTATTTCCAAGTCGTCTTCTGGTGTCAGGGTGCTTTCCTCTTCAGTACTTTCGCCTTCTTCCTTTGATGTCAGAGTATGCAAAACTCCCAGGCTAAATTCTGTTTGTTCAGGTACAGGAGGTAGAGAAACCTCATCATAACCGGAAGAGTCCTCATCCGTGAGCTCATCCTCAAGATCATATTGTAGGCACTTAAGATGGAATCGTATATTGAAATCCCTTATGGGTTCGTCTTCATTACGCAAATAGTCGATTTCATCATATACCTGGTCATATTCGTAGCAATCAAATTCCAAGATAAAAGTTCTGACGAGTTGGTCCCAGCTGTGAACTGATGCAACTGGGAGGGTTCTGCACCATCTTCTAGCTTCCGCTGTGAATGTAAGAGTAAAAATCCTGCACAAAACGCCTTCGTCAATTTTTTGAATATCAGGACTCAAAACTCTTTGAATGAATTGCAGGGCGTGATGAAATGCAGAAGAATTATCCTTACCATTGAATTTTACCTGAGACAATAGCCTTACCACATCCGGTGGAGTGTTGGAAGAGACAGGAACATGGATGCAACTCCAAATAGGAATTTTGTAAGTAGCCATCCTGTTTCGAGATTTATGGTTAAAAACGTTCCAATCAGACAATTTGCTTAGGCCCTCCTTCTAGCGCCAGAAATGTTGAGGGCCCCGAAGTCAGGTCAACAACAAGGGGGATACCCACCCGGTCGGGAACCTGGTTGGCGGCTCCTTACCCGTTTGGAGTAGCAGGTCCGACTGGGGATAACGGGACCAGCTTCCCGATGCATGGGATGTGTGTGAGTGTAGAGTGTGATTATGTTGGTTCTGAAAGCATTCTAAAAACTACTGTGAATCTACGTTGCAAACTAACTCTAAGTTACTGAAATCTAGTGGAAGCAACATATGGAATCTACACTAACCCGGGATATATCTTTTTCATTATGCAATCTAGAAAGATTTCATACAATAACTGGTAATAAAGATTATTCAGCTATCTTAAGAATATAAACCATTTGAGATGAACTGTCTCGCATAAGAAGTTACACAAAACAATTGTGAACAGCGTATCGCATAATTAAATCATTCATATGTCAAGCATAAATACATGAGTCCACCATACAGAAGTGCCAAATGATATCCCATATGCTCATACATTAACATATAAACAATATCAGCTGTATATCGCTCTAAGAGTATAAGCAGAAATTAACCAAGAGATAAAAGTACCATTTATGACTGATTTCTACTCACAAACTTCAAGCAATAACAATCTATCTCTACTTGCTTCTAACATCTACCAAGAGTACAGAAGTGCAACATCAGTAGCAGACATAAAAATGCAAACATAAATAAATCACGATCCTTCCATTCATCAAAACCTCCTCTGAGGGTGCAAAAGTGCATGTTCTGAGGATAAGTTTTTGACAAATTTCTGGACCCCTCTCTAATGCAGTGAGAAGGGTTAAAATACTACTATCTAATCCTAATAATAGTATCATTACAAAATTTAGGACGCGGTTCTCAAATGACCGCCCTTTTTCTAATTCAGTAAAACAAAAAGCAAGAAAAACAACTTTCTAAATGAAACTACTTCTTAATTTGATCTCTGAAATTGCAGTTTTCAAGCATGGGCTTGAGAAGAGTCGGTTGGCCTACTTCTGTTCTTAACTGGGCTGTGAAAACGGCATCCGACTTTGAATTGCCTATGATGCAGCTCTGCGTCATCTAAAATCCACTTGATCATGTCCGTATATGGTAGGATCTTTGGCCTTGATGCTATTATGTGGAGGAAAGAGCACGCTAGATCTTCCAGGGTTGCTTCTGAAGAGAGTGGTGCATCTGCGACAGCATCAGTTGCCTTGATTATTCTAGGGTTCTCTTCCTCCAACAGTCTATACATGCCTTCCCATGTGGAAATGCCTGCATCTTTATTGCATGCGGTATCTATGTAAAGGGGCGCCATCTCCTTAGTCTTTTCTCTTGTTTCTGAGCTCTGAGCTTTGTTCTTCTTCCCCATCTTGCTTATCGTTTCTGTTTGATTTTTTGCCTTCGCACTTCGCTCCTGCAGGTTATGAGAGAAATGGAAAGATTGATCAAAAAGGTGATGGGAGAGTTTTGAATGCAAGAGATAAATCAGATACGCCACCTTACGTGAAGTAAATCCGCATTAAGGCACGCATATTTATGCCACTTAATAACTGACAACTAATCCATTACTAACATTAAAAGCGCAATAATTTCCAAGTCAAGTTATAGTAAGTGGATTTTCTTTGGGTGGTGTGCCCGAAGGAGTCGTATCAAGGTGCTTTTATGACTTGCCAACGCATCCTGCATGTTGCGCGATCACAAACAGTAGCGATCGCAATATCGCATATCGCAACATCGCAACATCGCGGATCGCAATGGTTCAATGTTCGCTAACGTACCCCGCCTCATTTCTGCGATGTGCGATTGCGCGATCGCAATATCGCAAATCAGCGGACTCGTAAGCTTTTGTCTATGGGTGTTAACGTATTGCGATGCGACGTGGTCTATTAATGCCGAGATGATGTGCATATTGGCCTTTAGAATGGAAATGCGGGCGTTTCTTACCCTTTCGTGCTGTGACCTTGAATATTTGCTTTTATGAACACAGGTTGAGGCTTAAGTTGTCAAAGAAACCTTTCCTAAGCCGATGCTTGCAGTTTCAAAAGAAATATTTATTATTATTATTTTTCTTTTTTGAAATGTAACTAAGGGTCCCCATTCATTCTAGCATCGTGGTCAATACTAGTTTGAACAAGAGGGGGGGGTTGTTGCTGGCCACAATAGAAGCTTAGTGAATTTACTATCATATAACCAAACCAGATCATTTACCTTGAACGTGCGAAGCTTGATGTGGTGATCATGCCATGCTTTTTCACGTTCCTTCTGTACTTGTTAATGGAATCCTACTAAAAATATATCCTCCTCGAGCTCCAACAACTGCGCGAGTCATTCCTCCAAGGCCTTGCGATCTGCCATATTCATCAGTGCCGCTATGCGTAGACTAGGCACAATATATTCCATCGACATTACAACTTGTACACCATATACCAATCTAAAAGGTGTCTGTCCTATCATATTTTTCCAAGTAGTCCTGTAAGCCCATAGTACTGCAGGTACACACACATCCCAATCATTCCGCTGCACGTTGCAAATCTTCATCAGAACATTCTCCAAAATATTATTAAAGGTCTCAATTGTTCCATTAACCTGAGGATGATACAGCGTGTTCTTCTGATGATAGACCTAGAACTCCACAGTCAACGCGCTGATTGTCTCATTTAAAAAGTGCATACCTTGATCTCTCATCAACACCTTTAGACAACCAAACTTGGTTAAGACATACTCTAACAAAAACTTCACTGTTGTAGCCCCTGTACAATCCTTAACTAGTTGTCCTTCTGCCCATCTGGTTAGATATTCCATCATGGTGATGATATAGTGCACACCAGTTTTCTTTCCTGGGGGCTAAATTGGCCCAATGAAATCAATCGCCCATTTTTCAAATGGCTGCAACGATACTTGAGGATTTAGTGGAAACTTGTCCCTCCACGATGGTCTACCCATTCTTTGATCTGCATCACATTTCCTACAATATGCCTTGTAATCTTTATGTAGTGTAGTGGTGGCCACCATAAACCTAAGCGCAAAATATTTTGTGCAATCGCCTTGCCTACATAATGTACTTCCACAACCCCTCCATGAGCTTCAACGAGAATGTTATTCCTCTCAAAATCTGGGTTATATCTTTGCAATATCTCATCTGCATCCATCTTGTACAAATGTCTCGTGATTACTAAAAAGTCTACCATGCACACTACTAGCTCCTTCTTTTGCTAACTTGTATACCCTTCTGGTGCCATCCCTGTAGTCAGAAAGTGAATAATATTTGAAAAATGGTTATCCAATACATGCACCATGAAGAGTTGTGCATCTAGAAATCCTTCCTCCAGATTAGTAGGCTCCTCTCTTATTTCTATCTGCGACAGATGGTCAAGTCCTTCATTCAACCTCCATGGCTTCACAATAACCTCAAATTCATACTCCTCGAATAGCAGTAACCATCGACATATATTCCCCCCCGAACACAGGCTTATTGACCAGGTATTTCAAGGTAGAATGATCCTTGTACATCTTAAAATGTCTGCCCAACAGATAGTACCTAAACGTTTGAAGCATGTACACCATAGCCAACCCTTCACGCTCCTTCGTTGAGTAATTCTTCTCGGCTTTTGATAATTTCCTACTCACGAAGCCTATAGGATGGTCCATTTCTCCCTCACTAGCAGGTGCTAGCGCTGCACCCAACGCAATGCAAGAGGCATCGACATGTACATGGAATTCCTTCTTCTAATCAGGGAAGACCAATATCAGCACGGTGATCATCTTATCTTTCAACATCCAAGCTATGTTGACATTCTTCATCCCAACAAAATGTTGCTTCCTTGTTCAATGGTTTCATCATGGGTGCAATAATTTGAGCATAAGCCTTAATGAACTTCTTGTAATATCCTATATGTCCCAGTGTTATGCGCAATTGTTTAACACTTCTTGGGGCCTCCAAATCCATGATCACCGCAATCTTTGTAGGGTCCACCATTAATCCTTACTTGCATACTATGTGACCCAGTAAAATTCCAAAGGGAACACAAAATAAACACTTCTTTAGATTCAACGTGATCTAGTATCTGCGACACGTACCCAATATCAGGTGTAGACTTGCTACATGGCGCTTCACTAAACCGAACACCATCCAATCGCCAAAGTATACTTCCATGAACTTATGGATGAACTCCTTAAACACTGCTATAACTATGTGAGAGAATATCGTAGGCACATTCTTGAGTCAAAACGGAATCACAGTATAATGGAAGCAATCCCATTCTGTTGCGAAGGTTGTTTTGCTCCTATATTCTGGTACGATCTTGATCTGCTGGTACCCAAAAAACCCATCAATGAATGAGTAGGCCTCCTTCCCTCCAATGTTGTCCAATACTTCATCTGTAAATGGCGTCGGGAATGGGTCGTGGACTGAGTCATCGTTAAGCTTCCTCAGATCTATGCAATTCCTTATCTCACACTTATATTTCTTCTCCTGAACCACCATCGAGCTTCCCCAATTAGATTCCTCCACAGGTTTTATGATGCCTACCTCCAGCATATTATCCAGCTTGTGATGAACATTTTCCTTGTATTTAGGATTAAGACGATACGACCTTTGCTTAATAGGCTTCACATCTGGCTTCAGAGTGATCTTCATAACACCCAAGTTTCCTATTATGCCCTTCAGGTCCAAAAACTTGGTAGGAAAAAGATCCAGGTATTCGCGGAGTAACTCAACAACTTTATCCACTATGGCATCATCTCAGTAATCCCCAATATTCACAAATTTTGGCTTTTCTTCAGTACCAATGTTGACTTGCTTTGTTTTCAATGACGTGGTGATGTCTGGGTTCTCTATTTATGGACCTTCAACCTCGCGATGCCCTTCTACCTCTGGAATGTTGATATTTCTTGGATCTTCATCTTCTTCTTCAACAGTCACATTATAAGATTCTAGCACATGGCGTAGTGGGGTGCTCTAATCTGGTTAGACCCATTCCAATGGTTCTTATGGTGTTCTGAAGATAATCACCTTGATTTCTTGCAGCGCTTCATCAATGCTTGTGAAACTGTCCTCAAAGATGGTAAAAAAGAATCCTTCTCTCAATATATCCTACCCTGCAATGCCATGGCGGAGCTCTATTTCCAGATACAAATTCATAGGAATTGTATCCAAAGTATGAAAAAAGAGGTGTACCCACTTCGGCTATGGTTTTGTTCCATAAGCTTTAGTCCACTTTGCTAGGTGATCGCATGGATCATCCCTCCCATCGTATTTCTTAGTCAATAAAGTGTTAGGACTACCAAATCGCAACCTCATCATCCTTCTGTAATCTCGCCATCCATCAAAGCTATCCTTGTGCATACCCCACCATCGTGCAGGCGTAGCGCATAGTGCCAAATCTAACATTTGGAAGTAGTGATCCTCAGGGACTTCTCATTCAAATGCATCCAAAAAATTATCCACGTCAATTAAACTATCATAATAGGGTAAATTCCTTACCTCCGATTACACATGATGTAACGATTTTGTCATCATATTTCAGCACAGTGTAGATACTTCATGTAGTTGATTCTGCCAATGCTCCAACTCAGCATAGATGCTTCATGCAATTGATTCTATCAATGCTCCAACTCTTCATTTGAATCCGAGGGACAAGAACTTTCCTGGTCCCATGAAATCCATCCATCTATTGTTGGATTAATCCAGTCTTGATCTCGCACTACTATTTTATAGATCTGATCCAAGTCATCATCACTTTCTTCATAGTCGCAGACTGGTTCAGTATAGTGCGACCCTTCGGCAGGGTCCAACGGGACTAAAACCCGAAGAGATTTCCATTCAAATGACATCATCCTCTTTTCAAGTTGATCACCCCATTCATGTCAATGGCCCAGTCAATTCCTAGGAGCGCATATTATTGTCATCAATGATCTCTATCATCTCAAAATCAACCATCACACTCGCACCTTCGATATCAACAATCAATCCATGTAATCGTCCTATAGGGATGATCTTCTGTTGGTTTCCATTCTAAGCTGGATCAGAGACCACTGCAGCACAAGTCTCCCCATTCTTTCCCATGTTTGTTTTGGCAAAACGTTTGCATCATACCCTAGGTCCAAATGACCTGATCCATCTCATAATCTCCTATCTGTGCGGTGAGCCTCATCTCATGCCCTATGCTTGCCTTATGTTTACCAATTTTTCTGACTATGTAGTGTCCATCTCGGACATTCTCTTTGGTGACGCATTTGTTTATTAACTCTTGTAGGCCTTTCACAGCTTTTCTATCGCATAACAGTTTCATGCAGGTGTCCAAGAACATGGTAAGCACATAGGGATCGACCTCTATAGGCACACTGGTGTCTTGCATCTTGTCCTGAATTCCTGAGGTGGATGCCTCGATGAAGATTTTCTTAGCCTCCATAAATGTGTCCTTCATGTGCTCCAGATCAAAACCAACTTCCTTTTCTGGGGCCTTGTGGAACCATCTGTCCTCTTCAGGTTGTTTTCCGTTATCATCACCAGTCTCAATTTTTCTCTTTAGAACTGTATTCACATTCTGATCTTCCTTGTGGGGATCGTCTCTCATAATTTGCAAGGTCTGCATAGGTTTCTGAGGCTACGCCTTTTTCTCGTGCATCTTAGCTATCAGCACCGGGCATTGTTCTATAATGTGATCAAACTGGCTACAATATTGACATGACAGGCATGTCTGATTCTGACACTTCCGCATGTAGTACCCTGGCATTCCATAGTTATAGTAGATAACCTACCTGCAACCTCTACCAGGTCCTCATCCTCCGCAACCTCGTCCTCGTCCTTGATAACCTCCATGCGCTCCTCCTGCGCCTTGATATGGAGGCTAAGTTTCTACTTGCATACGGTACATAGGTGTTCTTTCCATCATCAGTTCATAGATGTGACAGTGGCACTCATCATGGCCCATAGATTTACAGAAGTCATAGAATAACTGTTGTGGTGTCTGAACGAACTTTTGAAGAAAATGACAATTATTCGTTGCATGTTTTCTAGCCACCTGACAAATAATGCACCATAGCACAACCCCCATGCTTGGCCCTGCTAGGGCTTCTGGCTTCAGGGGAATTGGTCGCCCTCCTATTATATAATTCGCGAAGACAGGGTAGTGGTCTTTGTCATGCCCCTAGCTCTTGCACTTCATACACCAGACTTTTGCGCACACCTCTGGTTTAGTCTCCTTCTCTTTTTTCAAGCTATGCAGTTCCAAGCAGAGGCTCTGTAGCTGAGAGTGAATTTGTTGTACCCCCAAAGTCGCATCCTGAATAAGCATCACATGCAACCTCATCATGATTTCCAGAACTTTTTCCCGAGTTCCTATCTTCTGTTGCGACAAAGAAATGCTCATGTGGGGTAGAAGCGAAGCTATAAACCATTTGTAGTGCTGACCATCTATGAGTTGTATATTAGCTTTGCAGATCACACATTTCAACCTTTGATCTAACTCCCAAGGTGTCTCATCAACCCTCATCATGATTTCCTCAAATCCAACTACTAACTGTGAGTCAGACTTAGCCTTACTAAATTCTTTGTTTAAAGCATCCTTAGTCTCTCCTAACGTTGCCATAGGATGATTAGAACAATACTTAATATACCACATCAGCGTACGATCCTGTAGAGTGGTAACCAACTGTTCCTTCTTTATATTGTCATTAGTAATCTTCTGCGCTATCCACACAACATTCGCAACAAACCAAAACTGATATGTATCTTTGCTCCCTATGCCCTTGAAAATTGGAAACTTCATTGTGTTCGACATGTTGAACGGCGATGGCAGTGGTGGAGGTGTGGGCGAAGGTGTATGCGGTGGAGGCGAAGGTGGAGGTGGAGTGGATGGATGATGTGTTCGTGGAAAACCTTGTCTTATTAGTTGGAAAACACTTTGCGGTGAGGCTTGTACTTCTCCCTCGTCGTCACTCGAAGGAGATCTAATCAGCGAGCTATATTCAGGACCTAATATCTCTCGATCTTTGAAGAGTTTTCCACTTTGCGTAGCTCTGAACATCAAGGCAATGACATAACTTGTTTTGGACATAACAACATCTTAATCCAATTATTCAAAGACCTTAAATACTTTCCTCATGGTCCCTTGAAAATTCTCTGCTCCTCTTCGTTGTAGCTGACTGAGGTATCAACAACAAATTTTGTAACAAATCCTCCTATAATTCGATCAAGCCAGTGATCAACAACCCATGCGATCGTATCACCCAAGGCTTCTAATCTTCGCACAAGTTTTGGAGTCCACACTATTAGACCGTCAAGCTTCCACCTCCCTTGACTGTCTTCCAACTTAGCTAACCACTTGTATAGTTCAATCAGGAAGGTGCAAAATAAAATTTCGTGTATCTCCATATACAAATACCTATCCAACCACCGCTCCTTTGACAGGTGTGGATTCTTGTTCTCTTGCACCACGAATTCGTGAATTTTTCTATCCAACGACTTCTCAATTTCCTTCTTGGTCGGATTCCAGTGATGCAACATCACACATATCCTTAAGCAAATCCTGGTCCCAGAAATAGAACCATTTGTTAGCTTAGGGGGTCCTAACCCAGGTTCAGAGTTAGTTGCACCAACCAACAAAACCCTATGCTACTGGACCTTTCCGCAACAACCCGTGTAGTGCAGGCTGCAGTCTCACCCGAAGCAGTATGGGGGGATGTTGGAACCAAGTTTCTGCATCCATTGATCAGTGTGATGTATTTTAGTACCCTATATCTACCTTTGCGCATATCTATAAGCCCCTACGGCTTGGTACTGCAACTCTACTAAAATAGCCTCCAGACCTTCGCGAAGGTCTGTGATCGGCTTCAGACCCTTATCAATTGATTGACCCACTTACACGCACTAAAGAACAACCCTTAATTAGTGTTCTCATACATCTACTTAAGTTATTCGGTAAACATAACAGAACCCAACACAATCTTCGTGGAGTTACATAAACATGCTTGCATACATTGTCTAACAATTATTTAATAGAATTGCGCATCATTAAATCAATATTCCATAAACATATTATTCATTAACAACATAAGTCATAAATATAAGTAAACACTAATACACAAGATTTCTCCAGAAATAGCTTTTATACTGATTTCCAATTGAGAATACAGAATCAAAACCTCCCCATGCACTCAGCCACAGGGGTCCACACACTCAGTTACGGACTCCACCTAGTCCTCTGCGCACTCAGTTGCAGGGGTTTGCACACTCAGTTGTTGAATCTACCTAGGCCTCTGTGCACTCAGCTGTAGATCCTTTCTCTCCCATCTGACCCACTTCCTCGCGCTAAGACTTCTATTGAAACATTACTTTCATGATCTGCTTTAGACTCTCTAAGACACGCCTATTTATACAATCCCATGGTCCACGGACCATGGGTGGATCTCAAAGCCTAATCAAATTTACATAAACAATGGGCTAAAATCCCTTTTACTCCTAATCATCTACGTGCTCCACATCCACAAATCATGGAGACTTTACATCTTTTACAAAAATTACACCAAAACTTGGGTTATTTTAACCCCAAAACTGACCCAAGGGACTCCATCCCAACAATGGTGTTGATGATTAAAGCTAAAGATACTATTGAATCTGAAGCTTTCACAGGATGTGATTCTAAACTCAAGCATGAATTGGTTGAATTTGTTAACACTTATGACAATATGTTTCAGGAACCTGAGGGGTTACCTCTAAAAACAAGAATCCAACATGGGATTCACTTGCAGCAGGATGCACCACTTCCAAATATTGGCATGTATATTAGAATTTCAGTTTTGGAGAATGAAAAATTAAGGAGAAAATTAAAGAGTTGCTTGACGAAGGGGTCATCAGGCCTATTACATCTCCTTGTGGGTCTCTTATTGTTTTGATTCTAAAGAAATATGGTACATGGCACATGTGTGTGGATTTTCAAGCTTTGAACAAGATCACGGTAAAGAATCACTATCCTCTTCCTCACATTGATGATTTTCTAGATCATTTAAGGGAAGTTGTTTATTTTACTAAGTTATATTTGAGAAGCGATTATCATTAGATAAGGGTTGTTGAAGATGATATTTGGAAAACTGCTTTCAAGACAAAACAAGTTTGTTTGAATGGTTAGCTATGCCATTTTGGCTTTGCAATGCACCTGCCACATTCATGAGAGTTATGAATGATGTGTTGTGACCATTCATTGATAATTTTGTCATAGTCTACTTAGATGATATTCTGATTTTCAGTAAGACTCATGAAGAGCATGTCAAGCATGTGAAACAAGTTTTAGATGTCTTGAAAAATGAAAAGTTGTATTTGAAGATGTCTAAATCTGAATTTGGGAAAACCTCTCTAGTTTATTTGGGTCATATTGTAGGAGGGGGTGAATTGAAGATTGATCCCTCAAAATTTGATGTTATTGTGAATTGGCCTAAACCCAACAATGTAACATAAGTTAGGAGCTTTTTGGGAGCAGCCCAATATTGGAGAAAATGTATCGCTAACTTCTCATTCATTGCAACAACATTACATGCTTTTACAAGTGTAAAGTAGGTCTTTCAGTGGGAGGAAAGTAGAAAAAATCCTTCGATACTTTGAAAGAGAAAATCAGTACAACACCATTTCTAGCTCTTCCAAATCTTAAGTAGACATTTGAAATTCAAACCGATGCAAGTGAATATGCTATGGGAGCAATTTTGATGTAGTATGGTAAGCCAATATGTTATCATTCTAAAACCTTTACCAATGCAGTAATTAACTATCTAGATTATGATAAATAGTTGTATGCTTTGGTACAAAGCATTAAGAAATGGAAGCATTATTTGATGGGTAAAAAAATGATTATTAATACTATCCATCAACCTTTGCAATATTTACAATCACAAACCAAGCTACAACAAGCTAGACATTTCAGATGGATGGGATTCCTCCAATAATTTCATTTGGTAATCAGGTGTTGTGGGGAAAAGTATCCGATGCGGATGACCCTATCCCTACTCTAAAGGTGACAGTCTTTAGCAACAACTGAAAGTAAAGCTTTGATGTTTTCCTTTATGAAAGTACAGAGAGAAGGAAGAAATGATTAACCAACCTGGTGTCCTTCGCTTGGTCGATCTTGATCTTCTCTCTTTGTCTCTTATTCCCAGCTCCTTGCTCTCTTTGCCGGTCCAGCTACACACAAGCCCTGCACAAAACAAGAGAGGAAACTACAAGATACAAGTACTCATAACTGATGCATGGATTAGAGTGAATCAAATATACATGTAAATACAACACATCAATGTAATACAAGTATATAGGAGAACATGCAAAACTTTATTGATAGAAGTAACAGGGTTCTGAGAAGGTTACAACCAATGATGGCTCCAATCCAGCAGCACCTCCCCAGCAGCAAGAACTCTCCTCTTCACCTCTAGTAAAACAATCACCCAATAGCTCTAACTGTAAACCAACAGCACCTCCTTGCTTTACACAAAATTCCAGCCTCCCTAGACCTCATAGAAGAGCTCTATATATAGGATAGAAGAAGAGAGGATGAGTCAGCTTGAGACTGACATGAAGCTGCCTTGTGTCCTCTCCCTCTTCAGTTAATCTTCAGTTCTTGAGTCCACTTGGAGATCCTTGGTTACACATGGTGATCAAGTACCTCTTACTCATCACAAGGCGAATCTGATGAACCAAGTGTCAGTTTGGAAGCTTCCTGGGCAGTTGACACCTTGCAGGATGACTGTGCCACTTGGCCAATCTCGCCCAGCGCAGGTGGCCTTCATTAATCTTGACTTCCAGCGCAGGTACAAGGAGAAACAGTTGCATTCCAGCGCAGAAGCTCAGTGGAGCAGCTGACATGAACCAAAATAAGCCTGTTTTGAAGTGTTTTCAGGTGGAGAACTAATTGGAAGTGTTGTTGTTTGATGACCTTGTTCTTTTAGGCGTAAGAACAACATGTTTAGGGACTGAGGATCCCTGTAATTATCGACATTTCATGCTCCATGATGCGAGGCACAAAAATGTCTATAACAGTTGCCCCCTAAAGTATGAGGCCATTTATCGGGTGAAATGCTTTATCTAGAGGATCCGAAGTTCGTTCCAGTGCTGAGGAGAGTGCCCTGTAATAAAATACAATACAATACATTATTTTTCATTCTTTTTTTTCATGATCTAGCTGAGGCGGGCATTCCCATGCTCAGCTTTTATAAATACATTTTGGTACATATGACAGACGATCGTCTGAAGATAGACTGATAATTTTCTGCTGAAATTATCATCCTTTGAGTAGGATGATCATCTGCTGCAATGATGTACACGGCAAATGCTTTTATATTTCCTGAATATATATCGCAGCCCGGATGGATGAAACTAGATCCGGGATCTTCAAACTCGTTCGATCTTCACTCTAAGTACAAGTCGATCCATGTGAGAATTGCGCTGAAGTCGAACATGGAAAGACATCGCTTGATTACCGGTCAATAATGAAAACCGTTAACAAGCGCGAGAGGAATCACCAATAATGACGATGACCCTCAAGGTACTGCAGTACAATTCACGTGGCGTGAATAAAGGACTTGGCATCGAACGCCACGCAAAATCTTCTGGTCGAAGGTCATTGATGTATACCTGTCGCCGGAAGTGAGAAACTTGCCATTGAGGCATGCAAGCTTCAAAGTACTGATGGGGGTGTTCCTAGATCAACTTCTTGGATAATGAGCTGAAGTCGACAAGAAGCGATCCGTCAAAGGAGGGCCTTAATGAATCCCACATCAATGACACGGAACGGAGCTAATGACTTTAGTGGAGGTGAAAACAAACTGTGACGTATGATTCAGGGTGGCGATCATGAATGGATGAAGGATAATGTATGGCAGTGGATGGGACACGGTTGACACTTTCAGAATGACCCCTCTTGAACATATAACGACACTGATGCGATGGATCGGTAGCATTACCCCAAATGTGGATGGTTTGGCGAGGACCATGGTGATGAGACCGGTGAATGAAACAACCCAACCCGATGTGGTACGGAGGAAAAGTGTCATGTTCAAGAGTGACTTGCTACCATAAACTTTGATGTTCTCCCAATTTTTCCCCAGTCATTTCTGACCAGTACCTCTTTATTTTTGTCAAGCTTGAGGAGGATAACATATGCTTGTTCTATAACCTGCCCTTCGGGCAAGCCCATCGCTATGATTTAACGAGCCTAGCGATAGGGAAGCTCGTTCTCGTCTAAAGACAAGTTTGTCGCTATTTAATCATTTTAACGAGTCTAACGACAATGAAAACTCGGTCCTTTTCATTTTTAGAGAGTCTGAAAAGGTACAGAAAGTTAACTCCATAATTCCTTTTTCGTCATCTAATCCCTTAAGTCCGAAAAAGTATAAAACAATACAGAAGGGATGGCTGTTCGGTACTTTTACGAGCCGAACAAGACAAGCGCTCGATCTTTTTGTGCAATAATCCCTCAGGTCCAAAAAAGATTAAAATCTAGAGGAGGGATAGCTTTTGGTCGTTTAACGAGCTAGAAGGTCAAAAAACTCGGCAAACTTTTCATATTTTACGAGTCAGTGAAAAGAGCTCAAAGAAGACTCGTCTTTTGAGGAACGAGTGATAAACAGGGATAGCAGCAGATTCCAGGTACAGGTTGGAATTTTCCAATCACGGCAGTGTCACAAGGATGGCTAGGTGGAATCACTCTTCGCAGATGTTCCTCAAAATGGGTAAACACACAAATGGAAGTGAATGATCGGCCAAATGAAAAGTGGAGGTGACGGTGCACAAACACGACCAAGGCTTTTATGGCTGATGAATTTACGATCTCAAAAGGTTATTTACCGGTACTGGGTTCATTTTTTAAAGAGCTTGAATGCGCCAAAACACTGCTCAAAAGCTTATGTTTATTTTTTAACGAGCATGAACTATGACGCTAAAACTGCTCGGTTTTGCATGCCCCCAGCATCATAATGACGCATGTCAAAGGAGGGTGCCCCCCAAGCTTCATTGCATTCAACTTTGGTGGTTGGAATGAAGGTTTACCTTTGAATTTTGAAAAGGGGATTTGTTTCATTTTTTAATGAGGTTGACATAATAGAAGAACTATCCTCACGACTCCTTGTTTCATTTTTTAACGAGGTTGACACGAGATAAGAACCGTCCTCGGAGCTTACAAAATATCTAGGAATCTTCCGAATCCAACCAGAAGATTGGATTAGATTTCATGTTGTAGGTTTCCACCGTGGCCTCTCCCGCCAGATTACTTGGAGGCGGTAGGGCGAAAGTACCCATTAAGGCAGGGTCTTTTAGGAAACCTACTCCGATATTTTGGAAAAAATGATTCCTTGCATGGATCATTGGAATGCTTCCTGTAACTTGTGAACTGTTGGGGAGAAAAGTTTGTTGGTCGACGATTGTAATTCCTTCTTGGGAGGGAAATGCAATCCTCCTGAAATAGGTCGACACAACCGCGGCCATGGCATAGATCCAGGGCCTTCCTAGTAGGATGTTGTAATCGAGGTTTCCATCAATTACTTCAACATCAATTCCTACTGTTTTGTCCCCCAGTTCAACTTGCAAGTTACTTAAAATCCCGTATGGAGTGTATGATCGTCCATCAAATGCTTTTAACATCGTTGACGATTTCGACAAGGGTGGTGATCCTAATTCTTTCCAGCAACTCATCGACATAAGACATGTAGATGCCCCCTCATCAATGATTGTTCGATGAACAGTTTTGTTGAGTGCTTTCACTTGAATAAGGAAAGCTAATTGCGCTGGTAACTGAGGATCATATCCTTTGTGATCAAAGGATACAAGATTGGAATCTTTAGGATCCACTCCACCAATTGCTGATAACAATGCCTGCCTTTGGGATGGGCAATTTTGTAGTACCTCAAGTGCCGACATAGCAGATGGCGATTGGGCCAAATCCTCCACTATATTACAGTGTTGCGCCGCTCTGGCGCGAGGGTTGAATGTCGACTTGTGGACTACTCCCTTAGGCGGCTTTATTGTTAATTCATGCGTGAGGGGGGGTACAACTTCTGCCGAAGTCGTTGTCGAACCACTGGGTTGATCTTTCCCTTTGTCGTTCGACACCGGCGGATTCCAATAATCTTTATTCCTAGTCGAGATCAAAGCATCACTTTGCTTAGAAACCGACAGCATAAGCACTTGAGACGGGGAAGCATTTCCACTATCAACCATATTTTGACCTGGGGCGGGAAACGGATCAGTCAACACAGCCGAAGTTTGGGAACTCTTTAGGAACCTCTTTAACTCAGCTTTGAACAGACAGTTCTTTGTTGAATGATTTTCATCGCATATTTGACATGGAGGAAATTGTTTCTTTTGCCCAGGAGGGTTTGAAGAAGTTTTTTGAGGGGATGATCCACCTTGTTTCTTCTTCTTCCCTTTGTTTTGTTTCTTCTTGCTTCCTGGTTGATTGGAGTTTTTGTCTTTATCCGTAGATACAGCATTTACCTCCGAAGCAAGAATCTCCTGATTTGCTTTTTGATTCGAAGTCTTACGGGCTTTCTTATTCGAATCCCTTGTCGACTTAGCGTTTGCAGTTCCAATCACGCCATCACCGGCATGAGAGTCACTGTTCGATCCGGGAGGAGGAGGGATTGAAAATTCCGGTCTGGGGGCATCAGGTATCTTATCATAGAGCGTGCCCGACTGAGTATACACTAAGTCCAAATATTGAGCACGAGCAATAACTTGCTCCTCTGTTACGACGCCTCCCTTGGCCACATCTTCTGTAATTGCCGGCAGAAGCGACTTTATAAACCACTCAGCTAATAGCTGATCTGGAACATAGGTCTTTACCATTCTGCGACGACGACGCCACTCATGTATATGATCAGATATATGTGTGGCCGTTGTCTGCATGAAATTGGTCAAGATCTCTGTTCCAGTTTCGTACCTTATAGGTAACTGAAAGTGTGTTAAGAAAGTCGTGGCTAGGGAACTAAAATTGTCGAAAGAGGCTCTAGGTAATTCAATATACCATTTGGCCGCCGGACCAGTCAATGTCCTCTGGAAAAGGCGAAGCCTTATCGAATCGTCTTTCAAGGTATTCGACGAACACCACAGATGGAATGTCATCACATGATTCGACGGGTCTTCGCCCGGATTTCCATTGAATTTAGGAATGTCCGAAGGAAGTTTGTGAGGAATCGCTGGCCACCAATGGGCATAGGCGATTGGATCGTTCGTCAAGCGATGTAAATCTGGTAATTCTAAGGTCGCCACGAATGGCAACTGCTGATTCAGGTTTGGCGAGGCGTACCCAGGGTACGATGGAATCGCCTGAGCAGTAGGTCTTTGCATACCAGTATAATGCAACTGATGTTGATATGACTGATATGGCTGGTGGGCTTGGCCACTGTAAAGTGGTTGGTTTAACCCATTCTGAATATAGGGTTGCCCACTATTTGCAAAGATCTGTTGCTCAGATCCCTGGTACACCTGTTGAAACTGAGGTTGTTGGTATTGCACCATCCATGGTTGTGAAGCCATGTTTTGTTGTGCGACACTAACCGACGGACCAGGATGCGGGGTTATAGTCCCCGTTTGTATCTGTGTCGTCCCGGCAATTGGCGATTGTGGTTGTGTTGCAGGGTCAATAGGCTGTTGCATTACAACTTGGGGTTGACATACAACAGGCATCGATTGAACTTGCGACACGGTTACAATTGCTGGCGTCGTCGGGATAGTAGACATAGGTACACATTGTTGCATGGAATATACAACTCTTGGTTGTTGGGGTAACATAGGTACCCAACCACTCGTCGTTACTTCAGTCAAACCTGAATGTGGTTGAAAACTGCCGTATGGGTATCCCCCCGAAAGGGGAAGTGAAAGGGCATATTGCCCCCCATATGGTAACAATCCGGAGCTCAAGGGTGTAGATGGCCTTTGAGGACTGGATGGTCCAAAATGATTCCCAAAGGGATCAATTTGTCTAGTTTCAACATAAGAATTACCGGGTATTATACCGGAAGAGCAAACTGGAACAGACCAAGTTGTCATAATAGTCCCTGGGTGGACTCCTTCTAGCTGATGAGAGCTAGTCGGGACGGCTGGTATACCGGCAAACATCGTTGGAATGGCAGCAGGAGCTTCTGCTGTCGCTGTGTCGTTTGGCACAGTTCTAGATGTCGACGGTTGTTCAGACATTTTAAGTCTATCCAATAAACTTCCTAACGATTCTTCAGGAACTTCTGATGGCGATAGACAAACTTCTGATGCAGAAGGAAAAAGAGTGGTACCTACTCCAAAATGAATTGGAGTATTTGCTTGCTGGTCCTCTACGATTTCTTCTATTGCAATCAGACCAGGAGGAAGAGGCAGACCGTCAGGTCCGTAATAGATTTCTGGTACCGAAGAAGGGGTTGCTTCGACAGCGACAGTTGTTTGAACAACAAGACTCTGTGGACCGGTTTCAGATGGAACTGGCTCAGTTATGCAAGTACTTGTTTTCAGACTAGGATCAGTACAACTGTCCTTCTGTTGCTGTTGAACTTCTTCAATAGAGGCAGGGATTCCAGAAATATTGGGAGTGACCAGAATCTCAGATGTTGTTGGAACTTTCGTTCTAACTTTAAAAGGAGATTTTGACCTGGTCCAGCGAGATCGCTTTGCCCGTACTACTCTCGGTTCCGGAGACAAAGGTGGTTGACTCGCAAGCCTCCCTGAACGACGGGGTTTTAATTGACTTTCCTCCACGGTTTCGGATTACTTGATCAACTAAAATACAAAAAAGGGAATTATGTTTCCGTATTGAATGAATTTTATTAGACGCTTTTAGACACAACTTTGCTTTTTCATGTTTTAAGAGTCAAGAAAAAGCTAAAGATGACTCTAGTCGCCTTCGATGTATTAACGAGCCCGAAGTGACAAATGCTCGGTTGGACCTTTTCAATTATAGAGTTTGAAAAGAGCCAAAAGAAACTGCTCTGGAGATCTAGGCAGAGGGTGTGCCAAACCTTTCGCGAAACCACAGAATACGTTTTACGGTACGGGTGGTCGATCTTCGTGAATGCTGTGTTCACTGCATCGCGATCAGTAGGGCGGTCGACATGGCTTCCTAAGGATAAAGGATAATTGCCTATAGGGGTCTCCCAATATACGCGACGGTACGCGGGAGCTCAAATCCGTATTAGTGCTATCGTCCCTCAGGAGGAATCACCCACCTTCGTAGAGATCGATAGTCACTACGTTTAACGACGCCGGAACACGTCTCTACCTAGACCTCTATTGTGAGCGTTATGTTACAATGCATTTTTAGATTCATTCAATATATTTTAAGTTGATCTTGTTTATCAGTTTGTCTTTCAGGATCACCACGAGATGTATTGGTACAAATTCCTAAATGCAGCTAAAATGATAAGCAAGCTTTCACAATCTCTTTAGCTTTGAAAATCCTAACTACTGAGGGGAGAGAGAAACAATATCTTTCCACACAGAGCACCAAGCACAAACTAATGCACTTTCTCCTAGATCAGACACCCAAACTTATCAAAATGCAAATGCAAGATGCATGTATTTCTTTTCTTTTCCCTTAATGTTGATGTAGACAAAAGGAAACTGTTGTATAATTTTCGAATTCAATTTGAAGCGTAAACAAACAAGTTTCGTCTAAAATGAAAAGACACCTTACAGGTACTTGTTTCAATACTAAAAATATATGAATTCAAACCATAAAATGAAAAGCAAACAAACTCAAACAGCCATGAACAGTAATACAACTAGCTCATAAGATCACAAAGACACTTTTACAGTTCAGGATCTAAGAGGCCATAGCTATACTGGTTCGCTTTTCACAATGGGAAACTGGAACTGAAACAAGAAATACTGAAAGAACATTCACAGTTTCATCACACAACTGAGGCGGAATAATGTCAAGGAGAAGTGGTCTACAGCAAGTACAATGACCAGCAAGCAATCAGCAAAAAATCAGTGAAAACAGGGCCAAGACACAAAGGGAAAGCTGAGCTAGACAATGGCTAACTGGACCAGCGCAGGTTCTAGTCTGCCAGTTTGACTCTCAGCGCAGTTCCCGAAGGGAGCACCTGCGCTGTAATGCAGACTGCCTGTGGACAGCCTGCACTGACTCACGAGAGTTTCGTCTACAAAGAATTCCGGGTCATAAAAAGCTCAAAAATGCACTGTTTTTGCTGAAATAAAAAGCTATAGGTCAAGTACAGGCTAAGGGATGATCAAGAGGATGAAAAGCTATCACAAAGAGTAAAGAGTCTTTTGTAGATAAGCTCTTCAAATCTTGAATTTGCTCAGCAAATGAGCAAGAGTAGCAGTCCCTCTACTTCGCTTTTGATATAGTCAAAAGCTTTTCGATTTGGTACTCTTTTCTTCAAGAAATGAATAGCAAAATACTACAAACACCAACAAGATACTAGGCTCCCCAGCGGAGTCGCCAGTTTTTTGTGGGGAAAAGTATCCGATGCAGATGACCCTATCCCTACTCTAAAGGTGACAGTCTTTAGCAACAACTGAAAGTAAAGCTTTGATGTTTTCCTTTATGAAAGTACAGAGAGAAGGAAGAAATGATTAACCAACCTGGTGTCCTTCGCTTGGTCGATCTTGATCTTCTCTCTTTGTCTCTTGTTCCCAGCTCCTTGCTCTCTTTGCCGGTCCAGCTACACACAAGCCCTGCACAAAACAAGAGAGGAAACTACAAGATACAAGTACTCATAACTGATGCATGGATTAGAGTGAATCAAATATACATGTAAATACAACACATCAATGTAATACAAGTATATAGGAGAACATGCAAAACTTTATTGATAGAAGTAACAGGGTTCTGAGAAGGTTACAACCAATGATGGCTCCAATCCAGCAGCACCTCCCCAGTAGCAAGAACTCTCCTCTTCACCTCTAGTAAAACAATCACCCAATAGCTCTAACTGTAAACCAACAGCACCTCCTTGCTTTACACAAAATTCCAGCCTCCCTAGACCTCATAGAAGAGCTCTATATATAGGATAGAAGAAGAGAGGATGAGTCAGCTTGAGACTGACATGAAGCTGCCTTGTGTCCTCTCCCTCTTCAGTTAATCTTCAGTTCTTGAGTCCACTTGGAGATCCTTGGTTACACATGGTGATCAAGTACCTCTTACTCATCACAAGGCGAATCTGATGAACCAAGTGTCAGTTTGGAATCTTCCTGGGCAGTTGACACCTTGCAGGATGACTGTGCCACTTGGCCAATCTCGCCCAGCGCAGGTAGCCTTCATTAATCTTGACTTCCAGCGCAGGTACAAGGAGCAACAGTTGCATTCCAGCGCAGAAGCTCAGTGGAGCAGCTGACATGATCCAAAATAAGCCTGTTTTGAAGTGTTTTCAGGTGGAGAACTGATTGGAAGTGCTGTTGTTTGATGACCTTGTTCTTTTAGGGGTAAGAACAACATGTTTAGGGACTGAGGATCCCTGTAATTATCGACATTTCATGCTCCATGATGTGAGGCACAAAAATGTCTATAACATCAGGTATAAGAAATATGTATACAACAAAGTTGTAGATATGTTATCAAGGCCTATTGTTAATGCATATGTTATTCTTAAGCATAACTCAATCATGCATGAAAGTTATATTGAACAATATGCTCAAGATGAATATTTTAAAGAAGTTTATGCAACTTTGAGTCAAGGAAATCATGTTGAAGAGTTGGATTATGATGTTCATAACAAATTTTTATATAATCTTGGAAAGTTATGTGTTCCACAGGGTGAAAGAGTCAATGTCATTAGGGAACCCCACACTTCTCTTATTGTTGGCCACTTTGGTGTAGGAAAAATAGTTTCCCAAATACAAAGGCATTGTTATTGGCCTCACATGAATGAAACTATCTCAAGATATGTGAAAGGATGTTCTATGTGTGCTACTAGAAAGCCAAGCAATAGGAAATTGGTTTTGTACACTCCACTTCCTATCCCTTCTTGTCCTTGGGAAAGTATTACTATGGATTTTGTTGGGGGACTACCAATGTATAAGAAAGGTCATGCTTATCTATATGTTGTAGTTGATCGTTTCAACAAAATTTGTGTGTTGATGCCATGTAAGAAATAGGTTACAACTAAACAAACCGCAAATATGTTCTTCCAAAATGTATGGATTAATTTTGGGTTACCTACTTCAATTATTTTTTATCGAGATTCTCAATTTATTAGGAAGTTTTGGTCAAGTTTATGGAAACTCATGGACACAAAGTTGAAGAAGAGTACAACATTTCATCCACAAATTGACATCCAGACAAAATTAGTAAACATAACAATAGTGCATCTCCTTTGAGGATATTGTGGTAAGCATCCTAAAATTTGGGATGAGAATTTGCATTACATCCAACATGCCTACAATCATGCCAAGAATTCATCTACACAAGTATCTCCATTTGAATCTTGTTTGGATTATTTTCCAAATTCTCTTTTGGATTTCATCTTTGGTAAATATATTGTAGTAGATGGACAGGACATAGACATGGACAAAGCCAATAATTTCATTGAAAAAATTTAGCTAGTGCATCAAAGGGTACAAGAACAATAGGAGAAAAACAAAGCCAAGTACAAAAAAAGACATGATAAGCATCGTGTTGATCATGATTTCCAAGTGGGAGATCAAGTTTGGTTATACATAAGCAAGGAAAAACTACAAGGTGAAGGTAAAAATCTCAATCCAATCATATATGGTCCTTTCAAAATATTGGAGAAGATTGGTAACAATGATTTCCAATTAGATTTTCCACCTTACATGCAAATTTATTCTATTGTGAATGTGGAAAAATTGAGAATGTATGAGGCTCCTATCATTGATGATCAAGAAGAGAATGTTCAAATTCCATCTATAGAAGATTTTTCTCTTGAATATTTAAATGAGTTGCAGGAAGACTTAATTATTGACAGGAGGATAAGAATGTTAGCTCCTTATAATACTAGTGTAGCCCCCTTATTGCTATTGTTGTGCTGAGGTAGCCCCCATATTGTTATTGTGGTTCCCTATAGAAGCCAACTATTGTTATTGTTGTGCCCTTATGTAATGTCTCCATCAGAATTTTATTTTATTTTATTTTATTTCACTTCTTACCATGTCAAAGGGGTCGCTATAATTTACCCTGCAGGACTACAGTACCACCCAGAATTTACTATTTCTACGGTATGAGGGTGACAATTAATGGCGCAGATGATTTTTCGGGGAGTGATTTTGATTTATGAATTTACACAGTTTGTCTTTACATTGCGGTTTTGGGTATGAGGCCGCTTCCACCACGTGGCAAGCCTTATCGGATAAGGGTGAATTAATTGTTATCTCTGCACTGTCATGTGTATGGCCTGCTGGACCGTCCGGTCTCACCAGCTCGGCTCGGGATCCTCAACTAGATCAACGGTGATGCATACTCCAATTCAATCCAATGGTGGTGCATTTGCCAGGGTTCTCTCAACTCTAAGAGTGGAGAGATTGACCTCATTTTTTTGCAATCCTTCCACGGAAGTTGCTCTGGTGTGGTCATTACTTCCGCAGTGCTGTTTCGGTGGTTGGAAACATTGTTCAGGCCTGGCTTCATGGTCTGGCAATGGGCCAAAGATGTTTACAGGTAAAAGCTTTAATTTCCTTGTTAGCTGATTCGCTGCCCTAATTTCCTTATTCGTTGCAACAACAATCGTTTCAAACCCTATCAAGTACACTAATCAATTTTCCTGTAATTGCAATAATACGCAGAACATTGGAACTCGGAGTTGGCTTGACCTACTTGGTAGGGTGACGCTTCTACAGCGAAGGAGCTTTCAGTCTTGGGTAAGTACTTGTCCCGATTAGAGGGGAAGCTTTAAGCATGGTTATGGCTCTCGGCATCTATGGAATTCCTGATTCTTAGCTGGAATTCTCAGTTTAAAAGAGGGTCAGATCTTTTTAATGGGTTTTCTCCCAAATGTAACTATATTTTGTAATCATGAGGTGAATATCACTTCAGATATCACCTAGATTTTATTTTTCTTGAGACTATGTAGTTCCTGCTATTTTCTTTTGTGACGACGAGGGTTTTAGGATTGTACAGGATAATTCATGTTGCTATATGATGTGGCTACTATGGCCAACAGTTGGGAGCATTACTTGTTTGAGTTGCTTCTGATTCCTTGCTAAATATGTATACCCAGTTCTAGGTTCCCATCTTTGGTTGGACTGTAGATACTAATGTGATGTATATTCTATTTCTTGTTTAATCATGTACGCGCCATATACTATATCGTTTTTTTTCAAATTTACAGAAGTGGTTTGCATTAAATAGAGTTAAAATCCTTTGGTTGGATATGTGGTTCTCGGCCCACCTGATCTCGTGTAATGAGTGGAGCTTGCTCTCCAGTTACATAGTATTGACATTATTCCCTATATGTTCTTTCCATTTCGATGCGGGGTCTGCTACCTCGGGTCTTTATAGCCTGGCCTTCCCAGATACCAAGCTTGCCTCGGGAGCTAGTGCTCCATTCTCTGACTTCAGGGTTTCACTGCCAGGAGGGTTTTCTTCCCTACATGGTGTCATGGCCGTAGGACTCTGTTGGCATCAGAAAAGACTCTAACCCTTATCCTATGTTCGGGCTACCCCTTTCTTGATTGCCATGCTATCTACTCCAAGTGGTTTATTCGTTATGTTTGATTTATATTCTATGAGTTAATTATTACTTGTATAAAGAAAGTACCTGTACGGGTTTCAGTATTTTATTTTAGAAGCTATCAAGCAACCCGGTTACAATCCTACTATTCAGAAAGGTTCACCAATAATTAGACCTGGAACATGTGGTCCATGGGAGTCTATCTATCCCCTCTGCGTGTACCAAAACTTTAGCAGTCCCCGTTCCCCTCTTTATGGTTCCAAGATTCAAAGGCAGAGACTTTTACTGATTTTTAACTAAGTTACTAGCCCTTCCCTCAATTAAAGTTTGTCTATGCATTGCATGGTTCTTGTTGTTTGATTTATCAGTAACCCCTTAGGCGACTGTCTGCTCTCGGTTGTTTTGCATTATTTCCTAATTCCCTTGTTTCTTTTGTAGATTTTGCAAGATTTCTTATGCGTTAAATCTCTTCATGGCTATTACATTGAACAACCCTTAATGTATTACTGACAAGAATGATTATATATGTATTTTTTTTAAAAAGAGAAAAACCTGAGAAGAGAAGAGATTCACCTATACAGAGACAAATAACTATAAATTATCCGGGTCGACATTTCCCAACAGTAACACATATAGCCATTTCTGCCAGATACAGTTAATTGGAAATCTACCCGACCTCCCTACTGCTGAACCCCTTTCTTTTTTAATTTAAGGAACTGTAAAACTACAAAAAATAAGAAAATCTTCTCTTTAATTGAGTTAGAGATCGCGTACCTGCATCACCTTCTGTAGAGCTCTTCTTTTCTCTGTTTATGGATATGGTCACCACTGCCTTCTGCAGCTAGTCATCCACCCGTCCTTGAGACTGTTTTTCAAGACCAGTCTCCCCCCTAGCTGACTCAAAGACTACCGTCTTTGCTCATTGCAGGCGCATTGCACCCTTACCATCTGATCCTCACTAGACTTGGTAAGATCCCTACCCTTTTCCTGTTGTCTGTCCTCTACAACACAGCCTTTCTTCCCCCCTTTCCCCCCTCCTTTTCCTGGAAACCATTCCACGGTTTGGGGGGGAAGGGCGGTTAGGGTTGTAGCTTTTTTTTTTCCATGTCTTAACCAACTTTGTCACTACGTGACATGATATTCCTGTCATTTTAATTTCCATTTACTTTTAAAAAAAAACTATAAGTTTATACAAAAGATAATGTTCTTGTTTTGATTGTGATAAAAAAAAAAATTTACAATAATCTGGGGATATGACATCTCCCCGTCCTGAAATTAGACATCGTCCTGATGTCTTTTAGTTATAAACAACCCTGGGTAAGCCTGTTTCATGAGTTACTCATCCACCCAAGTGGCCTCATCAGGCCCAAAGTGTTGCCACTGCACTTTAACTTGGGTAATATCCCGCTTCTACAGTGTGACTTCTCTCCGGTCTAGAATGCTCAACGATTCAACTCGGATTTCTCCTTCCAGTTCTACCTGCAATATGCAACACCCTGAGTCAATTTTCCTTTAAGAGAAAACATTTTGATTGATTTACTGGAGAAAATTCTTACCTAAATATCCTGCCAATTAATCACATGTTTAGGATCATAAACATATTTCTTTAACACAGAAACATGAAAGACATTATGGACTCGTATGTGACTAGGCAGAGCGAGTTGGTAAGCCACCGGCCCAACCCTTGCTAAAATCTGGAAGGGTCCACAATATCAAGGTGCCAACTTAGCACACCCACTCCACTGTAAAGTGCTCTTTCGTGCTTGAATTCTCACATACACATGATCACCGACCTTATATTCCTTAAACCTCCTTTTCCGGTCAGCGAAGTTCTTTTGCCTATCCTGAGTTGCCTTCATATTAGAACGTACTTTTTTAACTAGTTCCTACATCTCCTGGAGCATTTCAGGACCTAACATCAACTTGTCTTCCGGTCCACTCCAGCTTGAGGGGGTGTGGCACTTCCACCCATACAGCACCTTAAAAGGGCTCATCTGCAATGATGTGCGGTAGCCATTATTGTATGCAAACTCAACCAAGTGAAGATAGTCCTCCCACTTGGTTGGTTGTTGCATCACATATTCGCTTAACTTATCTTCCACCATCTGATTCACCTGTTCAGTTTGCCCGTCAGTTTGAGGATGATATGCCATACTAAAGTTCAGCTGAGTACCCAATTCCTCAAACAATTTTTTCCAAAAGTCCGATGTAAATTTTACATCCCGGTTTGAAATTATTGCCTTTGGTAACCCATGCAACTTAAATATGTTTTGCATGAACACATGAGCGATCTGCATCGCTATGTATGTAGATTGCACTGGTATAAAATGTGTTGACTTACTCAGCTTGTCTACAACCACCATGATGGAACAATTGTTCTTCTTTGACTTAGGTAAGCCTATTATAAAGTCCATAGTGATGGTTTCCCACTTCCACTCCGGAATGGGTAACGGTTGTAGTAAGCCCGCAAGATGCTGGTGTTATGCTTTAATTTGCTGACATTCAAGACATCGAGCCAAGTACCCAGACACATCTTTCTTCAAGCCCATCCAGTAATATTCTTTTTGGAGTACGGTGATCATCTTTTGGTATCCGTGGTGTCCAGCATAATGACTCCTATGATACTCATCCAATATCAAATTCTTAATATTGTTCTGGTTGGGCACATACAGCTTCCCTTTATAATACAAAATCGCAGCTGCATCCAAAGTGTAATCCAACTATTTTTCCATGTTGTTTGGTAGTTGTACTTGCTATTTTATTTTCTGATACACAGCATCTTGCTTGGCTGCCTTTTTGATCATTTCCCTGAAGGGGCTTTTCCTTTCACTACAAGAAATCTCATACAGACACTGAAATTTTCGACTCAAAGCGTCCGCCACCCAATTCTCCTTCCCTTTCAGATGTTTGATCTTAAAATCAAAACCACTTAAGAAATCCACCCACCGTGCTTGCCTTGCATTTAGTGTGGGCAGACTAAAATAATTGGTCAGGCTGTGGTGGTCTGTCAATAACAGAAATTTTCTTCCCACAAGATAATGTCGCCACATTTTCAGGGCATGAATCACAACTGCCAACTCTAGATCGTAAGTAGAATATTTCTGCTCATGCTCTTTTAACTTCCTTGATTCGTATGCTATCACTTTTCCTTCCTGCATTAGCACACCTCCCAATCCTTCTTTGCTTGCGTCAGTACACACTACGTAATCTTTGCTGGGATTGGCTATACTTAGAATAGGTGTTGTGGTGAGTAAATATTTGAGTTGTTCAAAACTTCTTTGACATTCAGGGGTCCACCTGAAAGTTCTTCCCTTCTTCTGCAAGGATGTGATTGGGTAAGCCACTTTTGAAAATCCCTCTACAAACCGTCTATAATAGCCTACCAATCCCATGAATGATCGGATGTCTGCCACATCTTTGGGTACTGGCCATTCCATAATGGTCCTTATCTTTTAAGGATCCACAGTGATTCCATCCTTAGTGATGATATGGCCCAAGTACTATATCTGCTCCTTCAAAAATTCACATTTACTGAACTTAGCGTATAGCTGGTGCTCTCGGAGGGTTTGCAATACTAACCTAAGATGTTCCTGATGTTCCTCCATAGTCCGAGAGTAAATCAATATATCGTTAATAAGGATTAGCACAAATTTATCCAAATATCGATGGAACACATTGTTCATCAGGCACATAAAGGTGGCAGGGGCGTTGGTCAATCCGAAGGGTAACACCACAACCTCATAGTGGTCATACCGAGTTCTGAAAGCTGTCTTAGCTATGTCTTCCTCTCTAAACCGGATTTGGTGATACCCTGACCACAAATTAATCTTCGAGAAAACTGTTGCCCCTCTTACTTGGTCAAACAGTTCATCAATGCAGGGTAGGGGGTACTTGTTTTTAATTGTCAGTTTGTTCAACTGATGGTAATCCATACACATGCAGAGAGTCCCATCCTTTTTCTTAACTAATAATACTGAAGCTCCCCAAGGGGACACATTGGGGCGAATATACCTTTTGTCCAACAGCTCCTGTAATTGCATCTTCAGCTCTGTCAATTCTGGTACACTCATTCTGTAGGCTGCTCGAGAGACTGGGGCTTATCCTGGCACCAATTCAATGGTAAAATCTATGTCTCTTTTAGGTGGCAGCCCAGGAATCTCTTCCAGAAACACATCGTCAAATTCTTGTATCATAGGAATATTCTCCAATCTGGCTGTTTTATTTTTTGAATTGACATACCGCACTTGGATAGCGTAAATCTGACATCCTTTTCTGATGCATTTGGTTAACTATGAGGTAGTTATGGGCCGAATCTATACTGGCCGCTTAATCCCCTGCATCTCTTGTTTTATTCCAAGCTCGTCCTTATAGCTGATAGTATTGGTTTTACAATTAATTATGGACTAGTGTTTTTCTAACTAGTCCATACCAATCAATATGTCGTATGAGCCAAGGGGAAGCACATTTAAATCTGTTGTTACTGTCTGTCCTGCTATTTTTAATGGGCAGTTTTTGACCTTAGCCAATACCCATCTTTTTGCCCCTGTTTCCAATTGAACTAGCCAGGGGTCCCTAAACTTAACAGGTTGCAACTTACAGTGCTCCACAATTCTAGGACTAATATAACTTAATGTTGCACCAGGGTCAATTAAAATAGTTACAGCAAGGTCTAAGAGTTTACCTTCAAATTCCACCATGGTCGGCTGGTACTCCGCCTGGCGATCCTCCAGAGCGGCATTAATCTTTGGCAGACTCCATCCTACATCACCAACAGTAGAGGCTTCATAAACCTGGGAGACCTATTCGGCCCCTTTTCACTAAGGGCAGTTTTTCACATAATGGGGGCCGCCACAGCCCCAACATCACACCGGGTGCCTTGTTGTCCCCTCATTGTCTATTCTTCTGAGTTGGTCATTAGTTCTGGACTCATTGAGGGGCTTTAATCAGATTGAATTCTTTTGAGAGTTTCTGCTGATTTTCCCTTTAGCGAATCCTTTGTTACCTCCACCACGATTTCCTTTAGTACCACCAGCCAGCTTGTTGCTTCTCTTATCGACCAATTTCTTACCCAAGGGCTCTCCCTTTTGCTTGCCCTACTGGCAACAGATTTTGGCTTTGCGTATTGCGTCATCCATCGTCTTTGGGTTGTCAAGTTCAATTCTTTCCCTCATACTTATGGGTAGGCTACTGACAAACCTCTGCACTTTAGCTTTCTCTTCTCGGATATAGGGCACATAGCGGAGTAAGGAAGTAAAACGAGTAATAAAATCATCCATCGTTTGCTGCCCCAACCGCAGGTCATGAAATTCCCTTGACTTCTCATCATAGAAGCACTCAGTCAGGTACCTTTCCTTAAAGTATCATTGGAATTTCTCCCAAGTGACATTCTGTTCACTTACCCCTTTTACCATCTTAACTTCATCCCACCACAAGGTGGCATTCCCCTGTAGTTGGAAAATGGCTAGTCGTGCTTTGAGGTTGTGATCGTATTCATATAGCTGGAAGTATTTGTTCATATTAATCAACCAGGCTTCAACTGCTTCCTCCTATTCACCATCGAAGTGTGGTGGCTTGATTTTACGAAACTCCCCTTGCAACTCGATCCACTGCCTTTTGGATGTCTGCTGTTCGGAGGCATTATTTGAGCGTTCCTCCTCCCTTCCTTCTGATTCCTCAGGTTCTGTGGGGTGATTCTGTTCTCCTGACATTCTTTGTTGCTCAGTGCTGGGATTCAATGGTTGCTAGTTTTGTCTATCGGATAGGCTTTTGATAATCCTCTCCTGTTCCATAGTTAATCTTGCATTATCTTCCCGTAATCGAGCCATTTCATTCTTCAGCTCTTGTACTGTCTCCAAAATTGCCTAATTGGTATTGCGCGCTTCCTCGCCTAGTTGTACCCATAATTCGGTATTGCTCCCAGGACCAGTTGCAGATCCCTGACCTGCCACAAACCTATGTGACGCACTGTCTGTTCTCCTCATGTTGTCAATCCTCTGTTGCCCTTTTCTTACCAAAAACAATCAACAGAAGAGGGTTAACACATTAGCTATTTATTTTTACACATTAGAGATGAAATAAATTGTAATATACAGTCTGTTGACTGTTTTTTTTTTTTTACCAATGCCCAGAGGCCACAGTTTTGCAACTTTAGCTTTGATACCACTTGTAATGTCTCCATCATAATATTTTTTTTAATTTTATTTCACTTCTTACCGTGTCAAAGGAGTCGCTGTAATTTACCCTGCAGGACTATAGTACCACCCAAAATTTACTATTTCTATGGTATGAGGGTGACAATTAATGGTGCAGATGATTTTCCAGGGAGTGATTTTGATTCATGAATTTACACAGTTTGTCTTTACATTGTGGTTTTGGGTATGAGGCTGCTTCCACCACGTGGCGAACCTTACTAGATAAGGGTGAATTAATTGTTGTCTCTGCGTTGTCATGTGTATGGCTTGGTGGACCGTCCGGTCTCACCAGCTTGGCTCGGGATCCTCAACCAGATTAACGGTGACGCATACTCCAATGCAATCCAACGGTGGAGCATTCGCCAAGGTTCTCTCAACTCTAAGTGTGGAGAGATTGACGTCATTTGTTTACAATCCTTCTGCAGAAGTCCCTCTGGTGCGGTCATTACTTCCGCAGTGCTGTTTCGGTGGTTGGAAACCCTGTTTAGGCCTGGCTTCATGGTCTGGCAATGGGCCAAAGATGTTTATAGGTAAAAGCTTTAATTTCCATGATAGCTGAATCGCTGCTCTTATTTCCTTATTCGTTGCAATAGCAATCATTTCAAACCCTATCAGGTACACTAATCAGTTTTCCTGTAATTGCAATGCTACGCAGAACATTGGAACTTGGAGCTGGCTCGACCTGCTCGGTAGGGTGATGCTTCTACAGTGAAGGAGCTTTCAGTCTCAGGTAAGTACTTGTCCCGATTGGAGGGGAAGCTTTAAGCATGGTTATGGCTCTTAGCATCTATGGAATGCCTGATTCTTAGCCAGAATTCTCAGTTTAAAAGAGGGTCAGAGCTTTTTAATGGGTTTTCTCCCAAATGTAACTATATTTTGTAAGCATGACGTGAATATCACTTCAGATATCGCCCAGAGTTTATTTTGCTTGAGACTATGTAGTTCCTACTATTTTCTTTTGTGACGATGAGGGTTTTAGGATTGTACAGGATAATTCATATGACTATATGATGTGGCTACTATGGCTAGCAATCGGGAGCATTATTTGTTTGAGTTGCTTCTGATTCCTTGCTAAATATTTATACCCAATTCTGGGTTCCCATCTTTGGTTTGACTGTAGATACTAATGTGATGTATATTCTATTTACTCATGTACGCATCATATGCTATATCATTTTTTTTTCAAATTTTGCAGAAGTAGTTTGTATTAAATAGAGTTAAAATCCTTCATTTGGATATGTGGTTCTCAACCCACCTGATCTCATGTAATGAGTGCAGCTTGTTCTCTAGTTACTTAGTATTGACGTTATTCCCTGTATGTTCTTTCCATTTTGATGTGGGGTCTGCTACCTCGGGTCTTTATAGCCTGGCCTTCCTAGATACCAAGCTTGCCTCAGGAGCTGGTGCTCCATTCCCCAACTTCAGGGTTTCACTGCCAAGAGGGTTTTCTTCCCTGCATGGTGTAATGGCCAGAGGACTCTGCTGGCATCGGAAAAGACTCAAACCCTTATCCTAGGTTCGGGCTACCCCTTTCTTGATTGCCATGCTAACTACTCCAAGCAGTTAATTCGTTATGTTTGATTTATATTCTATGAGTTCATTATTACTTGTATAAAGAAAGTACCTCTATGGGTTCTGGTATTTTATTTTAGAAGCTATCAGGCAACCCAGTTACAATCTTACTGTTTAGAAAGGTTCACCAATAATTAGACCTGGAACGTGTGGTCCATGGGAGTCTATCTATCCCCTCTGCGTGTACCAAAACTGTAGCAGTCCCCATTTCCCTCTTTATGGTTCCAAGATTCAAAGGCAGAGACTTTTACTGATTTTTAACTAAGTTACTGGCCCTTCCCTCAATTAAAGTTTGTCTATGCATTGCATGGTTCTTGCTGTTTGATTTATCAGTAACCCCTCAAGCGATTGTCCGCTCTCAGTTGTTTTGCATGATTTCCTAATTCCCTCGTTTCTTTTGTAGATTTTGCAAGATTTCCTATGCGTTAAATCTCTTCACAGCTATTCCATTGAACAACCCTTAATGTATTACTGACAAGCATGATTATATATGTATTTTTTTTTTTAAAGAGAAAAACCTGAGAAGATAAGAGATTCACCTATACCGAGACAAATAACTATAAAGTATCCGGGTCGACATTTCCTAACAGTAACACATATAGCTATTTCTGCTAGATACAGTTAAGTGGAAATCTACCCGACCTCCCTACTGATGAACCCTTTTTTTTTTTTAATTTAAGGAACTGTAAAACTACAAAAAATAAGAAAATATTCTCTTTAATTGAGTTAGAGATCGCGTACCTGCATCGCCTTCTGTAAAGCTCTTCTTTTCTCTGTTTATGGATATGGTCACCACTACCTTCTGCAGCTAGTCATCCACCCGTCCTTGAGACTGTCTTTCAAGACCAGTCTCCCCCCTAGCTGACTCAAAGACTACTGTCTTTGCTTGTTGCAGGTGTGTTACACCCTTACCATCTGATCCTCACCAGACTTGGTAAGATCCCAACCCTTTTCCTGTTGTCTGTCCTCTACAGCACAACCTTTCTTCCCCCCTTTCCCCCCTCCTTTTCCTGGAAACCATTCCACGGTTTGGCGGGGAAGGGTAGTTAGGGTTGAAATTAATTAATTAATTTTTATTTTTTTTTAATTTTAATTTTAATTTTAATTTTTTATTTTTTCCGTGTCTTAACCAACTCTGCCACTACATGACATGATATCCCTGTCATTATAATTTCCATTTACTTAAAAAAAAAAAACTATAAGTTTAAACAATAGACAATGTTCTTGTTTTGACTGTGATAAAATAAAATATTTACAATAATCTGGGGATATGACATCTCCCCCTCCTGAAATTAGACATCGTCTCGATGTCTTTCGGTTATAAACAACCCTGGGTAAGCCTGTTTCATGAGTTCCTCATCTTCCCAAGTGGCCTCATTAGGCCCAAAGTGTTGCCACTACACTTTAACTTGGGTAATATCTCGCTTCTGCAGCATGACTTCTCTCCGGTCTAGAATGCTCAGCGGTTCGACTCGGATTTCTCCTTCTGGTTCTACCTACAATATGCAACACCCTGAGTCAATTTTCCTTTAAGAGAAAACATTTTGATTGATTTACCAGAGAAAATTCTTACCTGAATATCCTGCTAATTAATCACATGTTTAGGATCATAAACATATTTCTTTAACACAGAAACATGAAAGACATTGTGGACTCATATGTGACTAGGCAGAGCGAGCTGGTAAGCCACCGGCCCAACCCTTGCTAAAATCTGGAAGGGTCCACAATATCGAGGTGCCAACTTAGTGCACCCACTTCACTATAAAGTGCTCTTTCGTGCTCGAATTCTCACATACACATGATCACCAACTTGATATTCCTTAAACCTCCTTTTCCGGTCAGCGAAGTTCTTTTGCCTATCCTGAGCTGCCTTCAGATTAGAACACACTTTTTTAACCAGTTCCTCCATCTCCTTGAGCATTTCAGGACCTAACATCAACCTGTCTTCCGGTCCACTCCAGCTTGAGGGGGTGTGGCACTTTCGCCCATATAGCACCTCAAAAGGGCTCATCTGCAATGATGTGTGGTAGCCATTATTGTATGCAAACTCAACCAAGTGAAGATAGTCCTCCCACTTGGTTGGTTGCTGCATCACATACGCCCTTAACATATCTTCCACCACCTGATTCACCCATTCAGTTTGCCCGTCAATTTGAGGATGATATGTCGTACTAAAGTTCAGCTGAGTACCCAATTCCTCAAACAATGTTTTCCAAAAGGCCAATGTAAATTTTACATCCTGGTCTGAAATTATTGCCTTTGGTAACCCACGTAACTTAAATATGTTTTGCATGAACACATGAGCGATCTGCACTGCTCTGTATGTAGATTGCACTAGTATAAAATGTGCTGACTTACTCAGCTTGTCTACAACCACCATGAAGGAATCATTGTTCTTCTTTGACTTAGGCAAGCCTGTTATAAAGTCCATAGTGATGGTTTCCCACTTCCACTCCGGAATGGGTAACGGTTGTAGTAAGCCCGTAGGATGTTGGTGTTCTGCTTTAATTTGCTGACATTCAAGACATCGAGCCAAGTACCTAGCCACATCTTTCTTCAAGCCCAGCCAGTAATATTCTTTTCAGAGTGTGGTGATCATCTTTTGATATCTGGGGTGTTCGGCATAATGACTCCTATGATACTCATCCAATATCAAATTCTTAATATTGTTCTGGTTGGGTACATGCAGCCTCCCTTTATAATACAAAATCAAAGCTACATCCAAAGTGTAATCCAGCTATTTTTCCATGCTGTTTTGTAGTTGTACTTGCTATTTTATTGAATGATACACAACTGTTACACAGTAATTTGTCACTGCCTTCCTGTCAGTCACCCTGCTGTGTCAATCACTAAGCTTCATGCCTTCTGAACTAGCCCAAAAACCCATTTTTCTAAAGTTTTATGCATCAGCGCGTCTGTTTGAAAAATACCCGCGATGACTGGCGCTCCATAGTGCATTCCGTGCGCTGCCAGTGCGGAAGAACATCCCTTTCCCGCGCTGGTGAACATCACGCCTTTCCCGTGTGCTTCCGCGCTGACATGACTGTCCCAGTTATTGAGATGCACTGACAGCGCGACAGTTTCCTTATAATCCGCGCTGATCCAGTTTGGGCGAATTCGTTCAAACAACCAGCCTTCCAGATAACTCCAGGCTTGGTTGTTAGCTTTGTGAATGTCGACTCCTTTCTATGGCATGACTGTTCGACCCTTTGCAACCGTTTCCCTCAAAGATAAGCTCATCCTTCCACCCTTTTAGGAGACTCCTTCTCCTATATAAACTTCCACCATTACCATGAGCAGCTAGTTAGACTTAGCTTGGAATAGCTTGGATTGTACAGAGCTTGTAGTGCTCAGATTGCTGCTATAGGTGTGGTGTGCTAGGTGTGGAAGTGATTGATTGCTTAGGGAAGGTTGTTTTGTGCTATTTGTGTGAGAGAGAGAGTTGTTTGACTTGGGAGAATCATCCTCAAAGGTGAATGCTTGAGATACATGCTGACTGGCCCCTCCTGAGAAGGTTACCGACGTCAGAACATTTGGTTGTACTCTTCTCTATTCTGATTAATAATAGATGACTGCTATTATTGTTCCATTCTCATTTGTCTATGCAATGGTTAAATGTGAATTACATCTTTTCTGACTGATGTATGGTTGCTTTTACTAGATTTCACGCTTGTGTTTGTTTCCCCTTCGTGTGTGCAGGTATCTATTCGCGGAGATCGCGGAGGATTGTGACCAGCCGAAGCGGAGGAGCGAAGGCAACATCTCTTCGTCAAACGACAGCGCAGGAATCCAAGTAGGTGCTCTTTACCTCTTGTTTAATTGTAATTAGGAACATGCGTAGCAGCATTGTGTGATTGTTGCTAGACCCTTGCTGGGCTAGTAGGGATCGCCTCTACCCGTAGAGGGGATTTACCTCTCCAACAATTTGGCGACTCCGCTGGGGATCAGCCTTTTTGTCTCTTGAGTCCACTTTTGTGTTTGGCTTTGATTGATCTCTTTTCGAGTTTTTGGGATTGTCTCTTTTGCTTATGAACTTTCTGGGCGTTTCTGGGAAGCATCTTTATTGTTAAAAAGCTCTTGCCTTTGGTTTGGGAAGTTTTTAGTTTGGCCTTGCTTGTTTTTGCGCTCAGCGCGTTTTAATTCCAAACAGTCGCGCTGACATCGCGTTCCTGTTCTTTGGTTTTCTTTCCATCGCGCCTGTACGTCTAACAGTCGCGCTGACCTCGTTTTCAGAGACAGCGCGCTTTATTCGTGTCCTTCCGCGCTGGCATCGCGCCGCCGCTTCTTTGTGTTTCTTGTCATCGCGTCTGTGTGTTTTCTTTCCGCGCTGACCTCGTTTTTCCGAGACAGCGCGCTTTATTCCTGTCTTTCCGCGCTGACGTCGCAAAGTTGCTACAGGCCTCCCCCTGTCAGCGCCGAGTTGCTGAAGGCTACCCGCGCTGATCCTGTAAAACTCATTTTTGACCAAATTGGCCTCCTGAACCTCTTGCTGTGACTTTCCCCTCTTCTCTCCTCCTGCCTGATGACTTGTTTTTCATTGTTTGAACTCTGAACTGCTTGATTGCGGAGCTTGTTTCCATAAGGTTTCGTTTTTGCTCGGTTTTAAGTTTGCAAATACCTTCCCTTTCTTGCTTTCGCTGCTTGGTTCGTGTTCCCACCATCACTTTTGCAATTGCTGGATTGTGTTGTATCTCTAGTTGACTGGTTGTGACTCTCGTCCTTCGGGTGTTTGCCTTTTTCTATTGATTTCGCGCTCTAACTCTAGGACATCTAGAGGCTGCGTGTGTGTCAAGCCTACCGTAGGGAGCTTGTTTGTTTGTTCGACCAGCCAAGTTCAGATCTGTTCATGCACTTGTTCAGTGATTGTTGGAGTGTTTTGGATTGTGTTTCCGAGTGGTTTCTTTTCGCTTCCTCCTTGCTTGCAATCCTTGCTTGTCTTGCCGAGCTTAGATCACATAGCTCGTGCGGAACTTGATTTTCTCGTCGATTTGGAAGTCTTTGTTGAGTGTTTTGGGAACTTTGTGTGCTTTCATTGGGTAATTGCATTTTGCTTGGTGTTCTAGTTCCTCCAAATTATTGTAGATGCTTTGTGTCATTGAAAGAAAATCAAACTAGTGGCTTTGCTTTTAAGAATTGAAAAGGAAAAGAATGTTTCATTGATTTTCATTTTCAAAAGAAAAAGTTTCCTTTCCTCGCTTTTAGTTGCATTAGGTTGTTTGATTGATTGTGTTCGTTTTGTTTGATTGAAATCTCTTTACCCTTCCATAGCTAGGATTCATCGAACAAAATGATTTTCTTTGGCATGTAGTCTGCATCTAGGTAATTGTGAGAGAACATATGATAGGACCTGAAATCGAAACTTAATTCAAGATCAACTATAAAATGAACCGAATGAATCTAAAAACGCATTGGAACTAAACGCAAACATCTAGAGGTCTAGGTTAGAGACGTGTTCCGGCGTCTTTAAACATAGTCACTGTTGTTTCACATTAGGTTGGGTGATTCCTCCTTCTGTGACTCGATAGTGGTCTAACACGGACTACGCTCCCACGTACCGTCGCGTATATAGGGAGACCCCACTAGGCTTTTATCCTTTATCCATAGGAAGCCGAGTCTGCCGCCTTATGATTCGCAATGCAGTGAACACAGCATTCACGAAGATTGACCACCCGTACCCTAAAAAGTATTCTGTGGTTTTGCAAAAAGTCTGGCACACCTTTTACCTAGAATCTCCAGAGAAGTCACTTTTGATCCTTTTCGGACTCCCTAAATGAAAAGGTGTAAGTGAGCGTCTTGTCACTTCGTGCTCATTAAACATTCGAAGGAGACTGGAGTCATCTTTTCGTCCTTTTCTCGACTCTTGAAACATGAAAAGGTCAAGTCTAATTCCAATGTCTTAAAAATTTATTCGGCCGCGATAACATTTCCTGGTTAGGTCTTGTGTGCGCTAGCTTGAGTAGGTTTCGTGTTCGTTTGCTATGGCAACTTTTCCGGGATTCACTAACCCAGGTTCCCCCTCTGATGGGAATCCAGGACAATTCCCTCCTCTTGGGAATGTTGGTGCTCCGTATATGGCGACGTTATCCCTACCAGGGTTAACTGTCGGGTTGCCTGTGTGGTTGTTTTCAACCTCTTTGGTCCCTACCGTATCGGCTGTTAGTCCATCAGTCCCTCCACCTGAAAAACATCATGTTGATCCTAAGGTGGATCTCTCCCCTTCGACGCCTACTTCTACGTCGTCCTCTTGTACTTCGCCTGATGAAATTCTCAATGTGAGTAACCAGGTGGCTAAGAAGAAGAAGAAGAAGACCAAGAGGAAGAAGTCTCATAAGGGAGAGCTTACACACACAGTCCCCCTCTCAAGTCCAGCTATCCACTCCAATACACCCGAAGTCGGGTCACCTTCTACTCCTCCGCGGAAGGTTAAGTTTCCTTGTCGATTATGCAGGGAGGACCATCTGCTTCGTGATTGTCCTGGCATTCCCAGGGTATTAGAAGTTTGGTCTCACGATCTGGCCCGCCCTTCATCGTCCACTGATGATCATGGCGATGCTACCTCATCAGTTGGGAATGGTAAGGAGAAAGGGAAGCTTCGAATCCCCTGTCGACTTTGTGAAGGAAAGCATCCCCTTCACCTTTGTCCACTCATGGATAAAGCCTCTGCTGTGTTGGAAAGTCTTGCTGCTCCCCCGAATCCATTTCCCGCCGGTTATCAACGTCTTTCTACAATTGTAGATCGCGCCCTTGTTGACAAAGAGATTGCTTCAGATTCCTCTCTTGTCCAGGCTCCTCTTCCCGAACCTGGCTGTCCCCAGCCTGTTCCAGACCCGCCGTTGGTCGGAAAGAGTGTTGATTCGAGTTCCCCCCCTCTCGAGCACTCTATTTCGGAAGAGCAAAATTCTCATGTTCTTCTCGTCTCGGCAAATCCTCCGGAGCCTGATAATGGTGTTCCCACCCCAACCTCTCCCGAGGATTCAGAGTCGGTTCTTTCCGAGCAGGGGGGCAATCATATGGTTCCCCCACCAAGTAGTTCGGTCATTTCCTTTGATTGGATTCGTTTGACTACCCCTCCCCTTCCATCCCACGTGCCTTTCTGGGTCACCGCCTATGCTTGCAATAAGGCGCTGCCCGGCACTATGTTAGACGAAGGAGCATCGGTTAGTCTCATGCCCGTTACTACTTGGCGAGCTTTGGGTTCTCCATCGCTTGTACCTGTCACACCGCATCTCACCGCGTTTGATGGAGGAACGAGTCAGCCATTAGGGATCCTCCCGAAGTTTCCTATTACTTTGGGAGGCAAGACCGTCTATATAGACGTCTCGATTACCCAAGGTTCTTTAGACTTCAGTCTTCTCCTTGGTCGTGATTATGTGTATGCCATGGGAGCCCTTGTTTCTTCACTTTTCCATGTGGTTTGTTTTCCACACGATGGAAGAATCGTGACGTTCGATCAATTATCGTTCGTTCGTCCATAAGCCCCTCCGGCGCACTCATCCTTCCCTCCTGGCTTTCATCCACAAGTTGCATCTGCCTCGCGGCAAATCAACTACGTGGCCACCTACCCCGTGCCCGTACCCAGTGATGACACCATCGTGCATAGTGTCCTGGGGGCATTAGGTCCTGATTTCCAAGATGTCGGCCTTCCCTCCGGAGCCACTTTCTTGGAGGCCTCCACTTCCCATTCATTATGATGAAGTCTGGTTGGAGCATAGTTCCTGATCTTGTGTCAAGCTCCTTAAAAAATGAAACTGGGTCTGGTTGGAGCATAGTTCCTGATCTTGTGTCAAGCTCCTTAAAAAATGAAACTGGGTCTGGTTGGAGCATAGTTCCTGATCTTGTGTCAAGCTCCTTAAAAAATGAAACTGGGTCTGGTTGGAGCATAGTTCCTGATCTTGTGTCAAGCTCCTTAAAAAATGAAACTGGGTCTGGTTGGAGCATAGTCCCTGATCTTGTGTCAAGCTCCTTAAAAAATGAAACTGGGTCTGGTTGGAGCATAGTTCCTGATCTTGTGTCAAGCTCCTTAAAAAATGAAACTGGGTCTGGTCGGAGCATAGTTCCTGATCTTGTGTCAAGCTCCTTAAAAAATGAAACAAGGGTGATGAGGATAGTTCTTTTACTGTGTCAACCTCATTAAAAAATGAAACACCTCCCTTTCCAGATCGAGTCTTTTGATTAAGATCTCGTAAAATACATGTCGAGTCTTTCATAGATCTCGAGAGTGAACCTTCATTCCATCCACTTTGTTGAATGCAATGAAGCTTGGGGGGCATGTTCGTTGATTTGCGTCATTATGCTGGGGGCATGCGAGCTTATAACAAGCATAATTTTTTGTTTCAAGCTTGTGTAAACATGAAACCGAATTCAAGCAGAGTTCTCCATGGTTCAAGCTTGTGTAAAAATGAACCCATACCCGATTTACATCTCGTGATTGCCATTTTTTTCCGCTGAATTCTGCTAGATGAGCCTTGGTTGTTTCATTCCATTGCTACCATCTCTTTGGCCGATCATACGCTCTCACTTGGTTGTTTATCCTTTCCTGAGGAACCGCAGCGATGAGTGGTTTTATTAGCCAGCCTCTTGACCATTACATGTTTTGAGCAGTTCCACCATTTCCGGAACCAGTTGCTACCTTTTATACCACTCGTTCCTCTAGGACGAGTCACCTTTAAGCTCTTTTCTGACTCGTAAAATGTGAAAAGATTGCCGAGTATTTTTTCCTTTTTGACTCGTTAAAGAGAATAAAAATGGAGGTCTGCTTTCAGCTCTTTTCCGACCGTTTAAACTAAAAAGATTGCCGGGTTTTTGTCGTTTCGAACTCGTTATTGGCTCCAAAACGACGTGCTTCTGACCGCTTTTTTACTTTTTCGAGTCGAAGTCACTATTTACGAAAAGTACTCCTCGATCATTTTGGTCGGGCGGTTCTTTCGAGCATAGTTTTATACTTTTTCGGGCTCGAGAGACACAACTGTACGAAAAAGGACCCCCCTGGAGTCTTCTTTTTGCTGTCTTTTCAGGCTCTCTAAACAAGAAAAGACGCCGAGTTTTTCCTTTGTCAGGCTCGTTAAACACTTAATGACATCGGGTATTGTCGAAATGACACTCTTCGAGCATATGCTATCCCCGTCAAGCTTGTCATCCAAAAATAACCGGGGTACCTGCCAGAAATGGTGGGGGAAATGGAACTGTAACCGTAGTCGTGTCGGCAGTATGTCGCTCTTGAACATGGCACTCTTTTGCTTCGTGTCTGGGTGGGACCATCTCATCTTGTTTTTCACTGGCCTCCGTGGGTTTGGGTTATCCTATTCGACCTCTCATCTGCCCATTGCCATCATTATTATGCCCTTTGCTCATTTGATGTCAAATACTGCCAAATCCGCCATAGTGCCGCCGATATGTTCAAGAGAAGTTGACTTCTGTAATAATACAACCTCATCTGCTATCTCACACAAATCGTTTTTCCTCTGTCTCGCGTCGATGATGTGGGAAACATTATGGCCCACCTTTGATCAAGGTCACTTCCTGTCGACTTCAGCTCATTATCCGGGAATGCGACTTAGAGACTCCCTCCAGGTGCCTTAGAGCCTGCATGCCTCAATGGCAGGTTCTTCGTGTTCGACGAGAGGTTTTCATCATTGACCTCCGATCGAATGATTCCGTGGATGTTCGACTCCAGCTCATTGATTCACATGTCGCGGATTGTACCTATAGTACCTTGAGGGCCATTGTCATTATTGGTGGTACCTCTCGCGTCTGTTAACAGTTTTCACCATTGACTGGTAATCAGATGATGTTCATGCATGTTCGACTTCGACTCATATATTCACATGTTTGAACTTGTACTTTGTTCGGATCGGGACGGAGCGCAAGACCCTGGATCCGTGTCTGTTGTGGGCCAGGTTGCGATTTTGTGGATGATCATTACATGACTCATTGATGGATGGCTGCGCCCATACCTGAGTCTTCATGGATGGCTGCGACCATACCTTGTCATTATTATGGTCTCTTTAGCTGGGTGGCTGCGTCCATTCCACAGACCTTTTCGCATGTCTTTTGGATGGCTGCGCCCATGCCTAGACTGCATGTACTTGATTATCAGAGATGTTTCGGTCCTTCCTGGTGGTGTTCCAGTTCGGCGTGTGTTGTAAAGCATTTCACCCCTCCCACTCTCTCGGTCTTCATGCTTTAGGGGGCATCTGTTACACAGTAATTTGTCACTGCCTTCCTGTCAGTCACCCTGCTGTGTCAATCACTAAGCTTCATGCCTTCTGAACTAGCCCAAAAACCCATTTTTCTAAAGTTTTATGCATCAGCGCGTCTGTTTGAAAAATACCCGCGATGACTGGCGCTCCATAGTGCATTCCGTGCGCTGCCAGCGCGGAAGAACATCCCTTTCCCGCGCTGGTGAACATCGCGCCTTTCCCGTGTGCTTCCGCGCTGACATGAATGTCCCAGTTATTGAGATGCGCCGACAGCGCGACAGTTTCCTTATAATCTGCGCTGATCCAGTTTGGGCGAATTCGTTCAAACAACCAGCCTTCCAGATAACTCCAGGCTTGGTTGTTAGCTTTGTGAATGTCGACTCCTTTCTATGGCATGACTGTTCGACCCTTTACAACCGTTTCCCTCAAAGATAAGCTCATCCTTCCACCCTTTTAGGAGACTCCTTCTCCTATATAAACTTCCACCATTACCATGAGCAGCTAGTTAGACTTAGCTTGGAATAGCTTGGATTGTACAGAGCTTGTAGTGCTCAGATTGCTGCTATAGGTGTGGTGTGCTAGGTGTGGAAGTGATTGATTGCTTAGGGAAGGTTGTTTTGTGCTATTTGTGTGAGAGAGAGAGTTGTTTGACTTGGGAGAATCATCCTCAAAGGTGAATGCTTGAGATACATGCTGACTGGCCCCTCCTGAGAAGGTTACCGACGTCAGAACATTTGGTTGTACTCTTCTCTATTCTGATTAATAATAGATGACTGCTATTATTGTTCCATTCTCATTTGTCTATGCAATGGTTAAATGTGAATTACATCTTTTCTGACTGATGTATGGTTGCTTTTACTAGATTTCACGCTTGTGTTTGTTTCCCCTTCGTGTGTGCAGGTATCTATTCGCGGAGATCGCGGAGGATTGTGACCAGCCGAAGCGAAGGAGCGAAGGCAACGTCTCTTCGTCAAACGACAGCGCAGGAATCCAAGTAGGTGCTCTTTACCTCTTGTTTAATTGTAATTAGGAACATGCGTAGCAGCATTGTGTGATTGTTGCTAGACCCTTGCTGGGCTAGTAGGGATCGCCTCTACCCGTAGAGGGGATTTACCTCTCCAACAACAACATCTTGCTCAGATGCCTTTTTGATCATTTCCCCGAAGGGGCTTTTCCTTTTACTGCAACAAATCTCGTACAGACACTGCAATTTTCGACTCAAAGCATCAGCCACCCAGTTCTGCTTCCCTTTCAGATGCTTGATCTAAAAATGAAAGCCACTTGAGAAATCGACCCACCGTGCTTGCCTTGCATTTAGTGTGCACTGACTAAAATAATTGGTCAGGCTGTGGTGGTTTGTCAATAGCAGAAATTTTCTTCCCACAAGATAATGTCGACACATTTTCGGGGCGTGAATCACAGCTACCAACTCTAGATCGTAAGTAGAATATTTCTGCTCATGCTCTTTTAACTTCCTTGATTCGTATGCTATCACTTTTCCTTCCTGCAGTAGCACACCTCCCAATCCTTCTTTGCTTGCGTCAGTACAGACTACGTAATCTTTTCTGGGATTGGCTATACTTAGAATGGGTGCTGTGGTGAGTAAATATTTGAGTTGTTCAAAACTTCTTTGACATTCAGGAGTCCACCGGAAGGTTCTTCCCTTCTTCTGCAAGGATGTGATTGGGTATGCCACTTTTGAAAATCCCTCTACAAACCGTCTACAATAGCCTACCAATCCCATTAATGATCGGATGTCCACCACATCCTTGGGTACTGGCCATTCCATAATGCTCCTTATCTTTTTAGGATCCATAGTGATTCCATCCTTAGTGATGATATGGCCCAAGTACTATATCTGCTCCTTGAAAAATTCACATTTACTAAACTTAGCGTACAATTGGTGCTCTTAGAGGGTTTGCAATACTAACCTGAGATGCTCCTGATGCTCCTCCATAGTCCGAGAGTAAATCAATATATCGTCAATAAAGATCAGTACAAATTTATCCAAATATCGATGAAACACATTGTTCATCAGGCACATAAAGGTGGCGGGGGTGTTGGTCAACCTGAAGGGTAACACCACAAACTCATAGTGACCATACCGAGTTCTAAAAGTTGTCTTAGCTATGTCTTCCTCTCTAATCCGGATTTGGTGATACCCTGACCGCAAATCAATCTTCGAGAAAACTGTTACCCCTCTTACCTGGTCAAACAGTTCATCAATGTGGGGTAGGGGGTACTTGTTTTTAATTGTCAGTTTGTTCAACTGACGGTAATCCATACACATGCAGAGAGTCCCATCCTTTTTCTTAACGAATAATACCGGAGCTCCCCAAGGGGACACACTGGGGCGAATGTACTTTTTGTCCAACAACTCCTGTAATTGCATCTTCACCTTTGTCAATTCTGGTACACTCATTTTGTAGGGTGCTCGAGAGACTGGGGCTACTCCTGGCACCAATTCAATGGTAAAATCTATGTCTCTTTTAGGTGGTAGCCCAGGAATCTCTTCCAGAAACACATCAGCAAATTCTTGTACCATAGGAATATTCTCCAATGTGGCTGTTTTATTTTTTGAATTGGCATACCCCACTTGGATGGCATAAATCTGACATCCTTTTATGATGCATTTGGCTAACTCTGAGGCAGTTATCAGCCGAATCTATACTGGCCGCTTAATCCCCTGCATCTCTTGTTTTATTCCAAGCTCGTCCTTATAGCTGATAGTCTTGGTTTTACAATTAATTATGGACCAATTTTTTTCTAACCAGTCCATACCAATCAATATGTCATATGAGCCAAGGGGAAGGACATTTAAATCTATTGTTACTGTCTGTCTTGCTATTTTTAATGGGCAGTTTTTGACCTTAGCCAATACCCGTCTTTTCGCCCCTATTTCCAACTGAACTAGCCAGGGGTCCCTAAACTTAACAGGTTGCAACTTATAGTGCTCCACAATTATAGGACTAATATAACTTAATGTTCCACCAGGGTCAATTAAAACAATTACAACAAGGTCTAATAGTTTAACTTGAAATTCCACCATGGTTGGCTTGTATTCCGCCTGGCAATCCTCTAGAGCGGCATTAATCTTTGGCAGAATCCATCCTACATCACCAACGGTAGTGGCTTCATAAACCGAGGAGACCTGTTTGGCCCCTTTTCACTGAGGGCAGTTTTTCACATAATGGGGGCCGCCACAACCCCAACATTGCACTAGGGGCCTTGTTGTCCCCTCATTATCCGTTTTCCGAGTTGGTCATTAGTTCTTGACTCATTGAGGGGCTTTAATTGGAGTGAATTATTCTGAGAGTTTTTGTTGATTTTCCCTTTAGCGAATCCTTTGTTACCTCCACCATGGTTTCCTTTAGTACCACCAACCAGCTTGTTGCTTCTCTTATCGACCCATTTCTTACCCAAGGGCTCTCCCTTTTGCTTGCCCTGCTGGTAACAGATTCAGGCTTTGCGTATCGCCTCGTCCATTGTCTTTGGGTTGTCAAATTCAATTCTTTCCCTCATACTTATGGGTAGGCTACTGACAAACCTCTGCACTTTAGATTTCTCTTTTCAGATATAGGGCACATAGCGGAGTAAGGAAGTAAAACGAGTAATAAAATCGTCCATCATTTACTTCCCCAACCGCAGGTCATGAAATTCCCTTGCTTTCTCATAATTTGGGCACTCAATCAGGTACCTTTCCTTAAATTATCGTTGGAATTTCTCTCAACTGACATTTTGTTCGCTTACCCCTTTTACCATCTTAACTTCCTCCCACCACAAGGTGGCCTTCCCCTGTGGTTGGAAAATGGCCAGTCGTGCTTTGAGGTTGTGATCGTATTCATACAACTGGAAGTATTTGTTCATATTAATCAACCAGGCTTCAATTGCTTCCTCCTATTCACCATCGAAGTGTGGTGGCTTGATTTTACGAAACTCCCCTTGCAACTTGATCCCTTGCATTTTGGATGTCTGTTGTTTGGAAGCATTATCTGAGCATTCCTCCTCCCTTCCTTGTTTGGAAGCATTATCTGAGCATTCCTCCTCCCTTCCTTATGATTCCTCAGGTTCTGTGGGGTGATTTTGTTCTCCTGACATTCTTTGTTGCTCAATGCTAGGATTCAATGGCTGTTGGTTCTGTCTATCAGATAGGCTTTTGATAATCCTCTCCCGTTCCATAGTCAATCTTGCATTATCTTCCCATAATCAATCCATTTCATTCTTCAGCTCTTGTACTGTCTCCAAAATTGTCTGATTGGTATTGCGCGCTTCCTCGCCCAGCTGTACCCATAATTCGGGATTGCTCCTAGGACCTGTTGCAGGTCCCTGACCCGCCACAAACCTCTGTGACGCACTGTCTGTTCTCCTCATGTTGTCAATCCTCTGTTTCCCTTTGCTTACCAAAAATAATCAACAGCAGAGGTTTAACACATTAGCTATTTCTTTTTACACATTAGAGATTAAATAAATTGTAATATACAGTCTGTTGACTGTTTTTTTTTTTTTTTTACCAATGCCTAAAGGCCATAGTTTTGCAACTTTAGCTTTGATACCACTTGTAATTTCTCCATCAGAATTTTTTATTTTATTTTATTTCACTTCTTACTGTGTCAAAGGGGTCGCTGTAATTTACCCTGCAGGACTACAGTACCACCCAGAATTTACTATTTCTACGGTATGAGGGTGACAATTAATGGCTCAGATGATTTTTCGAGGAGTGATTTTGATTTATGAATTTACACAATTTGTCTTTACATTGTGGTTTTCGGTATGAGGCCGCTTCCACCACGTGGCGAGCCTTACCGGATAAGGGTGAATTAATTGTTGTCTCTGCGCTGTCATGTGTATGGCCTGGTGGACCGTCCGGTATCACTAGCTCAGCTCAGGATCCTCAACCAGATCAACGGTGACACATACTCCAATGCAATCCAACGGTGGAGCCTTCGCTAGGGTTCTCTCAACTCTAAGTGTGGAGAGATTGACCTCATTTGTTTGCAATCCTTCCACGGAAGTCGCCCTGGTGCGGTCATTACTTCCGCAGCGTTGTTTTGGTGGTTGGAAACCCTGTTCAGGCCTGGCTTCATGGTCTGGAAATGGGCCAAAGACGTTTATAGGTAAAAGCTTTAATTTCCTTGTTACCCGATTTGCTGCTCTTATTTCCTTATTCGTTGCAACATCAATCGTTTCAAACCCTATCAGGTACACTAATCAGTTTTCTTGTAATTGCAATGCTACGCAGAACATTGGAACTCGGAGTTGGCTCGACCTGCTCAGTAGGGTGACGCTTCTACAACGAAGGAGCTTTCAGTCTCAGGTAAGTACTTGTCCCAATTGAAGGGGAAGCTTTAAGCATGGTTATGGCTCTTGGCATCTATGGAATGCCTGATTCTTAGCCAGAATTCTCAGTTTAAAAGAGGGTTAAAGCTTTTTAATGGGTTTTCTCCCAAATGTAGCTATATTCTGTAAGCATGAGGTGAATATCACTTCAGACATCGCCCAGAGTTTATTTTGCTTGAGACTATGTAGTTCCTACTATTTCCTTTTGTGATGACGAGGGTTTTAGGATTGTACAGGATAATTCATGCTGCTATATGATGTGGCTACTATGGCCAGCAGTCGGGAGCATTATTTTTTTGAGTTACTTCTGATTCCTTGCTAAGTATGTATACCCAATTCTGGGTTCCCGTCTTTGGTTTGACTGTAGATACTAATGTGATGTATATTCTATTTCTTGTTTACTCATGTATGCGCTATATGCTATATCATTTTTTTTGCAAATTTACAGAAGTGGTTTGTATTAAATAGAGTTAAAATCCTTCGGTTAGATATGTGGTTCTCAGCCCACCTGATCTCGTGTAATGAGTGCAGCTTGCTCTCCAGTTACATAGTATTGATGTTATTCCCTGTATGTTCTTTCCATTTCGATGCAGGGTCTACTACCTTGGGTCTTTATAGCCTGACCTTCCCAGATACCAAGCTTGCCTCGGGAGCTGGTGCTCCATTCCCCAACTTCAGGGTTTCACCGCCAGGAGGGTTTTCTTCCCTGCATGGTGTCATGGCTGCAGGACTCTGCTGGCATTGGAAAAGACTAGAACCCTTATCCTAAGTTCGGGCTACCCCTTTCTTGATTGCCATGCTAACTACTCCAAGTGGTTTATTCCTTATATTTTATTTATATTCTATGAGTTCACTTGTATAAAGAAAGTACCTCTATGGGTTCCAGTATTTTATTTTAGAAGCTATCAGGCAACCCGATTACAATCCTACTGTTCAGAAAGGTTCACCAATAATTAGACCTGGAATGTGTGGTCCATGGGAGTCTATCTATCCCCTCTACGTGTACCAAAACTGTAGCAGTGCCTGTTCCCCTCTTTATGTTTCCAAGATTCAAAGGTAGAGACTTTTATTGATTTTTAACTAAGTTACTGGCCCTTCCCTCAATTAAAGTTTGTCTACGCATTGCATGGTTCTTGCTGTTTGATTTATCAGTAACCCCTCAGGCGACTGTCCGCTCTCGATTTTTTTGCATGATTTCCTAATTCCCTTGTTTCTTTTGTAGATTTTGCAAGATTTCCTATGTGTCAAATCTCTTCACGTCTATTCCAATGAACAACCCTTAATGTATTACTGACAAGCATGATTATATATGTAATTTTTTTTTTTAAAGAGAAAAACCTGAGAAGAGAAGAGATTCACCTATACCAAGACAAATAACTATAAAGTCTCCAGGTCAACATTTCCCAATAGTAACGCATATAGCCATTTCTTCCAGATACAGTTAAGTGGAAATCTACCCGACCTCCCTACTACTAAACCCTTTTTTTTTTAATTTAAGGAACTCTAAAACTACAGAAAATAAGAAAATCTTCTCTTTAATTGAGTTAGAGATCGCATACTTGCATCACCTTCTGTAGAGCTCTTCTTTTCTCTGTTTATGGATATGGTCACCACTGACTTCTGCAGCTAGTCATCCACCTGTCCTTGAGATTTTCTTTCAAGGCTAGTCTCCCCCCTAGCTGACTCAAAGACTGTCGTCTTTGCTCATTACAGGTGCGTTGCGCCCTTACCATCTGATCCTCACCAGACTTGGTAAGATCCCTACCCTTTTCCTGTTGTCTGTCCTCTACAGCACAACCTTTCTTCCCCCCTCCTTTTCCTAGAAACCATTCCACAGTTTGGGGGGGAAGGGCGGTTAGGGTTGCAACTATTTTTTTTTTTCCATGTCTTAACCAACTTTGCCACTACGTGACATGATATCCCTGGTATTTTAATTTCCATTTACTTAAAAAAAAAAAACTATAAGTTGATACAACAGATAATGTTCTTGTTTTGACTGTGATAAAAAAAAATATTTACAATAATCTGGGGATATGACACCTTACATTATTATTGTTATGTAGGCTCTAATTATATTGTGACCCCTTAGACTCCTATATATACAAAGGAGGTCTCATCATTTGTATCATCCAAGAGTTATTCATTTTTGTAATGTAAAGGAGGTTTCCCCCTTGAAGAGGATATTTTTTAAGTCATTGATCTATATTTTTGTTAGCTGGTTGCATAACATTTAGTATCAGAGACTTTGGATTCTAGGGTTTTGCTGCTTCAAATAGGCCATCGTGGAATTTTCACTATAATTTTTTTTCTATGAAGCTTCAGATGATGAAATTATGATCACGTGGAGATGAAATATTGGTGAACTTTGTGTCAAAATTTCATATCTTCGTTCGCTCTATTTTATGAGGTATGGTCTGAATAAGTTAGGGTTTTTGCAAGCTCCAGAATTCAGTCTCAAACAGGTGACCTAGGGAAAAATCGTCTTAACTTTCATTTCAAGCATCAGATTTGAATTATGTAAAAAAGTGGCTGACATTGAATGGACTATAGTTTTTCATGTAACAATTTCAGGTCCAAAGGTTCAAACAGTGACACGTGGCATCCGATACAACTTCTCTCTATTGAACAAGTCCATAATCAGGTCATCGTAGGAGATTTGGAATAATTATATATTGAAGAATCCAATATTGGTTTGAATTATGTCATTGGAAAGAAGATTCATAGGGCTACCATAGGGCCAAATTTTAGACCTTGGAAATCCTAAATTACAAAGATACAACAATTTCAATATCAAGCTCCTAAAAAGCAAGAAAAAGGTGTGTATTTTTTAAATTTTGCATAACTTTTGTTTGAAAAATCAGTTTGAAGTGATTCAAAGGGAATATTGAAGCATATATATAAGTATTTGGTTCTAAAATTCCTCCAAAAAAAAATAATTCTACACCCATTAATTCCTTAGAAAGATCTACTATGATGCATGAAGAGGAAGAATTGCAGCATGATATATCAAAATTATGGGATCAAGTGCAATAAATTTCGCTCTCACAAAGAGCAACCAAAGATGACATGGACGACTTAAAAGGGGACATGGATGGATTAAAAGGTGGTATGGATGGTTTAAAAATAGAAATAAAAGGTGATATGAATGGTTTAAAAGAAGACATGGAAGAAATGCTAAAATCCAAGATGTAAGGATTGACAAAGTTGTTGCAAGAAAGGCTTCCAGGTGGTGATAAGGTAATTTATGAAAATCATGATGAGGAAAAAAGGAATATGAATTATGATTTTAGAGACTCCATTGTGGGGTTTAAGAACTACCACATTCAAAAGATAGATATGAGGAATTTTGATGGAAAGGATCTGATAGCATTGATACTATAGATGGAGAAATATTTTGATCTACAGGATGTGAAACCCTCACAAAAGGTACGTATTTCATCTATATTTTTCGAACCCAATCAGTTTGTATGGTATATATGGATTTGTTCTCGTAAAAAAATTTCCACCTGGTCAATTTCTATGGAGGAAATGATAACATATTATGAATATACAAAGAGAAACACCTTCTTTAGCCAATTGATAAATTTCAAACAAAAGGGTTCAATGGTGAGGCACATTGAAGACTTACAAAAATTGAATATTAGGGTAACCGATATTCCAAAAGAGCATAGGATTGATGTATTCATAGGGAATTTAAAAGATAACATCCAAATGAGGTTCGCCTTTGAGAACCTGGTTCATTGGAGAAGGCATTTAGGGTGGCAAGAAAAATTGAAAGAAAAATTATGGCAACATGGAAGTCTACCACTCACAACTATAAATATGGAAGTGTTGTTGCTCCTGGTCTTCCACAACAAAAGATCAAAAGGACTTTGTTATAGTTGTGATAGAAAATACACTAAATTTCATAAGTGTTCTGAGAATAAATTATTCTACATAGATTGTGAAGAGGAGGAAGAAAAGGAACAAGAAACATCAAAAGAGGAGGATATACACTAGGAACCAACCCCAGAGAAAGAGGAAATGAATACGACCATATCTTGTAATTCATTGGCAGGAAATACCACTCCTCAAACTATCAAGATGGAAGGATATATCAATAAGAAAAAGGTAATAGCGTTGATTGATTCGGGTAGTACCCATAATTTAATTCATTGTAAGATAGCCAAGGAATTGAATTGCTTCTTATATCTAGCACCAAAGTGTTAAGTGATGGTTGCAAATGGAGGAACTATAAATTTCTTTGGAAAGTGCCATAATATCAAGCTAATGATGGGGGAATATGTATTCAATATTCCAATGATTTCCATTCCAATGGGTGGTGCTTGTGCTGTGCTAGGAGTCCAATGGTTACAATCATTGGGGACGATAACTTTCAATTTTCAAGAAATTTTCTTGAATATTTTTTGGGAAGGAAAGAAAGTTGAATTAAGGGATATTGCAGGGAAACCATGAAATATAATCAACTCTAATGGCATGACAAATCTTCTGAAGAAAGAAAAACGGGGCATAATTTCACAATTATGCTCACTAGAGGTTCAAACATCGAAATCATCTATTTCTCTAGATCTCCAAAAAGTCTTGGACAATCATTCCAAGGTGTTTGAGACTCCCAAAGGGCTCCCACCTATTCATGATCTTGATCATGCTATTAATTTAATTCCAGGAAATGTTCCTCCAAACTATTAGAGCCTAGATTTACCTCAGGCTGAAAAGGTAAGCTTCTAGGTCCACATCAAACCACACTCAGCCTTGTAGCTAGCCCTACGAGGAAAGGAGAGGGATCTCTCCGGGTCAATCTCAACAAAAGATAATCGATGGGGCTTGAGATGAATGATTTAACAACTAATCTTAGGCTAGGTATGAAGTGCAAGGATTTGATTTGATTTTTTGAGGGTTTTGTTGGAAAAAAGAGAAAGGCAAATTTGGGTCCGGGGATGAGGCCAAATTTTTGCAGAGTTCCGGTTGGGGCAAGGTAGGCAGTAGTTTTGATGCTTTAGATTAAATGAATGAATGTAAAAGACCACTGAGGAGATGAAGAGGGAAAGAGGCTGCAATAATCCTCTCCAAACAGATGAAAACACATAAAACTAAACAAAATTTAAGGTAGAGCACAACAAACTCGTGAATTCTACCTTTATCACTCAATTTATTTCATTTCAGAAGCAAAGAGAAGGGAAATGGCATACATAAAACATCAATGAAATTAAAATTACATGAACAAAAACACCATCAAAACACAGAGCCATAAGGATCCCAACAAGTGTTGCAAAACCCTGGTCTTTCCTTTGCCAAAAATGCAGAAATGAAATGTACAATGGAGTGCCAAGCAATCCCAAGTGTACAACGCTGAAAATGACTGAGAAATTACATGATATAGACAAGCCTAACTCCTTCCCATGCCTCTAGGGGTCGAGCTCATCATTCTAGGAGCTGTTTCAACCATATCTAAACAAGGAACTGAAAAATAGTCAATGAAACAACTTGCCTCTATATGTTAGGAAACTGATTCATTCAATTGTTTTTCACTTTTTAGTGAATGAATCTACTAAAACAAGTAAATATGTGCCAAAATTACATCATGTTCATGAAATTACATCAAGGAAGATCAAGAGTAACATCAAAAAGTAAAACTAATTAAAACTGGGCGAAATTCTGAGCTGATGAGTGAAAAATAGGCCAAAATTCTCTATGCGTCGCGCCCAAAATCTTTATGTGTAGCACAACTTTGGAGCTGATTTTGAGGCACTTCCCGAAGTCCAAATTGAGCCCAAGATAGCGCGTTAGAAAGAAATTCCTGTATACTTTCCAACCCAAGTAGATTTCCTAGATTTGGATTTCATTTGCCCCTCCAAAAATTCAATCTCCCAAGATTGCTTCCTGTGGGTGCAAAAGGTGGCAGAGAGGTCATTTTACAGGTGTTTTTGACCCTTTAGGCAACCCAGAAATTGATGAAATTCTTAGGTAATCCATGAGCATGAATAACTTTTGATGAAAAATCCAAAAAATCAAAGTTTTCCTCCAGATGATCTCCCAATTATAAGCGCGTGCCAAGTGGCGCTACGCGTTGGGCAGAAAAACCTGTTTTGAAGCCAAAAAATTCAAAATTGACAATTTTTTTTCCAAATTTGTTGAAATTTGGGCTGAAGGTCCATCATTAAGTATCATGCTCAGCCAAAGAAGCTTCAGCCAATATTTGGAGCCTATCATGCCTTTTGTGTCATTTTAGTGCCCTCCTTAGTTTTGCCTTCAGGATTTTGATCCTTGCGTTACAAACATGATTTCGTGCCCAATAATGATTTTTCATGTGCTTGAGCATGTATTTGTCTTTGTTTGCCTTTGCCAACAGCTTCTCAAGATGAGTATTGGTCTTCTCAAGCCAAGTCTCTCGATCAGCCTCTATCTCCTGCTCCAATGAAGTGAACTCTATCATCCTCCTTTGGGCAGCTTGGCGATTTTTGCCGAATGTTTTGTAACTCCATGACTGTAGGCAGATCCTCCAACTATTTGTTTTGCTACTCCAAATAGTTTATGACCCATTGAGCTCTCTGTAACTTGTCGGTCAATACATCTATCTCGGCCTTTTTCTCCTGAATAATCTCCCTCAGTTTTGAGCTAGGAGAGCTCACATCATCATCGATGAGGATGAAATCAGTGTCTTGGCCTCTTGAAGGGCCCTCATCCTGCATAGGCTTCTTGCCTCTATCCTGTACCTATACCTGTGCTGCTGATGACGGCAACGAGACCCCTTCCACCCCAGGTGGAGATAGTACTCGTCGGGCTGCTGCAAACAATCCCCTCGTGCCTCTCTGATAGGTGACATATGTCGGCACACTAGTAGTCTCTACCTCCCGACCTCCATGCTGATATGAAGGTTCACCTGTATGATGGAAAACCTCCTGATGAGCTACTGAAGCTGTGAAAAACTCACGGGAAATGAAGTCTTCCCATGTGATACCCTGCAAACCAAGCTGATGCACAACAATGATCTTGATGAGCGCATAGTGATAAATGTTGTTGAACTGCTGTTCAGGAGTCTTCTTCTGCACAAGAGTAGTCATCCTCTCAATGTTTCGGCACATGAAATATGGAATGTTCATCATCTTCACTCTCGTGAAATGCATCAATAACCTGATATGGTATGCATAGATGCGTGAGAAGCGACCTTCACAACTGAAATATCTAATAATGAGTCTCATCAACGGCACATAAAATTCCTTCAGAAACCGGAATGGGAATACCCTGCTGAGCTGCCTCAAATAGCTAGGCCTGATGTAAGGTTCATAATATGCTCTATCTAGCTGTTGTCTCTTGTTCCACTCTTCGCCTATATTCGGTATCCTGGTGGCCTGAGAAATGGTTTCTGGTGTCAAGGTGAAGTTTACTCTAGCAAGAGTAACATGACCATCATGCAAATGTAAAACAAACAACCGAACTAACTCCTGATGATACTGGATCTAAGTAATCATCTCACAATACTGAAAGCATGATTGTTGCTGAAAGCATGTCATTGCAAGCGGGCAGGCCTGAAATTGAGTCAAGGAAGTGGGCTCTTCTCTGACATGCCCGCCACCCTTACGAGGCCTTTTCGGTACATTAAGCTCTGCGGTAGAATCACTGTCTTGTTCATATGATGTTTCAGTGTCTATCATGGTGCTGTAGAGGTGTATGTCAAGTATGTGTTTGGTTTGGTTTGGAAATGAGAAATAGGTGTTTTGTTTTTAATGCCAAATGTGCCACAGGGAAATGATGGACTGTGATAAATAGGGATAGTGGGAAAAGTGGAGTTTTTCAAGTGAAATTAAGGTGTGCAATAATAATCACTTGACTGTTGGGAATTGGGGATTTCAGGATTTTGCAAATGATATGGGAGAGGGAGAATGATAAGGAATGATAGGATTTTAGGATAGGGAAAATGGGAAGCAGAGATATGAGTGGTTTGGGAGGTTAGGGCATAAGGGATTAATTATAATGATAGAATTATGAAAGGGAATGGAAAGGAGACTTGGCACCAAAATCACAGTTTCAAAACACCAATTCCAAAACCCAAAGGAGTAGATTTCGATATAAATATAGGGTTTATATTTTCAAACTTTAAACTTTCAAATCTTCCCTCCAAACAATACCCAACACAAGCTAAATTCAATAGCAAGAACTCTTGAACTTACTTGGAGCAAAAGAAATGGCGTTGTTTGATTTTTGATGACAGCAGAGATATAAATTTGGCCTGTCGGCTCTGTGCGTCGTGCACAAACCCAGTGCGCCATGCCTCCTGGATGCGCCGCGACAGTGCAAATTTACACAGTGAAAATTGGCCCAATGCGCCGCGCGGCCTATGTGCGCCGCGACCTCCTCCAATGCGCCGCGCGCACTTCCAACACACAGTTTTGGCTCTCAAACACAAAATTCGCTCTTTCCCAACTCAAGTCAACTTCAATTGATCTCTTGGCGTACCTAATGGGTGTTTCAAACCATGAAATATCTTATATAGTGATGGGTTTGATTTTTGGTTTCTCAAAAGCCCACTTTCTTATGTTTTGAATTTGGCACTTTTTCATTTTAATACAACTCTGTTCCTTTTGTTTCCTCTTTGATTTTTGGCTGAAATGATGAAACTTTTGTCAATATTTTGTAGGGATGATGGCCTGGATGTCGGCAAAGGATGACCAAGGCTGCATCTGAAATATCCAAGAACTAAAAATTTTGAAATTTACATGGCAATATATTACAAAAGACGAAATATCGAATTTTGTTGCATCTGAAATATCCAAGAACTGAAAAATTTTGAAATTTACATGGCAATATATTACAAAATACGAAATGTCGAATTTTCTTCAAAACAGTGTTTTGAAGAAAAGTCATAGTCCAGCAATATGATGATGAAACTTTTGAAATAAAAACTTGTTTAGAACCTCCCTCTGGCCTGCTGGCATTATTGGACATTTTGAAGACTGAATTCACTAAACCCTAGACCTAATGACTGAAATGACCCTTTGCTGACCAAGAGACTAGATATTGACTGTCATTGATTGGAAAATGATTTTGATGGAATTTAATTTTCAGACATGAACCAGCAGATACATGACATGAGGGAAGTATGGAGATAAGACCTTTCCGTCAGAAGATCGATGCTCCTAATGGAATGCAGATGATCGAGCTGAATGAGACACCTAGAATGAAATGCAACAAAAGATATTTTGATCTCTGACAGAGGGATGAAAAGACTGACTCTAACACAAACATCAGGCCTTACAAGTATCCTTATTCCCAAAAGAATGAAATTGAACGTATGGTTGCAGAAATGTTAAAGGCTGGTATAATTCAACCTAGTCAAATTTATTTCTCTTCTCCAGTAGTATTGGTGCACAAGAAGGATGGATCATGGCATATGTGTCCATATTATAGGGAGATCAACAAGATCACTATTAAATATCAATTTCCCATTCCTGTTATTGATGAATTGTTGGATGAATTACATGGAGAAATTTACTTCACCAAGCTAGATCTTCATTTAGGATATCATCAATTTAGAATGAAGACTAAATACATTCTAAAAATAACATTACGAACTCAAGAGGGTCATTATGAATTTTTGGTCATTCCTTTTGGCCTTACTAATGCACCTTCCACATTTCAAGGTTTGATGAATTGTATTATCAAACCCATCCTTAGAAAATTTGTGTTAGTATTTTTTGATGATATACTAATCTACAACAAGTCTTGGAAGGATCATGTTCAACATGCTGACAGGTTGCTCAAACTATTGGAGGAGAAACAATTATATGCAAAAACATCCAAATATTTCTTTGGAGTATAGGAGGTGGAATATTTGGGTCATATTGTATCTCATGAGGGTGTTAAGGTAGACCCTAACAAAATTAAATCCATTAAGGAATGGAAAATCCTCACAACCATAAAGCATCTTTGAGGATTTCTCAGGTTGACAGGGTATTATTGCAAGTTTGTTAAGAATTATGGGAGAATAGCGACACCTCTAACATCATTACTGAAGAAAGATGCATTTTCTTGGACTCCAGACAAAGCAAACGCCTTTGAACATATTAAAAAGGAAATGTGCCAAGCACCGGTCTTAGCTATGCCATACTTCACAAAAAATATATTGTGGAATGTGATGCCTCAGGAAATGAAATTGGTGTTGCTTTAATGCAAGAAAGAAGACCAATTTCTTTGGGAAGTCATATAATCGAAGGAAAGTATTTACATAAACCTATTTATGAGAAGGAAATGTTGGCAATACTACATGCACTAATTCAATGGTGGCCTTATCTAATGGGAAGACACTTCAAGGTTAAAACAAACATGATAGCCTTAAATACCTTTTGGAATAAATATTATCTTCAGAAGAGAAGCAAAAATGGGTGACAAATATGTTGGGTTATGACTTTGAAATCATCTACAAGAAAGGGAAGAAAAATGTTGTTGCAGATGCACTCTCAAGAAAGGATGAGGATGTGGAAGCATTTATTTTTTCCATTTCTATTATCTAACTTGAGTGGATAACTGAAGTAAGGGATGAATGGAATAAGGATGAAGAGGTGTGGTCACTTATTCAAAAGTTGCAACAAGATCCTAGTACATATGATACATTTAGCTGGAAAAATGATTCATTATGGTACAAATATTGCTTATATCTTTGTAAGAATTCCCAAACCAAACAAAAGATTCTTTTGGAATTGCACACCTCTCCCTTACGAGGGCACTCAGGATTTTTAAAAACTTACCATAGGGTCGAGAAGGATTTTTTTTGGGATGGTGTTAAATTTGATATTCAGAAGTTTGTGGGAGAATGTTTGGTTTGCCAATAAAATGAAGTTTAGACAATTAAGACCTCGGGTCTATTACAACCTTCATCCATTCCAAGCCAGTGTTAGGAGGAGGTCTCAATGGATTTTATCATAGTTTTACCCAAGTCTGAAGGAAAGAGTGTCATCATGGTGCTAGTTCATAGACTTACCAAGTATGCACACTTTTGTGCATTATCTCATCCTTTTAAAGACAATACAATTTCTACTGCATTTATGGAAATAATTTAAAAGCTTCATGGAAACCCAAAGATTATAGTAAGTGATAGAGATCACATTTTCACTCGAAATTTTTGGATGAAATTATTTTCTTTTCTTGGTACTCAATTATCTAATCAATAATCTTATCATCTTCAATCTGTTGGGAAAACTGAGATAGTGAACAAATGTTTGGAAGGATATCTTGATTGCTTTGTATCTGATAAACAAACACAATGGGTCAAGTGGTTACGTCTAGTTGAATTGTGGTATAACACTTCCTTCCATACTGCAACAAAAATGAACCCATTTATGTCCCTTTATGAATATCATCCACCATACATCACATCATCTTTAAGAGAAAATTCTAAGGTTCAAGCAGTGGAAGATCACATCGAGCATCAAAAACAAGTTCTCCAACTCTTAAAGGATAACCTCACTATGGCACAAAATCGAATGAAACAATAGGAATATCAACATCACAGTGGAAGAAGTTTTGATGTAGGTGACTGGGTATTTTTATGGCTACAACCATACAAATAAATGTCTCTCAAGCAAGCTAAGAAGGATAATAAATTATCACCCAAGTACTACGACCCTTACAATGTGTTGCAAAAGATCAGTACTATGGCATACAAATTGGAGTTTCTTGCATCTTCTTGAGTACACCTAGTTTTCCATGTTTCATGCTTAAAGAAGGTTATAGGTGACAAGCTTCCAGTTCAAACAATGTTTCCAGAACTTGAAGAAGAAGGAAAAATCATATTTGAGCCTAAAGCAGTCATGAAAACAAGAACTCGACAACTATGGAGAATATCTATTTTAGAGTATCTCATTAAGTGGAAGAACTTCCCTGTTGAATATTACACATGGGAGGATGATAATTTTATACAAAATCATCCATAACTACTCAAACATTAAGGACAACACTTTTTTAAGGAGAGGAGCACGTTAGGTCCCTATAATACTAGTGTAGCCCCCTTATTATTATTGTTAGTGTAGCCCCCTTACTATTATTTTTGTGCCCAGGTATCCCCCATATTATTATTGTGGTGTCCCATAGAAGCCCACTATTGTTATTGTTGTGCCCTTACATTATTATTGTTATGTAGGCTCTGATTATATTGTGACCCCTTAGACTCCTATATATACAAAGGAGGTATTGTCATTTGTATCATCCAAGAATTGTTCATTTACGTAATGTAAAGGAGGTTCCCCCCTTGAAGAGGATACTTTTTAAGTCGTTGATCTATCTATAGAATATTTTTCTATTGAATGTTTAAATGAGTTGCAGGAAGACTCAATTCTTGACAAGAGGATAAGGACTTCATGCAGAGGCAATGTGGAGTATCTTCGAGTGGGGCTCAAAGGTACCAATCCAAGCAAAGTATGGTGGATAGAGATTGAGAAAGTGAGGGAGTTGCACCCTTACTTGATGAGTAAAAAGATAATCTTGGTGGTCCAAAATATTATAGTGGGGAGGAATGATTCAAGGGATAAAAAATATGTGCAAAAATGAAAGTTCTCAAATTATCCCAAAACCCATGCCAAATCATATATCTAGTCATTCTGATTCCAAAGACAGTTGAATCGCCTCAACTCGACATCATATGAGGAAGTTATTGCATTATGAAGTTTTTGGAAAACAATAAAAAAGTCAACTTGCAAGGTTAACTGGGTAGTGTATAAATGCCACGTATAATTCGTATACTGACATGTTTCTGACATCAGCAGGATGAACGAGTAACATGAATCCAATCAAGATCCAACACGTGGCTCAGTCATACATGGACAATTGGTGCAATCTTATTGGTTGAAGCTGTTTTGGTATGGGCCAATCTAGATGAGGTCAAAATTGGTTAGGTTTACTGACTAACCCTTCAGAGGCTTTGAGCTACCAACCTCCCACCAACTAATAGACAGCTCTACCATTGTTCCACCAGCGTTCCTTGTTATACATAGGTGGTAGGATTTTATTTATTGTCATACTGTTTAGTCATTGGGGGAGGGGTGGGTCGACGGGCGTGCCCGATCGGCCAAACCCCAAGTGTTAGGACAACCTCGTGACTAATGGCGAGAGTTTGGAAGGGCGAGGTGCATGGCACCCGACCCGCTCCCCAACCGATGGTTATATGTAATGGTGGTGACCACGAGCGAGACATGTGACGAGGGCATAGGAGAAGGGCGTTGTAGTTGAGCGCAGACCCATGGTTTTGTTGACAATTCACGACCACCAACAGATGGGTAGGGGCTATGGGCACAAGGCAGCCTTCTCGCACTCAGCTGTAAGCCATATGGAGTGACATCACTAGGAGTGTGGGATTTGGTAGGGGCTTAAGGCCCATGCGTTAAAAAATTTAATTGATGATTCAACAAAACACACCCAACGTAGAAAAATTCATGGGTCGAACATGAGACCTACAAATTTCCAAATCTATGCCATACCAGTCCGCTAATGAGCCAAATTATTTCCAGTTTTGTAGGGGAATGAATTTTGTAGAGTGTTTTGTAGACGGTTTGAAGAAGGAGGCATATGTTGGCCATTTTTCAACCTTTTTGAGCCCAAGAAGAGCTTACATAGGGTTTTTGGCATTCTGGACACAATGGCAGTGTTATTTTTGCAATTTGAGCATTGTATGTTTATGTATTTAAACATTTGAGTATAAAATATAAAGGGCCACCATTGGAAGCTAGAGCTAGAGATGTAGCCCAGGAGGGGTGAACTCCGTCATCAATTTGTTGTGTTTTGATGTTGCTTATTGTCCATTTTAACCATTAAAAATCTGCAAAATTTAACTTAGTTTGTGTGATTTTGCAATCACGATCCATTGCCTAAAGGACATAAACTAGCTTGCAAAACTTTACGTGAAACCTTCATTTTTAATTTTAGATCATTGAAGTAGTTGAAAAACAAGTACCTTGGGATGAATATGTGGCTGAATAGAAAAATCCACAGTTGAAGGTGTTATCCATGATAACTCCTAGAAATAATTTTTAGTTTGATTAGTCATTTTAGATAAGGTTTTTCACCACTTCTCTTTGCATCTATCTATTTCTTTTCTGAAAGAGGTTGTTGTGCCTTACATTAGGAGACTAAAGGAGGAAGAATAGATCTAGTTTAAATTGTTTTGGATAAATTCCCATATTCTCTAAAACCCATTTCTTTCACAAATCTCATTTCATCCTTTGTTTTTAAACTCTAGCCATCTCCATTTATTATTAATATTCCAACTCTAGCTGCAGTAACACATTTCCAACTCTAGCCACATCCCATTTAACATTAAGAAATTGTGCCACAACCCTTTTTAAAGGTTTGGGACCCACAAACCATATATCATAAAACAACCACCCATCTCCCCTTCCCTTTTGCGATTGCAATATCGCATATTGCAAATTCCCCCGCCGATTGCGATATCGTAAGTACGTCTTCCACTTGTTGATTGCGATAAAGTCCTTCTCACCGATATCACAAGTTCCGCTTGTCGATTGTGATAAGTCCTCCCATCGATTGCGATATTGCAATCGGGGATCGCACAATCATAAGTCCCTCCTCCACCGAAGTCCCTTCTGACTTGCGATTGTGATGTGCGAGAACCCTCCCGGATGCGATATTTTATGTGATTCATTCTATAAACTGTCACGTTCAGAACATTGGGAAATTACTATAAATCAATGTTAAAGGCCCCTCCTCTGCTTTGTGATAGCGATACGGCAAACCACCCTTCTAGATGTGATAATTTATGTGACATGTTGTATTAAATTTTTGCGTTTGGACAGTCGGTGAACACTATGAAACATGGTAAAAAGGCCCTCCCCTGTATTGCGATTGTGATACCAATAGGCCCGGATCAACAACCCAGATTGAATCATCTCGGATCAAAAAGCCCAAATCAACGAGCATCAAACATCCATTTTGTTTCCACTTAGTGGGATAGTGAGGGTATGTTTCGATGTATATCCAACAACACATACATCAAACAAAATGCAGTGAAAGGTGGGACATCGAGACACAGTGGGACAACGAGAAATAGAGGACAGTGAGACACTTTCAACATGTTTTAATCAACAAACAACACAATAGGATTTGAAGGGCCAAATGTTCTGAATTTCCACAAATACAGTGCCAACACTTCAAGTAGTTTTCCTAAATTATTGTAACAATTAGATAGGTTTTGTTTAAGTGACTTCTATTTGTATTCAAACTCTGGTAAAATAGAAATATCCCTATAAAGGCTCAATGTTTTATTAGTCAAATAGGATTAGATCTCTTAGTTGTTGATCGAATCTAGCCCAGGTGGCAGATTTTGTAAAGGAGATCTCACTCTATATATGTGTGGTTTCTTGAATTTTAAAAAGGGATCGATGATGTGAGAACACCATTTTTGTATACTTTTCAGTTAATAAATATACAGTTTGCAGCAATACTTTGTTTGAACCTGAGATTGATTTTTGGTTTTAGTTCCATTCTATCATGCTTCTATGTTGTTATCAATTTTCATAGCTTATTTGACTACTTGGAATTCAATGTTATATTGCTCCAACTTCCTTCAATTTTTTGTGATTACTGTAAATGTCCATATTCACATTAGTAAACGAAAAAATGCCTCAGCTTCCACAAAACAATGTTGTTTGTAATTTATTTTCTTTAATTGACTCCATGCCCAATGGTGGATGTCCTTACACTCTTTCATCTGCAAAATCACATAGAAAACCATAGTTAGCCATCTGAATTTTTCAGCTTATCATAGCCAAATTTTTAAGTATATTAAGAGAGCCCTCTTAGATTGGAAGGGCTAACTTCCAGTTAAAAGTTGGTTTGAAATAGTTACACTAGGTTGAGGCTTGACACAGCCCAACCTATTCCAGTCCAGTGATAAAATTTTGGTGTGTCTTCTAAGAGTCAAAAATATTCTTTTCCTGGATTTTCTTTTGAGTCTCTTCATTTTGATGCTTGAGGGTAATAAGAAATTATTATTTTTCAAGGTTGTGATATTACCTTGGCAACTCCAATTTCAAAAGATACAAAAGATCGAAGCTTCATGGTGACTCCGTTGCTTGAAGATCAGTAGCTTGAAGAAGCTCCAAGATGACTTCTACTGCAAGAAGAAATTTCAGGTATGCTCCTATGGATTGGTCTCACATTTATGGTTTTCCAAATCCTATGCCTTGTGTTGATTGGTCAACCCATCTTCCCATATTTAAAGATGAAAGAAAGATGATGTTGGTCTACATTTGGTTAAATTCCATATACATGTATGTAAACTAAGGGTTGATTTTCCTGAGGATTGTCTCATGAAGATGTTTATGGATACTCTACAAGGCAAATCAAGAATATGGTATGAAGAGTTGCCATCAGGAAGCTTGTGTTCTCTTAAATATTTCCATAGAATATTTTTTGGACATTATGGGAAGTCTCATCCTTCATCACCACTGTTTCAAGACTGTTGTAATTTTTGGAAAGGTTTCATTCAATATCTCAAAAGTATTGATGATGATGTAGAATGTATGGATGATGAAGAGATGTTAGAGGCACTTTATGAATTTTATTCTCAAGCTAGTCGGCATGATGATAAAGAAGTTTTCCAACAAACATATGTCTCTTCTTTAGTTGAAGACAAAATGGATTAGGAATTTGACAGTCAATTCATAATCTATATGCAATCAAAGGTATGAGTCTTGTTATGAGATTTTATGTCAAGAAGAAACTCCTCAAGATTAGGTTGTTAAAAATACATGCATGAAAATTCTGGACAGTTAGGTAACATGTGATGAAATTTTTCTACCTAAGCAAGAACTTTTTTCCGTTGAAAATCATAATGATGTTGTCCTAGTTAAAGTGCATGAAAGTTCACTGTTAGGTAAACCCAAGTTACATGGAGAGCTGAATATACAAGTTTTACCTATTCTATTTGCGGATCATCAAAATGAAATGAATGATATGCATAAAGTTGTTTATATAGGAGTTGTTAGTGTTCAAACTCAAGATGAAAATCCTCAATCAAAATTACCAAAGGTCAAATAAGAATTGTTTGATAAGAAAAAGATTAGTTTTGATACACACAATATGGATTTCATATTCGAAGATGTTCAAGGACGCATGGATGGTTTTATTGATTTACATGAAAGGGAAGATAAATCTATTATTGCCTTTTTATTTGACGATGTTCCTGGAATTGAAGACATAGGACAACATAGGCCATAAATTATGAATGAATTCAAACCTCATGATTTTACTCATCAAGATCATTTGCTAAGTCTATTCCAATCGTCAGTGAAGGTGGATTTTTTTTCATTCATAATCTCGAGTGATGGATTGAGTTTTTATTTTGAGTTTCCAATAGATGATCCATTACTGATTTTGTTCAAGCACAGTCAAGGAACCTAGGTGTTGGATCAACTCTTCAACTAGTTATAACTAAGGTTTCATATCGCTTGAATTAAGAAGGTGGATTTTCAAATGTTAGAATAGGGTTATTGGTACATAAATAAGCTTGTTGGGTAATCATTTCCTTCAGCTTTAGGAAACATTTTGCAGTTGTTAATTTCAGTTTGTACAACAATTTGATATCATATTGCAGCAGTAGTAGTTGGTTTCCAGTTGGTTTGCAGTTTGATTTTCAGTTTGGTGAGTGGGTTTGAATGTAGTCTTAAAATTGGGATCAACCCAATGGTCAGGCAACTGGTCTGCTAGTTTTTTGTTGCACCACATGGGTGCAACATCTCCGTTGGAGCCATTGTTATCCATGATAACTCTTAGAAATAATTTTTAGTTTGATTAGTCATTTTAGATAAGGTTTTTCACCACTACTCTTTGCATCTATCTATTGCTTTTCTGAAAGAGGTTGTTGTGCTTTGCATTTGGAGATTAAAGGAGGAAGAATAGATCTAGTTTAAATTGTTTTGGATAAATTCCCATATTCTCTAAAACCCATTTCTTTCACAAATCCCATTTCATCCTTTGTTTTTACTATATCCATCTCCATTTATTATTAATATTCCAACTCTAGCTGCAGTAACCCATTTCCAACTCTAGCCGCATCCCATTTAACACTAAGAAATCATGTCACAGTCCTTTTTAAAGGGTTGGGACCCATAAACCATATCGCATAAAACAACCACTCGTCTCCCCTTCCCTTTTGTGATTGTGATATTGCATATTGCATATTGCAAATTCCCTCGCCGATTGTGATATCATAAGTCCCTCCTTTTCTTTCTGATTGCAATAAAGTCCTTCTCGCCGATATCATAAGTTTTTCCTAACGATTGCGATATCGAAATCGGGGATAGCATAGTCATAATTCCCTCCTCCACCAAAGTCCCTTCCAACTTGCGATTACGATGTGTGAGAACCCTCTCGGATGCGATATTTTATGTGATGCATCTATAAACTGTCACTTCCAGAACATTGGGAAATTACTGTAAATCAGTGTTAAAGCCCCTCATGTGCTTTGCGATAGAGATATAGTGAACCACTGATTATCCAAAGACATTATAGCTTTCCTCTCTTCCCATAGTTTCTCAAAGAATAAAATCCCTTTGTTTTATATGTTAGCCTATGTCATGGACTCCCTCTGTTATTTCCTTTATTTTCTAGCCATGGAAGGGAAGTGGGCCATCTCTAATTCAACACCAATTCACATTTATCACGATGTACTATGGGAGACCAATTCTTTTGGTCATTTCTATCAAATCTGTCACAAGGTCATGGTCCCACTCTACAAAACCATATTTGAAACTAAGCCCCCCAGAATGTTTCGGGAAGCTATGGAAGACATTAGCAGGATTGGGAATTGTTTTGGTGAAGAGTCATTCACCTACATCAAATTGTTGGGTAGCCATGCATGCCCACATGTCTTGCCATTACACGTCCCAGACAAACTGTTGTGTAAGGAGGTGGCATATCAAACAATTAGCCATGGGATTACCAAATCCTTAAAAGATTCCAACAAGAAGGTGTGGCCTCAGTTTACCCTCTCTTTTGGAATGTACTCTTTGGCCAAATATGGGCATGCTGAAAAGGAATTGAAGCCTATTAGGATATTAAAGTTGGCCACTATTCCTACTAGGCTCTATGACCCAGATGGAGTGGCAAAGCATGTAGCCCTAAACTCTAGTATCAAAAGGTTCCTCCATGAAGAAAATAAGTTTGATGACTTGTTCACCAAAGTAGATTCCTATGATTCAGTTTTAAAAAGGGTGAATGAGGAGTTATCAATCTAGGAGCGAGAGAAGTTTCTCGCCTTCAGAGATGCAAAATTGGCCCCCCTACCATTAAGTTTGTTGCAGCTTCCTATGCAAGGGAAAATACCTTTAAAGGATACCTTAGTATCTAATCAACAAGGGAATTCCTCCCAACCAATGGTATCTCCCCAACAATAGCGAACAACAACAATTGGTTCTTCAGATCCTGAAGAAAAACTGCATACAATGGACCTAAACATGGAGCAGGTCTAGGACCAGTTTGATTAGGCCCTGAAGAAATCCAAGAAAGGGGAAAGAGGGAAAGAGGTCTTCGAGGGAGAAATTATTTTCCAGCAGTAGACTCCATTCAATAATCCACCTTCTCAGTAGTACATTAGGCTAGAGAAATCTATAGTTGAGAAGGCACCATTGGTTACCCGACATAAAGTAGAGATCTTCCTTGACATTGAAGAGATTCCCCCAATTGATATTTTTTACATTCTTATGCACAAGGTAGTGGTAAATATATGAAGTAAGAAGAGAAAGATAGATGAGTCCCAAGCCTTAGTTCTAGGGAAAACCTCACAAGTTTCTCACCTTAAAGTCCTATGGAAAGGTACTTCAGTTTCCCCCACTGAGGAGCTTGGAAAATTAACTCAATTCATAGGTGCATATGCTTTGGCCACCATGGAAAAATCCATGGAAGTTCAAGAATTGTTGAGAGAGAAGGATGAGAAGATTACCTCCCTAGAACCGACACTCATCAATAAGGAGGAGCAAAAGAAGCACAATGTAAAGCTCAACTAGATAAAAAGGAGATTGCATTGGAAAATCTACAAAAACAGTTCAATTCCCTTCAAATTCAACATGTAGAGGAGATTAAGGCTAAGGATAAACAACTCCAAGAATCCCATAAGAAGATAAAGCAATTGCAGTTTGGGACCCTTTAGCTAAAGGATTTCAAGCAGGAGGCCTGTGACTTGAATGTACATATACAAAGGTAGCAACGATGGTTATGTGAGAAGTTGAACTTGATTTAGGAACAATGCAGGTTGGGAAATTCTCTGACTGATGAGCTAGTGGAAATGATTTCATGTTTTGATGAAGTTAAGAAGGACCTTAATGAAATGTTGGAATGGAAAAGCAGTGCCAAGGGGAGGAAATCCAACTTTCCTAAAATTTATGTAATGCATAAATCAATTATCCTTAAGGGATGGAAATCCTAGATATGATCGGTTAAAAATATCACGAGTGATGCATGTGAGATGTCAAATGCCCTGTTGGAACCCATTAATGATTCCTTACTTGAATCTCATCTCATCTCCAATTGTCCCAAATATTCCCTACCAAATGTGGAGATCTTGCTTAGCAATAGGCTTAAATATGGTGTTGAGTTCACAGAGAAGGTTAACCAGCTGAGCAAAATTGATCTCAAAGCCAATTGGAATTTTCTGGTCAAACCCCACACCAATTGGATGGTTTTGAAATCACTTACCAATATCTCCACTTAGATGTTGTGATTGTTCTGAGAATCTATCTTCAGCAGTCAGACACAAATCAAGCCTCATTCCCCTCCTGAGTTGGTGATACTTCTTAACATTCAAAAATCAAGGAAAATATGGATAGTGGAGCATGGGTCCACCTCAAAGGATCAAGCGAGCCAACATTAAAGATATTTTCTGATTTGAAATCATAACATATCTCTGCCATTTTGGAAATTTTTGTAAATATTTATTTTCAAGGAAGAATCAAGTTGTTATGTAATAATTAGAATATATAGGCCTTTGGCATACTCACACAACTAATTAGTTTAGAAATTTGTCACACTACGAGATATTTTTGTAATTTTTTTTTGTTAGGACTCCCCCTATAAAAGGGAAGGGGAACTCATTTGTAGGCATTCAATTTTCTATTCTAGAGGTTGCAACTTTCTGCAAGTTCTGAGGATTAATGACATGTATGCTTTTTTGAAAGATTAATGATGAAGCTTTTGGTGATTCCAATCATTGATATGTGTAGTATGTGTTCTTGTCTTTGTTTATCATTTTCATATGTGTTTCTTTCCTCTTAGAAATCATGTAATTGCAGTGGCTGGAACTCATTCTTGTATGTAAGATTTTTCTATGTCATGCTATGTCAAATGGTCCCTATAGATTTATGATTGAAATCCTTAAAATGCAATCCATGGTTTTTAATTTAATTTCCTTTGTCTACACATTATTCTGATGAATTTTAGTGCATAAGATTCTATCTCTAGCCCTATGCACCTGATTTCTTTCTTCATCTCTTCCCTCACCTATACTACAACAACTAAAGAAGCTTCACTATCTATGTGTAGGCCACAATGGCTGAACTTTAATTATTTGGAACAAAATGTTGTTAATGTATGTAATGTGGTTGGTCTCTGAGTACAATTATTGAACTAGATTTAAATAATTTTATATTTCAACTCTTGATAAATAATGATTCATTTACAAGAGACTCAAAGAAGTCCTAGGCACTGACCCTTCTCCTCAACCTGAGCATTGTCTCTAGGAGTGAAAACATTTCCCAAAAAGATAAATCAAGGTAAGGTAAAAAATGAAAAAGACAAATTATAACAATTAGCTTTACTATTGATAAAGAATCCAAAATGTAACCAAATACATGCACATTATTTATTTTTTCTTTAGAGCATCATGCATCCCATTCTTGCTAGACTTATTGTATTGAAATGAACACAAAATAAATGTAGAAAATTAATTGGGCATTATTAACATGGACAAAATGCACTATGTTTCTCTAATCAAGGATTTGAATCATGAACCAACCATGATCCTTTAATTTTTGAATCATAAATTATAATTGATTACCAAATTATTTTAACCTCACAAACCAAAAAATAAATTGAGTAGGAAATGATCCCGATCCTCCTATATCTCTCTCTAAATCAAGAAAAATAAAGAAAAAAAAATAACCCATAAAATTTATCTAGAAAAATGAAAGTTTTATAGGGAAGATCTTTAAATGGAGGAAATCTCACCCAAAAGTGAGTAAATAAGTCAAAATTTAACGCTACTTTTCATATAGAGTAATGTCATTGGGATTAAAGAATGCATTCATAGTATTTTCAAGAATAGTGGTAAAATACTTTTGCAGTATATTTACAAAACAATGGTTGTGTAATTTTATTAGTAGACTTTATAGCTTACTAAAAAACCATACACACAGGCTAAGAATGATGTTGGAGAGATATCAACAAATACATCTTTCCTCAAATATAAAGAAATGCATTTTTCCATAATAATTAGTGAACTATTGAGGTATGAAAATATGGAATCAAGGTTGATTAAAGTGATCCTCAATTTGAGGGCCTAGTAAACTAGAAGAAAATAGAAATCCTCTTGGGCCACGTTGGATATTACAAAAAAGTTATAAGAAATTATTCCAACATAATGTTTCCAAACACCAAGCTTCTGATAAAAGGAGTCAAGTTTATATGGAGTGAAAAATGAAATAAATTGTTTGAAGTACTAAAACAAAAGTGGGTGGAATCCCCAAACTTGAGCTTTCTTGAATAGGATAATAAATTCCATGTATATGTCGATGCATCTAATGTCAAAAGTAGACCAATTCTCACTCATCTAAGAGATGAGATGGTTAATCATCCAAATGCATATGCTTGTTGGAAGTTAAAAAAATAGAACACGTCCACGAGGTCTTGGATAGATGGTGATCGGGTTCTATGTTAAGGCACTCCTTGATGTGAAGTCACCGGTTCAATTCCATGGCTTGATCAGGGTGATATATTGGACATGATGATAATGTAGTCCTGCCCAAACTTACAAAAAAAAACAAAGTAGAACATATTTATTTGACGACTGAAAGGGAAGGCCTTGTCATGATATTTTTCCTTCAAAAGTTCCAATATTACTTATTGGTATCTCCATTTACATTTTGTACAGATCATCAAGTTGTTGATTATTTAGTTAATAAACCTATGCATCAAGGAAAAATTTGTCAATGGTTATTTTTCTTTCAAGAAATTGAGTTTTATATAATATGTTGGCTTAAGGGGGCCTAGCCCAGGTTTAGAGTTGTTCACACCAACCAACAAAACCTTGACTATTGGCCCTTTCGATAACAACCTGCATAGCACAGGCTACAGTCTCACCCAAAGCAGTATTGGGGGATGCTAGAACCAGGTTTTTGCATCTAGAGACAATGTGATAAGCGGTCTTAGCTCTTATAGCTGAGATCTACCTTCGTGCAACTCGATATCCCTCTATGGCCTAATATTGTAACTCTAAGGAAATGGCTTCTAGACCTTCGTGAAGGCATGCGATCGGACTTTACAAATCCTAAAGAAGTAGTCTATCTACTTTTGTGCTCTAAGTAATGACCCTAGATATTCCTTCACGAAGATCTACCCGATTCATCAGAAATAACAACAGAATTAACCCTTAACTTCGTGAATACAGGTAATTACTTAAGAAATGCATAAATATGATAGATTCATTCGATTCATGCAGCATTTATACATTTTTCCATAGAAAACATATTAGAGAGTGACAAATCATAACATAAACAGAATTGAGAATAATACTCAGATGCACAATATTTCTTCAAAACCATTCTTTTTTAAGCTTTAATGTTCAGATTACAGACTTCTTACCCTGCGCACTCAACTTCAGGGGTCTGCACACTCAACTTTGACTTACTAAGGCCTCCTACGCACTCAACTGTAGGAGCATTCCCCTTTCACCTAAGTAAAAGAAGCAGAGCCTTCTTGCCTTAGCACTTGCCCAAAAACAATCTCTATCTTGGCTTACTTTCTCTTAGCAACCTCCTAGACTTGTTATGAATCAAATATATATAGCTTTCTTCAATACGTCCACAGACCATGGGTGAGTCTCAAAACTAACCTATTTAATTATCCAATAAAGGGGCTAAGATCCCTTTGACTACTATCTACCTACGTGCTTCGCATCCGCATTTCATGGAGACTTTACGTCTCTTACAAAACTTTTACTAAAATTGAGTTAACTAACCCCAACACTGACCCTAAGGACCCTATCCCAATAGGCCCCCAACACAAATATGGTGACCCACCCTCGAGTCTCTTAGGTGGATTTTCTACTTTGTGGTGGAGCTCACTGAAATCCTATTTCATGACTTCAAGCTCTGCAATGCCTTGTATTATTGCCTGCTTTACCTCCTCGACTAGCTTTTCTGTAGTTGGTCCCTCTACCACCAGACTCATGGTCCTTTGATTCTATTACAGTGCTTTTAACTTCTCTTGTATGGTCTGAGCAATCTAGCTGGCATCCTCTATCCAAGGTTGAAGTCGAGCCTTGAAAATTGATTCTTTTTGCAGCAACTCCCGAACTTGTGCCTGTAGAATCTTTCCTTCTTGTAAGTGCGTTAAGTGCTCGACAGATGCCAATGTGCATGCAATCACCTTTATTTCATCATATTTTTTCTTGGCCTCCTCAATTTCTGTATGTAATTGCTTCAGGTTTGGGTCCTCCTGCAAAGTATCCCATAACTCCATGGCGTGGTTAAAAAGGAAGTCACAACCTTTAACTGCCCTATCCAGAGTAGCCATGTGCTCCTTGATGGCGGCTCCAAGTTGCTCCCGAACCTCTAGTGGAGTAGTTGGTTGCAACTTCAACTGTAGCTCTGATATATTCATTTGAAAATCAAAATTAACCTTTTCAATCTCATCCTTTGATGCGCATATCGCAACAACTAATTTTCTTACTTTTGGAGTAGCTCCGGCATCCTCCGGAATGCTCAATTCGGGAGCTATCTTGCAGGCCTGCTCTATGGATGTCTCTAGGCTCTGACTTCGTGTCTATAGATCTTCCTTTTCTTTCAGTACCTGAGCTTTCTCTGTGAACATATGCTCATTATTCACCTTGAACTCACTTATGACTATGAGGGCATGTTGCTCCCTGATCCTTAGCTCGTCTGAGACCCCCTGATGTAATGCATGGAGAGTGTGAAGCAACAACGTGGCCAAGTTAACTCCCATGTCCTTCAATTTACTCAACATGGTGTGACCCTCATTTGACTATGCATGAACAAACCCTTCTGGTAAAGGTATGAGTTTGAGGTCTAGAGGCCATTCCAGTTCTACTATTGTTCCACTTCCTTGCGCCAGGCTCACTTGCACCCCGCTCACTTGCCCAACGCTCACTTGAATCCTACCAGTCTAGATTTGCATCCCATGCAGATCATTTTGGATGATCCCCATCATCTACATGTATTATTGCTCAAACTACTGCCACAACTTTGTTGTTGTGAACTTGGCTTTGTCGCCGATCTCGTCGAGATCCCCTCCTGTCAGGACCATCGGGTCAATGTGCATATACTTATCTAACTTATGCTTCTTGTCTTACCTAAGAGCTTGCTCCTTTTCATGCTTCTTTACTATGAAATGAGTCTCTTCTCCTCTCCACCACCTCCTTCATGTCCTAAAAACTCCTGGTCATCTATGTGTTGCGAAGCTGATTCTTCGACTTCTTCTATGTCTGGTGTTCCTTCTTAGCCTGTTCTTTTGAAGTGCATTCTTTCTCCGTAGCTACCTAGCAGCAACTTCTTTCCTCTTTTTCTCATAGAGAGCTTGTGCTCCCTTCTGAGCTGCTTCGTTACGCTTCTACGTAGCGGTCGATTGTGCAGAAGAGCTTTCTACACCTTTTCTTGTACCTACACCAAGCTCTATGGGTTTGCACCACTCAACTGGATAGCTCCCCATGTACGTCTGTCTCTAAGACTAAATATGTCAGCTTGTGTCATAGGTGCTTTGGGTTCTTCCGCACTCTGATTGAAACGTTGTGAAAATCGGCCTTGAACTCCACAAAGGCCATCAATTGTGCAAAAAAGGTTGTGGACAACCTTGGCCTCTGACTGATAAATGTTCAAAGGTCCATCTCCATCAAGATCTAAATTTTTTTGACTCCTTGATCCTTTATGGATCCTTTGTTGCCCATAATGAAGCAAACTTCACTTCTTCTGGTAAATTTTTCGCCTGCGAAGGAAACTGGCTATCCTCCAACAACTTCCATGCTACTAAAATGATAAACAACAAAATCCACATGTAGTGGAATGACTTGCTCTCTTCCTGAGCTTCGTGATAGTTCATGAGGAACTCCTTGCATAGATACTTTACCTAGTTGTATTGAACTCCCTTCACGCACTGGGCAACTAATGGTACTACCGGCACTGAAACTTCATCTACGTTACATTTCCTCATGATTTTCCCTACAAGAATTGCAGCGGAAAACTGCACCACCTGGTCCTGAATGGAGCAGATAGAATATCTGCGCGAATTCTTAACAAGACCATATTCTTCCTTCATCTTATCCGCTAACTCTTTTTCGCCACTTTTCCCTCCAAACTCCTTGGTAGGGTCTGCCCCTTTGTAGGGAAGCTTTGTGATCTGATGAATTAACATGTATGTGATCGGAATGGGCTCCCCAAGCCATAGGCACCCATCGTGCACCAGCATGAGGAGCTGGTGCACACACATCGTGTTGATTGTTAATCTATGAAAATGTGACACACAGAGCATGTGCAACAACTGCACCTTCTCAACACCTCTCACCCACTTCATGGATTCCAACCGCGTAACCCTAGTCTCTTCGTAGTAGATTTTCATCATATAATTGCTAGTCGCCAACTGTGGGAACCTCTCGTGGTTCACGAGGTCCTAGTCCTCCATTTTTGGCACTGGAATGCATGCTAAGGTTGTGCCTTCAAATTTCACCTGTTTAGGCAATAGGGGCATCGAAACCGTAAATTTCCTAGAATCTAGGTCTTTGGTAACTTTCGTTTTTCCCTTTCGTGGAGGGATATGCTCTGGGAGCCATGTGATAGTTTCGCCCTCCTCTGCATCCAACTCCTCTATGCCTTGGAATTATTCCTCCAAATAAACCACTTTCTCCATTTTTTTATCTTTTTTCTCCTTCTATCGCACCTCCAGGTTCTTCCTTGGCGACTGTCTCACCAGCATCAACTTATTCTATTTCTCTTTGGGGACATATTGTGTCAGCCTAAGCAACCTCGGCGTGGTAGGAACAGGGTTGGTAGCTTCCATACTTGATATCTCAAGGCCCGATGCATCAGAAACAACAACTTCAGAACTTATGGCTTTTACGGGGTTTGTGGCAGTGATTTGATGGAGAATGACCTTTTGGTTCCACTCAGGTAAGGCTGCAAATGTTAGGCTTGACATGAAATCCTCCCATAATTGACGGCTCATAAGATTCAAATAGAAAAGCACCCAGACAACTCTTAGAATGCAAATTGTTCCTTAGTGGAGCAACATGCGTGATTTATAGGATGGTTTGAATTCGAATCCGACCATTCTCCCCAATTTCTGATCGTCAATGCATCTTTGTTGGCAGATCTCCAAATATTTTTTCTATAAATGGCACCTACCCACTCCTCTTAACTAATATTTGGCCATCAAATCATGAATAGTAAATCCAATGGCTACTTTTGGACCCATCTGCATAGTGCCATCCTCCATGGTGTAGCTCATCCAACGCAACTTCACCTGTCACACTCCTATCATCCATCGCGCAACCTCCCTACCACGTTCTTCACTTAGTCGGGCAGCGTAGTTTATAGTCTCGCAATCCCTTGCAGCTGCCTAGATTACTAAGACTATCCTGCTTCCATATAGTCATTGCGCAGGGGCAAGATCCCCTGTGTACAAATTCAATTTACTTCCATTCACTTTTCTAGGGAATGGTTCCCTATTCAGCTTCGTGAGCTGAATTGAGCCACCATTTGTGATCTCCTTAATAACATATGGCCCCAACCAATGCATTTGAAACTTTCTAGGAAATTTTGTGAACTTGTTTTCGTATAAAATCACTAAATCATCTTTCTTGAATGTGGAAATCTTAATATGTTGATCATGTCATGCCTTCTCGTGTTCCTTTTGCACTTGCGGGTGAAATCCTGTAAGAAACCAGTCTTCTTCTAACTCCATGATTTGCACAAGCTGTTCCTCCAAGGTCTCCTAATCTGCCTTCTCTTACAATGCTGCAATATGTAAAGTTGGGACAATATACTCCCTAGGTATTACTGCTTCAATTCCATAGACCAACCTAAACGGTGTTTGACCTGTCAACTTCTTGCAGGTCATCCTATAAGCCCACAAAACAATAGGTACGTGCATGTCCCAATCATTCCTCTGCACATTGCAGACCTTCGTCAATGCATGCTCCAAGATATTATTAAAATATTCCACCGTTCCATTCGCCTGTCGGTGATAGGGCATGCTCTTCTGATGATACACCTGGAATTCTTCAAGCATCGCATTGATCATTTCATTCAAGAAATGTGTACCCCTATCACTCATCAATATCTTAGGGCATTGAAACCTTGTTAGACATATTCTAACAAAAACTTCATAGCAATGGCCACTGTACAATCCTTCACTAGCTGCACTTCCACCCATCTGGTTAAATACTATGTTGCAGTAATGATGTACTACACCTGCGTCTTCTCACCTGGTGGTTGTATTGGACCTTTAAATTCAATAGCCCATTTATCAAATACTTGCAATGAAACTTGAGGATTTAAAGGAAATTCATCTCTTCACGAAGGCTTCCCCATCCTTTTGAAATCATCACACGCCGTGTAGTATGCCTTAGAATCCTTGTGTAATATTGGCCACCATAACCCAACGAAAAAAAACTTCTGTGTTGTCGCTTTCCCTAAATACTGACCTCCTACCACGCCTCCATGGGCCTCAGCTAGGATACTAGCTTGTTCAAACTTCATAACATACCTTCATAGTATCTCATATGTTCCCATCTAATACAAATGACCTGCAATCACTGAAAAATCCACAGCGCGAACTACTAACTCCTTCTATTGAGTGGAGTAACCTTCTGGAGTTGTTCTCATTGTTAAAAATTGCATGATATCATCAAAATGATCATCCGGTAGTCTTTCCTCCAAACTACTTGGTTCCTCAGCTGTTTCAATCCTTGATAGATGGTCTAGGCCTGGATTTAGCCTTCCAGGCTTCAAAATGACTTCAAAATCATACTCTTTGAACAATAGTAACCATCAGCATATCTTTTCCACCAACACAAGCTTATTGACTACGTACTTTAGCACAGAGTGATCTATATACATTTTAAAGTGTCCTCCCAAAAAATAATTCCTAAATTTTGCAGTGCATAGACCATCGCCAGCCCTTCGCGCCCTATAGTGGAGTAATTCTTCTCAACTTTTGATACTTTTTTTCTCATGAAGGCTATTAGATGATCAATCTCTCCTTCTATCACCTGTGTTAATACTACTCCTAGCTCAATACAAGATGCATCTACATGCACATGGAACTCTTTCTTCTAGTCCGTGAACACCAAAATAGGTGTTGTCAGCGTTTTTTCCTTCAAGACATCCAAGTTTCGTTGACAGTCTTCGTCCCAGCAAAACATCGCATCTTTCTTTAACAATTTCTCCATCCGTGCGGTTATCTGAGCATATCCCTTAATAAACTTCCTATAATACCCAGTGTGCCCCATTGTCACACATAGTTCTTTTACATTCTTAGGAGCCTCCAAATTCACAATTATGGCGATATTCATAGGGTCCACCATCAAGCCTTGCTTACATACAACATGGCCTAGAAAAATTCCAAAGGGCACACAAAATATGCATTTCTTCATGTTCAACACGATCTGATACCTTCGAAAAGTATCCATCATGAGGCCCAGACTCGTAACATGGTGCTTCACCAACCCAAACCCAGTCCAATCATCAAAATATACCTCAAACAATTTATTACTAAACTCCTTGAATGCCGCGATCACAACCTGGGAAAATATTACACGCGTGTTCTTAAGTCTGAATAGCATAATTGTATATTGGAAGCAACCCCACTCAGTCACGAAGGTTGTTTCACTTCGATCTTCTGGTGCGATCTTTATTTGATGATATCCCAAAAAACCATCAGTGAACAAACACACCTCCTCTCCGCCAACATTATCTAGCACTTCTTCAATAAATGGTGTTGGAAACAGATCATGCACGCATGCATCATTCAGCTTTCACAGATCTACGCATATACAGATTTCTCCTTTATGTTTCTTTTCTTGGACCACCATTAGGCTTACCCAATCTGATTCCTCTACCGACTCAATAATACCAGCATCCAGCATCTTATCCAGTTCTTGGTGCACCTTCTCTTTATATTTTGGATTCAGCCGATAAGGCCTTTGCTTAATAGGTTTTGCATATGGCTTCAATGTGATATTCATAACACCTAAATCTCAGATGATCCCTTTCAAATCTAAATACTTCGTTGGGAATAAATCATGGTACTCGCGTAGTAGCTCAGCTACCTTATCAGCGATATCTTCATCCCAATAGTCTCCTATCTTCACAAACTTATGTTCTTCTTCAAATCCAATGTTTACTTGTCAGGTTTTAAAAGGTTCTGATACGTTTGGGTTTGCCACCTTCAGTCCCTCTACTTTGTGTTGCCCTTATGTTTATGGAATGGTAATATACCATGGATCATACTCTTCTTCTTCAACAATCACATTATAACATTCTAGCGCATGGCGTAGCTATGTACTCCAATCGGGCTGAGTCCATTCGACTGGTTCGTTTGGTGTTCTGAATATAACTGCTTTTATCTCTTGTAGTGCCTCATCAATGCTCTCAAACCCATCCTCAAAGTTGAAAGTTAATAGAAAACTCTCCCTTAAGATGTCTGACTGATCCAGATTTAAACAGGAACGCACAGAGATAACCATAAACACAGATATGCAGCGGAAATAATACTTCATTTCATTAATGTAAAATACTGAAATATGCTTACAAATAGAATTGGAAATAAACCAGCTAGGGCGATGGTAGCTTATCTCTGAGAAGAGATGTGGCGGCTACATGCCTCTGAACTGTGTTACAATGAGGCTCGAAGGCCTATTTATTGTTGAGAAACAATGGAAAACCCTTAACATTCAAAAACCTAACCCTAGAAGATGAAACGCAAAACTGTGGGCCCCGTTTAGGTAAATTGGTACATCAACTTCCCGGGGTTGTAACTTTGTCATACGATCTTTGTTTGACGTGCATAGTATCTCGTTAAAAATATCTATTCGAGAACTACAACTTTGAGAAGAGAAACATCGGTCCATGGACCCATGTTGCTCCCAATTTTCCCAAAAAACGTCGTTTAGGGCCTCAAAACGGCTCCAGAAGTTCAGGACCTGAAAAACTGCTAAAAATAGTAAACTGGGCTATAATTAAGGAAACTGAAAAGTTGAAAGAAACAATGGTGGGGGCCCAAGTGGATTTGGTGGGTGGCCACCAGTATCCACTTGGATCATTCCTCCCCCCTTAGGAAGCAATGGTCCCCATTGCGTTGAGTTCCTCCATGAGATGAGGAAACTTTTATTGAACTTGGTCCCTAGTGAGCCACTTGCCCTGGTGAAGGAGTTGGCCTGCTTTGAAAACTCAATACAATTGGATATTTTGCTGGAGAGTGTGCTTGATCTGTGTGTCCATGATCTGATCAGATATAGCTTGTTCCATGCAATCTAGATTTAACTCTGTGGGTGTGAGCTATTCTGCAATGTCGGATGTGTCTAGTAATGGTGGAAAGTATGGCTGAAGGCAGTCCACATTGAACACTAGGTGCAGCCTAAGGAATGGGGGAATGCTGAGCTCAAATGCATTGTCTCCCATAGCCTTGGTAATGGTGTAAGGCCCATATCAGAGTGGTCTGAGTTTTCGATAGACTCCGGTGAGGCGTTCCTTTTGCAAATGCAACTAGACTTTGTCGCCCACCTAAAACTTGTGTGGCACCCGATGTTGATCATGTCACTGCTTGTACTTGGCATTTGATTTCTCCAGAATGTCATGGAGCTACTGGTGAATATGTTGGATGTGCTTAATGAAGCTATTTTCCTTATTTGTTTCGGACTGGACATGAGCCGAATCTGTGTGAGTAGATGCAAATGGCATGGCCACATCAATGGGACATAGCGGCTAGAATCCCAAGCCCACCTGAAAAGGGCTATGGCCAGTTGAGCTATGGAGAGCCCGGTTGTAGCTGTGCTGAACATAGGGGAGGCTCTCATCCCATGTGCGTGGATGCTTTGAGTTGTACATGCACAGAATGTGTACGATCATCCTGTTGACAACCTTTGTCTGGCCATCAGTTTGAGGATGGAAGGCTGTGGACTTAGTGAGTTTGGTGTCGAGCATCGACCAGAGACTAGACCAAAATGTACTGAGTAACTTGTTGTCCCGATCTGAGATGATAGATTGTGGGATCCCAAAGTGTACCCACACTCATTCAAAGAAGAGTTTAATAGTGGCTTCTGCTGTGATATTCTTCTTGCAAGCAACCATAATGGCCATCTTCAAGAACCTGTCGATGACCACAAAAACACAGTCGTTTCCATGCTTAGTGGAAGGAAGGCCTGACATGTAATCCATGGAGATGGATTCCCAAGGTCAACTAGGGGTAGGCAGCAGGGTATAGAGGCCTTGATTCTTGATGGTTGGTTTGGCAATGGTGTAGGCAGTGCATGATGTGATGTACTTCCCGACATCCTGTCAAAGATTCGGCCAATAGAAATACTTCTGCAGTACTACCGCCATTTTCTCGACCCCGAAATGTCTAGTAGCTCGACTGTAGTGTGCTTCCCAAATCATCTTGGCACGCTCGCTTGAAGGAACACAATGGTGACCCAGGTGGCATAACAAGGCATCTTGGAGGTGAAAATCTGGAACATGCTGACCCTTCAAGAGTGTCCGGTATGTGTGGCCAAAATCTAGGTTGCTTTTGTAGAGAAGTGGCCAATAAGAAGTCTCGTGCCCACAAGAGTTGAGCACAATAGTTAACACCATGATCGGTAGTCAATTGAGGCAATCTGCAACAATATTGGTGCTACCCTTCTTACACTTGATATTCAAATGGAACTGTTGCAGGTATGTGGACCACTTCTAATGGCGATCATTCTGTAATTTCCCTTGGGTCTGTATGAACTGCAAGGGTCGATGGTCTGTGTGGATGACCGTTTCCTTCCCCAAAATGTTATGCTTCCATTGTCGGCAGGCCTGCACAATGGAATACATCTCTTTGTGATAAGTGGAATACTTCTAGACTGTGTCTAAAAGTGTCTCACTATGATATTCCACTGGATGCCCGTGTTGAGTGAGGACTACCCCAATAGCATAGTCAGAGGCATATGTCTCGACCTCAAATGGTTGTTGCAAGTCTGGTAATGCGAGCACTGGTGCCGTGCAGAGGCGATCTTTCAACTCTATGAATGCCTTCTGTTGAGATTCAGACCAAAAGAATTTTGTTTTCGCTCCTCCCTTAGTGACTTGACTCAAGGGCCAAGTGATATGAGAAAATCCCAACATGAACCTGCGGTAGAAGTTGGCAAGACCTAGAAAGTTGAGAAGCTCTATCAGAGTGGTTGGAGACGGCCAATATCGAATGACTTGGATCTTGGATGGATCCACATGTACCCCCTATTCATTAATAATGTATCCCAGATACTGAACCTTGGTCATGTCAAAAGTGCATTTCTCCAAATTGGCACATAACTTGTGTTGCTACAATGTTTGGAGAACCTGTCGGATGTGGTGGAGGTGTTTTTCCCAACTCTGGCTGAAGATCAGGATGTCATCCAAGTATACCACTACAAATGAGTTGGTGAATGGCCACAAGATGTCATCCATTAGCCTCATGAAGGTTGCGGGAGCATTCATCAATCCGAAAGGCATAACCAACCATTCAAAAAGGCCCTCCTTGGCTTTGAAGGAAGTCTTTAACACATCGGAGGGTTCGATTGGTACCTGGTGATATCCTGACTTCAAATCAATCTTGCTGAAATATTTTTCCTCCTTTAGTTGGTCCAAGAGGTCATTAATCCATGGGATTGGGTACCTATTACAAATAATGATCTTGTTCAGCGCCCGATAGTCAATACAGAGTCTCCAAGTCCCATCCTTGTTCTGTACCAACACGATCAGGCTCCCACAGGGTGATGAACTTGGATGGATGTGACCTTTCTGTAGCAGCTCCTAAATCTGCCTCTTGATTTCATCGTTCTCCAAAACAGAGCGCCGATAGATTGGTCCATTGGGCAATGACGCACCTAGGGTCAGATCGATGGAGTGCTTGACCTGACAGTGTAAAGGAACCCCTGCGGGGGAGGTGAAGATATCCTCATAGTCCTCCACGACCTTGTCCATCTATAGTTGTTGTGCGGAGGGGCCCTGTCTAGAGGTCGTGGCCACCATCTTCTTCATTCCTTTAGGGCGTATCATCAGGAAAACAAATTTCCTGGTTTAGGAAACGATCTTACTACATTGTTTTCCAGTAATCAAAGAGATGGCGGTAGGCGGTGCTACCTCCGGTATCCTGTACAACTTATTTCCCAAAGTAACAATAATAGCACGGGGCCTTGATTCATACACAACATGTCGCTTCCAAAAGTAAGGTTGTCCTAATAATACATCACAAACTTCAAGGGGAGCAATGTCACACAATACCTCATCCGTGAAGGGTTTGATGTTGTATGGAAGGCGACACTGCTAGCTCACGCGAAGATCCCGTCCTTGGTGAAGCCACCCGATGGTGTACGATTGTGGATGTGTTGTGGTTGGTAAGCCCAGCCACTTCACGACCTCTACTGAAATGAGGTTCTTTTGGCTCCTGATGTCGACAATGAATTGTAGTGGGGTGCCCTTTACCCACATCTGGAAGTGGAAGAGACACTCCTCCCCCTCTGGATCTTGGGGTTCCTCCTTCTGGATCTTCGTGGTGGCAACGGTGGCGTTGGGCTCCGCATCGATAATCTGCTTCCCTTTGCCATTCCCCTTGTCAGGTTCTGACTTAGAGTCAGAAAATGCATCTGATTCTAAAACGTTTAGCTTGGCCACCAGTGACTGTTTGGCCCGACACTCACTTGTGCTGTGAGTGGAGCTCTTATGGAACTCACACCACTTTCCTGTTTCATTTTTCGACTTCACGGCATTGTTCTTTGCTTTCAGCTTTGGAGGGTTTTCTTGGGCCACCCTGCCTTGGCTTTGTCCTTTGTTTTGTGGTTTGGGGGCACCTTTCCCTTGCTTCAGATTCGCAGATCCAAAGTCTTGCTTCTTCTTTTTAAACTTTTGCTCGACCTTGACGGCATATCGGTATGTTGTGCCGAGCGAGGGGATGTTCAAGAATTCTATTTCTTCCTGGATGTACTTGTGCAGGCAGCCATGGTATGCTGCTCCAAGTCCTTGATACCCAACTTTGTGCAAAGGGTATGGAAAATATTGGTAAACTCCAGCACGTCTTGGTCCTTTCCCTGCCGCAGTGTGGTCCACTTTATGTATTGATCCTCATAACTTCCGATAGGGTAGTACTACCCCTTGATGGCCTCTCAGAATGAATCCCAAGTGGATGCTGCTAAAAACAGTGATTCTGTACTTTCATCCTTCTGCTCACAGTAGGTTTCCCACCAGTCCTTGACGTGGGGGTCTGCTTTGAGAGGAGAAAAAATAATCTTTTCTCGATTGGAAAAATCATGAACAAAAAAATAACCCTCTAGCAGATTTAACCATTTATTGACGGCATCTGCATCTATTTCACCCTCGAATATGGGGATTTCAAAATTAACTTGTACCTTAAATGGTGTGGCATTTCCAGAGTAGCTGTTGGAAGCCGATGTGTCACCCCTGGGTAGCCACTGAAGGATCTGGGCGAAGTTGTCCATCATCACGTTCCTTTGTCACTTGAGGGCTTCTTCGAGCAAGATTTCGATAGGATCTCTTGCCCCCTGGTCTTTCTTTTCATCCACCATGGGAGGCCATCAGGATTTGTGAGGTTGGTCTTGCAAAGGTTCGACCAATTCAAGCCCTAACTCCTTATATCCCGACCTCATTGGGGACATGTGAAGAAAAACAGAGAAAAAGCAGACTGCTCTAATACCACTGATCCATATTTAAATAGGAACGAAACAAATTATAGAGATAACCATAAACACAGAGATGCAGCAGAAATAATACTTCATTTCATTAATGTAAAATACTGAAATATTCTTACAAATAGAATTGGAAATAAATCAGCTAGGGCGATGCTAGCTTATCTCTGAGAAGAGATGTGATAGCTACATGCCTCTAAACTATGTTACAATGAGGCTCGAAGGCCTATTTATTGTTGAGAAGAAAACCCTTAACATTCCAAAACCTAACCCTAGAAGATGAAATGCCAAACTATGGGCCCCATTTGGGTAAATTGGTACATCAACTTCTTAGGGTCGTAACTTTGCCATACGATCTCTATTTGACGCGCATAGTATCTCATTAGAAAGATCTATCTGAGAACTACAACTTTGGGATGAGAAACATGGGTCCATGGACCCATGTTTCTCCCACTTTTCCCAAAAAACATCGTTTAGGGCCTCAAAACGACTCTGGAAGTTCAGGACTTGAAAAATTGCTAAAAATAGTAAACTGGGCTACAATTAAGGAAACTAAAAAGTTGAAAGAAACAATGGTGGGGGTCTAAGTGGATTTGGTAGGTGGCCACCAATATCCACCTAGATCATTCAGTTGTTCCATGGCGAAGTTTTGTCTCCATATACCAGTTCATTGGGATGGTATCTAAGGTGTGACAAAAAATGTGCACCCATTTTGGTTGTGGTTTTGTTCCCAAGGCCTTAGTCCATCGTGCCAAATGATCATGCAGATCATCCTTCCCACTGTATTTTTCTGTAATTCTAGTATTAGCATACCCAAACCTTAACTTCATCATTCTTCTGTATTCTTTCCATCCAACAAAGTTCTCCTTGTGCGTACCCCACCAACGGGCAGACATAGCGCACATCGCCAAATCCAGTGCGGGAATCAATGCTCTTCCAATAATTCCCTTTCAAATTCATCTAAAAATAGTTCCACATCATTCAAACCATCATAATGCAAGATGTTTCTTACCTCAGTCGAGACACACCTCAGCGATTTGGTCATCATATTGTAGCGGAGCGTAGATACTTCATGTAACCGATTCTGCCAATGTTCAAGCTCTTCATCTGAATCTGAGGTGCAGGAGTTATCCCTGTCCCACGTAATCAATCCATTGGTTGTAGGATTTATCCAATCCTAATCTCGTGTTGTTATATTATATATCTGATCCAGATCATCATCAATTTCTACATAGTCGCAAATAGGTTTAGTATAACGCGCTCCTTCTGTAGGGTCCAATGGCACTACAAATCTGAGTGACTTCTTTTCAAATGTCATATTCTGTTTCTTCAAGTCGATTACCCCATTCATATCAATAGCCTAGTCAATTCCTAATAGGGCAAGGTAATGGTTACCGTCATCCACTATTTCAATGACCTCAATGTCAGCCAATGCGCTCGCACCCTCAATGTCCACCGTTACACCATATAAGCACCCCAAAGGGATAATCTTCTACTGATTTGCCATGTGCAACTAAATAGGAGACCACTACACTGTAGGTCTCCCTATCCTTTCCCATGTCTGCTTAGGCAGGACATTCATATCAGACCCCATATCCAAGATTACTTGGTCCATTTCATATTGTCCTATCTGCGCAGTTAGCCTCATCTCACACCCCGTTCGCATCTTATGCTTACCAATATCTATTACTATGTGTTGTTCAGTGTGAGTATTTTATTTATTAGCGCACTTTTCTATTAAATCTTGCAACCTTTTTACTGCTTTCTAATTGCACAATAACTTCATATAATTCTTCAGGAAAGTAGCAAGTATTGAAGGATCTACTTCTTGTGTTCCACTAGTTTCTGGAATTTTCTCCTGACTTCCTGAGGTGGAGGCCTCAGTGAAACTCTTATTTTCTTCCATGAAGGTCTCCTTAGCACGATTAAGATCAAAATCTACTTCCTTCTCAGCAGCCTTTCACACCCATTTGTCTCCCTCAGGTGGCTTACCTTTGTCTGCACCAGTCGCCATGCCATTTCTTAGCATGATATTTATGCTCTGATATTCTTCGCATGGCTTAGCCCTCATCATTTGAATGTTCTGCATATGCTTTTGGGGCTGCGCCTTATTTTCTTACATATTTTCCATAAGGACCAGAAATTCCTCTATGACATGGTCAAACTGTTGGTAATACTGACACGATGGATGTGTAGGATTTGTACAATTTCACACGAAGTGCCTTACTTATCCACAGTTATAGCATATTACCTGCCCACGCCCTTAGCTTGGTCCAATGTCTCGTCCTCTTCCTTGGCCTTGGAATTCTCCATGCGCAACTCCCGTTCCCTAATCCTAAGGCTAGTTCTCTACCTGCACTCCTACAATGGCATTCATCGTGTTCTACAGACTTACAGAAATTCCAAAACAACTGCTGAGTGGTGTGTACAAATCTTTACAATAAATGGCAGTTATCAGTAGCATGATGTCTTGTAACCTGATAGATAACACAACTCTCGCGCTCGTCCCAACATTATTTTCTGGTTTCAGGGGAACATGCCCTCCCCCTATAATATAGTTATTAAATACCGGGAAATGGTCCTTATCATGTCCATGGCTTTTACACTTTAGACACCAGACCTCAGCGTGCACCTTCGGCTGATCTTCCTTTCCTTTCTTCAAGCTCTGCAATTCTAAGTGCAGGCTTTCCAATTGTGAGTGAATCTCTTGTACTCCAAGGTTCATATCCTGTATAGGTGAGGCATCCAGCCTCATCGCGATCTCCAAGGCTTCTGTTATAAACCAGTCACGATGTAGGGAATCTGTGATTACCATATTTGCCTACTTGATCAGGTACTTCAACCTCTGATCAAAGTCCTAAGGTGTCTAATCTATCTTCTATCGAATTTCCTTAAATTCAATTACCGACTTTGCCTTTGACTTAGGCTTACTGAACTCCCGGTTCAAAGCCAGTTGGGTATTTTCCAACATTGCGTTGGGGTTATCAGTGCAATAATTGATATACCATGTTAATGCGCGATCCTATAAGGATGTAACTAGATATGCTTTCTTAATATTATCATCAGTAATTTGTTGTGCTGTCCAAACAACTCTTGTGACAAACCAAAACTGTTCTGGATCTTTGCTCCATGTGCCCTTAAAAATCAACATCTTCATCATGTTTGCCATGTTGAATGGTGCAAATGGAGGTGGAGGGGGTGAACACGTAGGTGTATGAGGTGGAGGTGGAGGTGGAAGTGGAGTGGATGGATGAGGTTTCCTTTGAATACCCTGCATAATTAATTGAATTTCACTTAGTGGCGTAGTCAGCGCCACCCCTTTGTCGTCACTTGAAGGGGGTTCAATGAGCATACTATATTTTGGGTTGGATCCTTTGTTTCATCTAAAGAATATCCCTCTTCACGTAGCCCCAAACATAAAGGTAATTGCATAATCCTCTTTTCACATAACAACATTTTAATCGCAATATTTAATGACTTCAGATACTTACCTCGTGGTCCTTTAAAGAGCCTTCATTTCACTTCGCTATAATTGATATTCCTGTCAATCGTGAAATAAGTCACAAAGTTCCCAATGTGCGATCAATCCAGTGATCCACAACCTGCGCGATATTGCTTTCTTATGCTTCCAGACGTCGCACCAGTTCAAGAGTCTAGACTATAGGACTATTACGCCTCCACATCCCTTTAAAATCAACGAATTTAGACAACCACTTGTGTAGTTCTTCAAGGAAGAAACAAAAGAATGTGTCGGTCTTGTCTGTGTACAAATATCTCTGCAACCACTACTCCTTAGAAAATTTAGGGATCCTATTCTCTTGAGCCGCGAACATGTGCATGTTTCGATCAATCCAGATGTCAATCTCTTTCTTAGTAGGGAACCATTTATCACACATCTCTTAGATAGATCCTGGTCCTAGCAACAAAACCATTTGTTGGCTTAAGGGGGCTTGACCTAGCTTCAGATTTGTTTGTGCCAACCAACAAAAGCCTAACTGTTGGCCCTCTCAGTAACAACCTGCATAGTGTAGGTTGTAGTCTCACCTGAAGAAGTATTGGGGGATGCTAGAACCAGGTTTCTACATCCAGAGACAGTGTGATAAGAGGTCTTAGCTCTTATAACTCATATTTTCTATTGGGTCCCTATAATACTAGTGATTACCCCATTACTATTGTAGTTATACCCCTTATTTATATTGTTGTGCCCCTATTACCCACATATTGTTATTTCTGTGCCCCATAGAATCCCTCTATTATTATTTTTGTGGCTTTATATTATTATTGTTAGGTCGGCTGGATTATATTGTGACTCCTTAGACTCCTATATATAGAAAGGAGGTTTTGTCATTTGTATCATCCAAGAATTGTTCATTTATGTAATGTAAAGGAGGTTGCCCCCTCGAAGAGGCTGAATTCTAAGGCGTTGATCTTTCTTTTCTATCTTTTCTTGAGCTGGTTTCATAACATTTGGTATCAGAGCTTTGGATTCTAGGGTTTCGCTGCTCCAAACAGGTCATCGTGGCATTTTCGCTATAACTGTTTTTCTGTGACGTTTCAGAAGTCGCAAAAAAAAACCCATTTGAGAAGAAATCGCGCTGAACCTTGGATCCAAATTTTCACGTGATATTTTCGGAGATATGATCTGAGGAAGTTGGTCTTTTTGCAGACTCCTGAATTACACTCAAAACAGGTGACCTGGGGAAAATCGTCATAACTTTCTTTCTGAGCATCGGATTGAAATTTCGTAAGAAGTTACAGAAAGAGACGGACTTTAGTTTTCTTTTATATATTTTTCAGAGTCAAAGGTTGAAACAGTGACACGTGGCACGTCGTACAAGTTCGCTCTACTGAACTAGTCTATAATCAAGTCACTGTGGGAGATTTCACATAACTCTTCCTTGGAGAATCCAATTTGGGTCAGACTTGTGGCATTGGAAAGAGGACACAGAGGGCTACTACAGGTCACAAATTCAGAACTAGATAATCAAAAAGTACAGAGATACATCAGAGGAAATATCGAGCTCCTACAAAGTGAAAAAAGGTGTGTAGATTTTCTTTAATTTTTGCTTAAGCTTGGTTTGAAAATTTATTTTGAAGGAATTCAAAGGGCATATTAGAGAATTATTATCGGTAACTGATGCCCCGAGGAAAGAAAATGCAAACACCTAGTAAGGAACCTGAAAGCTCTAGCATGACTCATGAAGAAGAAGAAGAAATGCTACATGATATATCAAAATTACAAGAACAAGTGCAACAAGTGTCACTTGCACAAAAAGCAACAGAATCTAAAATGGATGGTTTAAGGAAAGATGTAGAAGCTAAGATGGACGGTTTAAAGAAAGGTGTAGAAGCTAAGATGGATGGCATGGAAGCTAAGGTGAATGGCATGGACGCTAAAATTGATGGCATGGATGATAAGATGGATAGTTGCTACAAGAAATGGCACTAAGGGTGAAAGAGTAATAAAGGAAACTCATGATGAGAACAAAAGAAATATTAATCATGATTACATAGACTCTAATGTTGGATCGAAGACTCACCATGTTCCAAAAATCGATATGAGGAAGTTTGATGGCAAGGATCCCGCCACATGGATATTACAGATGGAGCAATTCTTCGATCTCAATAATGTGCAAAACACACAAAAGGTACGTATGGAAACTTTATATTTGGAACCAAATCAGTTTGTATGGTATCAATGGCTTTGTTCTCGTAAACAATTTATCACTTGGGCAATTTTTACGGAAGAATTGATAGCACATTATGAGGATACAAAAAGCAACACTTTTTTTAGCCAATTGATAAGTCTCAAACAAAAGGGTTCAATAATGGAGCACATTGAGGAGTTCCAAAAATTGAACATAAGGGTAAAAGATATTCCAGAGGAGCATAGGATTGATGTGTTCATAGGGTCTTTAAAGGATAATATCCAACATGATGTGCGCCTTTGGGAACCTGATTCATTAGAGAAGGCATTCAGGTTAGCAAGAAAAATGGAAAGCAAAATTATGGCAACTAGGAAGCATACCATTCACAACTATAAAGACGGAAGTGTTGTTGCCCATAGTCTTCCACAACCTACAAGGTTGACACCACAAAAATTGGAAGAAAAAAGAGCAAAAGGGCTTTGTTACAATTGTGATAGCAAATACACAAAAGGTCATAAGTGTGCTGAGAAGAAATTATTCTACATAGATTGTGAAGAGGAAGAAGAAAAGGAGCAAGAAAGGTCAAAAGAAGAGGATATATTCCAGGAACAAAGCCTAGATGAAGAACAAATAAATCCGACCATATCTTGTAATGCATTGGCAGGAATTACCACTCCTCAAACCATCAAGATAGAAGGACAAATCAAGAAGAAAAAGGTAATAGTGTTGATTGATTCAGGAAGCACCCACAATTTTATTCATTGTAGGGTAGCAAAAGAATTGAATTGCTTCCTATATCCAGCACCAGAGTGTCAAGTGATGATTGCAAATGGAGGAACAATAAATTGTTCTGGAAAGTGCCATAATATCAAGCTATCCATGGGAGAATATGTATTGACTAGCCCAATGCTTTCCATTCCAATGGGAGGTGCTGATGTTGTACTAGGAGTCCAATGGCTACAATCCTTGGGTACAATAGCTTTTAATTTTCAAGAACTTTTCATGAAATTTTCTGTGGAAGGAAAGGAAGTTGAATTAAGGGGTATTGCAGGGAAACCAGGAAAGATAATCAGCTCTAATGGCATGACAAAGCTTCTAAAAAAGGAGCAAAGAGGTGTAATTGCACAATTATGTTCGCTAGATGTTTCCACATTGGAATCATCTATTTCTCCAGATCTCCAAAAAGTCCTGGACAATCATTCCAAGGTATTTGAGACTCCCAAAGGTCTCCCACCTATGCGTGATCATGATCATGCTATTCATCTGATTCCAGGAAGTGTTCCTCCAAACATCAGGCCGTACAGATATCCCTATGTCCAAAAAAGTGAAATTGAACGTATGGTTGCAGAAATGCTAGAGGCTGGTATAATTCAACCGAGTCAAAGTTCTTTCTCAGCTCCAGTAGTATTGGTGCACAAGAAGGATGGATCATGGCGCATGTGTCCAGATTATAGGGAGCTCAACAAGCTCACTATTAAAGATAAGTTCCCCATTCCTGTCATTGATGAATTACTGGATGAATTGCATGGATCAATTTACTTCACCAAGTTGGATCTTCGTTCGGGATATCATCAAATCAGAATGAAGATTGAAGACATTCCGAAAACGGCATTTAGAACTCATGAGGGTCATTATGAATTTTTGGTCATGCCTTTTGGCCTTACCAATGCACCTTCAACATTTCAAGGTTTGATGAATTCAATTTTCAAACCATTCCTTAGAAAATTTGTGTTAGTATTTTTTGATGATATACTAATCTACAGCAAGTCTTGGAAGGATCATGTTGAACATGTTGACAAGGTGCTACAACTATTGGAGGAGAAACAATTATATGCAAAAAGATCCAAATGTTTCTTTGGAGTCCAGGAGGTGGAATATTTGGGTCATATTGTATCTCATGGAGTTAAGGTAGACCCTAGCAAAATTAAAGCCATTAAGGAATGGAAAATCCCCACATCCATAAAGCATCTGCGAGGATTTCTTGGGTTGACAGGGTATTATCGCAAGTTTGTTAAGAATTATGGGAGAATAGCAGCACCTCTAACAACATTATTGAAGAAAGATTCATTTTCATGGACTCCGAAAGCAACAAAGGCCTTTGAACATCTTAAAGAGGCAATGTGCCAAGCACCGGTCTTAGCTACACCGGACTTCACAAAAACCTTTATTGTGGAATGTGATGCTTCAGGAAATGGAATTGGTGTTGTTCTAATGCAAGATGAAAGACCCATTGCTTTTGAAAGTCGTCCAATCAAGGGAAAGTTTTTAAGCAAAGCTATTTATGAGAAGGAAATGTTGGCAATACTCCATGCACTTAAGAAATGGCGACCCTACCTAATGGGAAGACACTTCAAGGTAAAAACGGATCATGATAGCCTTAAATACTTTTTAGAACAAAGATTATCCTCTGAAGAGCAACAAAAGTGGGTCACAAAGATGTTGGGTTATGACTTTGAAATCATCTACAAAAAAGGGAAGCAAAATGTGGTGGCAGATGCACTCTCAAGAAAGGATGAGGATGTGGAAGCATTGTTGTGTGCCATTTCTATTATCCAACCAGATTGGATAAACGAAGCAAAGGAGGAATGGAAGAATGACGAAGAAGTGTGGGCACTTATTCGAAAGCTACAACAAGATTCCAGTACTTCTGATACATTTAGCTGGAAAAATGATTCGTTATGGTACAAAGATCGCTTATACCTCTGTAAGAATTCCCAGCTAAAACAAAAGATTCTTATGGAATTGCACACTTCTCCCTTAGGAGGGCACTCAGGATTTTTAAAAACTTACCACAGGGTTAAGAAGGAATTTTTTTGGGATGGCCTTAAATCAGATATTCAAAAGTTTGTGGCGGAATGTTTGGTTTGCCAACAAAATAAAGTTGAAACAATTAAGACACCGGGTCTATTACAACCTTTATCCATTCCAAGCCAACGTTGGGAGGAGGTTTCAATGGATTTTATCACAGGTTTACCCAAGTCTGAGGGAAAGAGTGTCATCATGGTGGTAGTTGACAGACTTACCAAGTATGCACACTTTTGTGCATTATCACATCCATTTAAAGCCAGTACAGTTTCTACTGCATTTATGGAAACAGTTCAAAAGCTACATGGAAACCCAAAGATTATTGTAAGTGACAGAGATCCCATTTTCACTGGAAATTTTTGGACAGAATTATTTTCTTGTCTTGGTACTCAGTTAGCTCATAGCTCATCTTATCATCCTCAATCTGATGGGCAAACTGAGATAGTAAACAAATGTTTGGAAGGATATCTTCGTTGCTTTGTATCTGATAAACAGACACAATGGGTCAAATGGTTGCCTCTGGCTGAATGGTGGTATAACACTTCCTTCCATACAGCAACAAAAATGACCCCATTTATGGCACTTTATGGGTATCAACCACCATCCATCACATCATATTTAAGAGAAAATTCTAAGGTTCAAGCAGTGGAACATCACATCGAACATCAACAACAAGTCCTCCAACTCTTAAAGGATAACCTCGTGTTGGCACAAAATAGAATGAAACAACAGGCAGATCAACATCGCAGTGAAAGAAGTTTTGATGTAGGTGATTGGGTATTCCTACGGCTACAACCATATAAGCAAATGTCCCTAAAGCAAGCTAAGAAGGATAATAAATTATCACCAAAGTATTATGGTCCGTACAAGGTGTTGGAAAAGATTGGTACTATGGCATACAAATTGGAGCTTCCTGCAGCTTCTCGATTGCACCCAGTTTTCCATGTTTCATGTTTAAAGAAGGTTATAGGCGACAAGCTCCCAGTTCAAACAATATTGCCAGAACTTGACGAGGAAGGAAAAATTATATTGGAACCGGAAGCAGTCACAGAAACAAGAACTCGACAGCTACGAAATCGATCAATTTCAGAGTATCTTATCAAGTGGAAGAACTTATCCGCTGAAGATTCCACATGGGAGGATGAGAATTTTATGCAGAAGTATCCAGAACTGCTCAAGCGTTGAGGACAACACTTTTTTGAAGGAGAGGGGCATGTTGGGTCCCTATAATACTAGTGATTACCCCATTACTATTGTAGTTATACCCCTTATTTATATTGTTGTGCCCCTATTACCCACATATTGTTATTTCTGTGCCCCATAGAATCCCTCTATTATTATTTTTTTGGCTTTATATTATTATTGTTAGGTTGGCTGGATTATATTGTGACTCCTTAGACTCCTATATATAGAAAGGAGGTTTTGTCATTTGTATCATCCAAGAATTGTTCATTTATGTAATGTAAAGGAGGTTTCCCCCTCGAAGAGGCTGAATTCTAAGGTGTTGATCTTTCTTTTCTATCTTTTCTTGAGCTGGTTTCATAACATTTTCCTTCGTGCAGCTCAGTATCCCTCTATGGCCTGATATTGTAACTCTAAGGAAATGGCTTCTAGACCTTTGTGAAGGCCTGTGATCATACTTTACAAACTGTAAATAAGTAGTCTATCTACTTTCGCGCACTAAGTAATGACCCTAGATATGCCTTCACATAGATCTACTCGATTCATCAGAAATCACAACAAAATTAACACTTAACTTCACGAACACAGGTAATTACTTAAGAAATGCATAAATATGATAGATTCATTAGATTTGCACAACATTTATACATTTTTCCATAGAAAACATATTATAGAGCGATAGATCATAACATAAATAGAATTGACAATAATACTCAGATGCACAATATTTCTTCAAAATCATTCTTTATTAAGATTCAGCGTTCAAATTACAAACTTATTTACCCTGTGCACTCAGTTGCAGGGGTCTGCGCACTCAACTGTAGACTTACCAAGGCCTCCTACGCACTCAGCTACAGGAGCCTTCCCCTTTTGCCTAAGTACAAGAAGTAGAGCCTTCCTGCCTTAGCACTTTCCCAAAAACAATCTCTATCTTGGCTCGCTTTTTGTTAGCTACCTCTTAGACTCGCTATGACTCAACTATATATAGCTTTCTTCAATATAATACCATGGTCCGCGGACGATGGGTGAGTCTCAAAACCAACCTATTTACTTATCCAAACAAGGGGCTAAGACCCCTTTGACTCCTATCTACTTGCGAGCTCTGCATCAACATTTTGTGGAGACTTTACATCTTTTACAAAAATTTTACAAAAATTGGGTTAACTAACCCCAAAACTAACCCTGGGGACCCTATCTCAACATAATAGTTTGACCAGGGAATAATAATGTTATCTCAACTCAAAACTAGCAAGGAACCAAGAATAATATAATATGAGTTCCTAGACACTTACCTATTTCGAGTCAAAGAGAACCCCATGGATTTGGAAGATATAGTATGATTTTTACGAGAAGAATGCACCAAAGGATCTTCTAGAACACAAAGAAAATGCATTGGAAATGAAGGTCACCCCATATACACTCATGAATGGATATGTATATAAGTTGGGACCATAAAATGTAACTTATATTATGTGCATTAACACATGAAAGAGACAACATAATTAATGAAGCACATGCTAGTCCTGCGAGTGGTTACTTTCATGCTATCAAAATTTTCAAAAATATCGTCCAAGCTAGTCTATGGTGGTTGATGTTGCACAAATATTGTGAGGATAAAATAAACAAGTGTGATATATGCCAAAGAATATGTTAAGCACTATGGAAATATCAAATTCCATTGAATTTTGTAAACCTTGATTCACCTTTTGAAATATGGGTAGTCAACTTTGTGAGTCCATTCCTTCAAAGAGAAATATGAATGGGGAGAAAATATGGCATAACTATAGTCAAATATCTAACCTAGTGAGATGAGGTAGTACTAGTCAAATCCTGCACTATAGGAGTGGTGTTCATATTTATTTATGTAAATATCATCACCAAATTTAGCAGTCTATTAATGATAATCAATTATCAAGGAACACATTTTGTTAATAACAAAATAAAATTATTGTTGTATAAATTTATGATCGACCATTGTAAGACATCCCCCTATCATATTCAAGTGAATAGAGTGGTCAAATCATTTAATGAATCACTACACAACACATTAACAAAAATTTATGGAGTGATGATTGGGATGATAAAGTACCAACAATGTTATGGGAACAATGAACACACCATTCAAATTGGTATTTAGGAAAGAAGGTATAATGCCCCTACACTTCTAGGTGAATGAAAAAAGGGTGTATTATATCTTCAAATATGACCTCTTTGACCATAGAAAAACAATGAATACTTCACTAACTCAATATAATTGAGGAAAAATGACCCATTGCACTCCACCAGCAGGAAGTCTAGAAGCAAGAACAAAACACATAGCGTGATCAACATATCAAGAAAATGGACATACAAAGATGAGAATAGGTACTATTATATAATATTTGAATCAAAAGAAAGCCAAGGAAAGTGGAAACTACATGGTTGGGCCATTTATAATTGAACACATTTAGCTAATCAGAGCAATTCAACTAAGAACATTATAACTACAATTGTTCAAAAAAGTCATAAATGGTACCCTCCTTAAAAAATATCATCCATAACAAGGAAAAAATGTATATTGGTGAAAGTTTCCCTGAAGGTGCCAATGGACATTAACTTTATAGAAAACCAACTTATGGAAATCTAGTTTTGAAATATGTTTTTCGTACATGTGTGCAAGAAAAAAAGGAGTTGATTATGGACAAATTAAGTAAAAAAATTCCTAAGGATGGAAACTTATCTATGGAAACCATAGAAAATGTTGACTACTAATAAGTACAATCCTTTAAAATATGCAACAGACAAGGAATATATAAGGAACTCATCTATTGGTAAGCAATCGATCAAATTGAGTTCATATGAAGAGAAACATGGAGCAACCTAGTGACCCCAATAATCAGACACAAGTGCAAAGTGAAGACCTTATACGACTATTGGACAAGTAACGAGGCACAAATCAAGTGAGTAGTGTAAAATTATTGGATAACCTATAGACTGGAATCTAGTTGCAAAGAATAAAAAACCATTTGCAAGATTGAGACCAAAAGAATGAAGAGAGAATGCATGAATTTAAATTTATTCAAAGAATGAATGAATTATATATAAATATCACTCTCCATGAGATATCTAACACACACTAGGTTGGGCTTCTAGTACATGCACATAGGTAGTCACTAGTATACAACCCATTAATATTAGTTATTTGTCCATGCAGTGATCAATTAGTCCTCAATTAACTAGCCATGCACAAGTGAAGAACTCATGCATGCATAATAACTACACATGCATGCATGCATAGCCCTTCATGAGAGGAGTGATCCACTAGTGGTGCATGCAGAACTAGACTGTCCTTTAGTAGCTAAAATGTAATTTATGCATAACTCAAGGAGAAGTGTCCACTTGTCTAGGAGGATAATATTCTCACCCAAGGAGGAATATCTAAGACCAAGTGTGCTCAAGGGCTATGCTTAGGAAAATATGAACTATTTAAATAAGCATGTACACTAATACCCCCATCTTCCCCTGAAGCACAATTGAAGTGTGTACAATAAATGGGTCCTAACAATATGTAACCATGTACAAAAAAAAAGTATCAAAAATATATAAAATATGAGGTAAATATGGAAAAAATGGTTGGAAGAAACCCTCCCCTCCACAACCCCCCCACACTCAAAAGATAATGTTAAATATATCAGTTTCTATTTAGTTGTGTTCTTCATCCCAAAGAGATCTCATGAAGCTACAAAATTCTACTCAATGAAGGTCTTTATGAATATGTCTACAACCTATTCTAAAGAAGGACAATATCGCAAATCGATGAACCCATCATGGATATATCCTTAGATGAAGTGAATGTGTACCTCTATATGTTTGGTTCTTGGCAATTTGTATAGAATCTCTACATAAATTCAATGTAATCTTATTATCACACTAGATAATAGTTGGTCAATGAAACTATACACCCAACTCTATAAAGAAGTACTCCAACTAGTTGGCCTGAGTTGAGCATTGGCTACACCTCTATATTTGGCCTTTGCAATAATGATATATTTATTTTTGTTGGAACAACATATAGGGTTGGATCCTAGGTTGGGAACATGTAAGACATTCTAGAAACATAGAAGGATAACAAAGAGAACATGCAAGATATTTTGAAAACAACCCTTATCTAGATCCAATTTTCCTTGTCCACATACTTTCACACTGGAGTGTCATCTCCCATTAATATTGGAGGGTCACTACAAGGTTCCAAAGAGGAAAAATATATTGTGAAGTAGCCATATGATGTGAGGTTCTATAATATAAAATTCATGTATTAGGTGAGCAATAAATAGAAATTGAATCATGAGCTCTACCTTGATCTTCTAATATCTTATTTATAGGTTTTTTCTTGGTAATTTGTGGAATGAAATATTACAACATTATGTTGTTGAAGATCTTGTGTAATTAGATCAATATTCCTCTTCATGCATTGAATTTCTAGATGATATCCTTTGTTGCAATATTTTCATTTATATTTCTCCTTCTTTCATTTTCTTTCTTTGGAGTTATAAGACTACTTGGTGGGTTTAGGTTTGTTCCTTGATAAATTTCCTTCTACATGGTTTTATTGTTTGCCTTGCTACATTCATCTATTGCGAGTGAATGAGCTTTGCAATTATTGAGAGAATCCATTCTTATGAGATAATACTTCCTGTAAATCACATCTTAATTTGTGTTTTTGATGCGTTTCAAACCACTAAGCATGGTTCATCATCAGGACTTGGATGAAAGTAATGATCCAACATAATCATTATATGTACTGTAGATATGCAAAATAGTCAGAGAAATGAACAATGAAGGAAACAATAAAATAAACAAAGTAGATGTTAAGAAATTAATATAAAAATAAAAAAACCAATCTAGTCAGAATAAAAACATGTTATTTTTATTTTGATATAATTTTAAAATTATTATTTTGATTTGAAATTATTTTGACTTAATACTTTGAAAAAAAAAGAATTTCCAAAAAATATAAATAATTTGTTTTTCCTAAATCTAATCCTAAAAAAAAATTGTTCCTAATATATCAATAAAATAAAACATTATTACAATGATTTAATATTATTTCTTTTACTTAATCTTAATACTTTGATATAATAGTACTAATTCTGAAAAAAAAAAAATAATAATAATATAATACTTTGACCTAATCTTATTACTTAGACCTAATCTTAATGCTTTGATAAAATAATACTAATAAATAAATAAATGATAATATTATTACCTTGACTTAGCCTTATTACTTAAAAATTAAAATTAAAATTAAAATATATATATATATATATATAAAGAAAAGAGGAAAGCATGAGATCAAGGGAATAATTAAAAAAGGAAATGAAGAAAAGAAAATACTAGGAAACAACCAAAAGGAAGGGAAAACAACACTAAGAAAGACAAGAGAAGGGGAAGGGCATAAAATTAGGGAAAAACAGATGAGATCCAACAACTGCTAATTTTCCACCCATCATCCCTATTCAGTGTGATAGACCTCTTTTCAATTTCGATAGCTTCCCTAAACTTACGGTGATGGAAGTGGTCAATCCTGGCAATAAGATGAGCATCTTATAAACAAACATGGTGTTTATTTTGTCAACATGTTCCGCCAAAGCTGAGGAGTGAGCCCTACAATGTCTGATATTAGCTGCATGCTCATAAATTCTTTGATTTACAAATCAACTAGTTTCTTATGAGATTATATTTCTCCTATATAAGTGATTCAATGAATGCATCCATAGGAGGCATTTTCCAATATTGTTGTAACAACCTCGGGTTAAAAGTTCATGTAATAAAAGTTAATAGGTAAAATAAGACCACGGGCAAGGACACTTATTCCAAGCTGAATGTTGGGAAAAACATACTAATGGGCATCACTTATTGTGTTTTATGACTAAGGGAAATTGGCAAAGGCAATGGATAAGGCTTTGGAAAGGAAAAAAGGTATTTTTGGCATATTATTTATGAAAATAATGGAAATTAGGAGAAAAGGAAGGTGAGAGGTCACAGGTTGCATGTGAGGAGAAAAATGAAGGAAAATAATGGAAAATTGAAGAAATTAGAGGCCTCATCAATAAAATAACCTCAGCGCTTCAGTTGGTAGCTTTTTATCAGTTTAGTGTTATAATTTTCCTTAGAGAAGAGAAAGCACCAAGAGGAGAAATAAAGTAAGAAAGGAAAGGAAATGGAAAGAAAATAAGAACAGGGAAAGCAAAGGAATGCAAGGATTAGGCAGCTTCAATCAAGAATACTTGCAGGTAACAAATTGCATGTTTGATTTCCTAGTTGGTTTTAACATGTGTGGTATGTGCATCTTGGTATATGGTTCTTTTTCTTTCATTAACATGGAGTGGGTTTCGACAGTGTATTTTAGCCTAGCCTTGCCATTTCCAGATAGCCATGGTGTGACGGAATTTTTCTCAGTTTGAGCTTTGGGTTTCCAAATGGTTTCTAAATCTAGGGTGAGGTTTTAGAATCTAGGGTGAGGCGGTCTTAGGAAAATTCCCAAAGGCCTAGGAATCCCTTGACCAATAATGGCAGGATACACTGTAAATCCTGAGGGTGGAGACAAGAAAATTCCTCAAGGATGGTGAAGAAATTATGAGGCATCCAAGCTCAGTTTGGTTTTTTGATCTCAGCACTAGTTTAGGTGTGATCATGGTATGGAGCGGGTGGAGTCAGTTTAACCTATGGATTCCCTTGGTTGTTTATGGATTGGTTTATCCCATGAGTTCCCACAATCATGCTTGGAATATGGAACGAGGGTGATTGGTTGAAGAGAGATTTTCCTCAGCCAATTTATAGCCGGATGGAATGTGGAAGTCTCGAAACCAGTCAGTATTTGACTATGATTAATAAAAGCTAAGTTTCTCTTGCTTTTGGTTAGGAAATGTATTGGTTTTTATGTGGCTTTAATGGTTGTTATCTTATGGTTATTTATTTGGTTATATGGTGGTTATAAGCATGGTTTTATGACAGATCTCAGTCATGGCTCTTTTCATGTTTTCACTCATAACTGAATAAATAATGAATGCAAGACCTAATTGGTGTTAAGAAAACTAATGAGACAAGGTAGTGACCCTTCTTGTTAAACCTCAAATAAGTTTTCAGTCCCTTATGTTTAGAGTTGCATTCATTACTTGTAGGTTGTATATCTACCAAGTTTTTGACAAAATGTCAGTCTCGGTTGGGCATGTTTAGGTCAAGTCTAGGTTCTAGTTTTTGGTTCACAAGCATTATCTTCATGCATTTTATGAGTTCTAGAAGTTTCATGGCTTTCTGGGCAGAGGCTAGGCCTCATCCCCAGAAAATAGCCTTAATTCTCACAGTTTCTATCACAACACTAGAAGAAAACAACCACAGTCGCACTGATGTAGACCTGTGGGAGTGACTGGGGATCCATATTCACATGGAGGCCCTAGTAAGGGAGCGACTGGGACTCTAGGTTAGGGAAAAAGTGAGTTGTCTTAGGGGTTGTACAACTGGAGGGGTTGGGTTACTCCTGGAGGTCCCGTGGCACCTAAGGGTAGTCAGTAAGGCCTTGTTGTGTCGAATCCATTTCCTTAAGGTCGTCTAGGAGGTTGAGTCATATCATAGTAGCCCCTCATCTCATGTTTAGCCCAGTTAAGCCTGTGAACATGGGTAGATGTGAGAGGAGGCATTGTTACATAGTGGTATCAGAGTGTGGTTTAGATCTCTTTGTGTAAGTTTGATTTCATGAAGGTTATGGTTGTCATGCATGGGATCAAGGTATACAGTTGGTATGATCATGCATGATGTTGTTGTGATTTTATGTTATTACATGGATATGGTTATGATTACACATGTACATGGTAATGTGGTCTAATCTTGCAGATGATATAAGCCTCCTCTAAACACCACTAAGGTATCGATTTGATTTTGGTATCTATTTGGTTTATCTGACATGGTATACTTGCAAGAAGAAGAGAATTCAAGATGACAATAAAAATGGTACAGTTCCCATGACACTTCCTACAGATCAGTTGGGAAGCAAAGAGAAGAGTATTCTCCTGGTATAGAAGATACATTAAGGAGCTTGAGGGAAGAGATTATAAGTTGAAAAGCAGACAATGACAGGTTGGTTGAGGCTCAGGAAAGACTTGCAATGGCTCAAGAGAAGTAGGTAGAGGTTAATGCAACAATCCTTCAAAGCTTGTCAGAGTTGCAAAAACAAGGACAGATGAGAATCAGTCAAGAGTAGGAAGAGAAAACTAATGGAGCCTATGGTAGAAAATCTTAGTTTGGATACAGGTTGGATAAAGGGGACAAAGTTAGAGGTGGTAGATCATTGGATACACATGACAGGAGGACTGGTATGTATGGGCATCATTCTAGTTCCTCATCTAGGAGACATCATTACAATCATCATCATCATCATCCTTATAGGAGGAGGGAGTATTTACCTGAGGAGTTCAAGAAGGTGAAGCCTCCTACATTTGATGGAGAGATGAAGAAGGCAGAAGATGCAGTGGCATGGTTGCTTGGGATGAAGAAATTTTTCATATTCCATAGCTACTCAGAGAACATGAAAGCCAAGATAACCACCTTTAGTCTTAAAGGGAAAGCATATATCTGGTGGGAGGATTTAAATAATTTCAAAGTTATTTGCGAGGATGACCTAATTTGGGATGAGTTTAAGAGGCTCTTCAAGAAGAATTTCTGGTCAGAGAGGTACTATGATGATAGAGCTAAGGAGTTTTATGAGCTACAAATGGGTTCTATGACAAATGATGAGTATACTAGCAGATTCTTGGAGTTGTTGAGGTATGTGTCATATCTCAAGGAGGAGAAGGTTAAGATCCATAGATTCATTAGTGGATTTCCATCAGCATATTGAGTTTGATGAGCCTAGATTGTTAGAGGAAGCCATTCGTAAATTGAAGCATTGTTATGAGCAGTCAAAGAGAAAAGTTGAGCCTAAACATGACTTGAAGGGAAATGAGAAAGTAAAAGGAAAATGGCCATGAAAGTAGGGAAGACCTCAAGATGTAGGTGAGAAAGAAAATGTTTCTCCTTACAAGAAGTACAATGCAGTTGAGAAGGGACATGTATCGCAGCCTAGAGAGAAGTAGACTAGAGGTGATAGTAGAGCACTTTTAAGTGTTGGATATGTGGAAAAAATCATCATAAGAAGGACTGTCCATTGTACCAGGGAGGTAGGCCTCATATATATAGTGCTCAGGAGGCGCAAACAATTGGGGATGTTGGTCATAGTATTCCTTAGATTTATTCGGCTATGGAAAATAGGCATGCAGATCACTAGACATTTATCATTGAGATGGACAATAAGCTTTGTGATCAAGTTATTTCTATTTTGATTGATCTTGGATCTAATTATAGTTATGTTAATCCTGACCTGGTGGATAAGTTTGTCTTGAGAAAATAAGTGCATGCAAAGTCTTGGTTGGTGCAGTTGGCTACAGGTACGTAGAAGAGAGTTCATCATTGGGTAAGAGCTTGTGCATTTGAGTTGAATGGTATGCCTACAACAACACATTTGAATGTACTTCCATTGGGATCATATAGTATACTTTTGGGTATGGATTAGATGTATCTTCATAGGACCAAAGTAGATTTCTATGACAAGGCTATTGAGTGTCTGTATGATAATGGATAGAAGAGAATATTGTAGGGGAAGAAGAAGCCTACATTAGTGAGGATGGTCACAACTATGCAAGCTAAGCGCAGTTGCAAAAAAGGGTGTGTGATGTTTGCAATTCATATTTCTAGTGACAAGGGTAAGGATGTTGGGGATACATAAATCTTCAAGACATACCCTGTATTGCAGGAGTTTTAGGATGTGTTTCCATTAGATATTCCAGAGTTTTCTCTGCACAAGGAAGTATAATTTTCTGTTTAGTTGGTACCAGGGGAAACACCAGCATCAAATACACCTTATAGGATGAGTACTCCAGAATTAGTAGAGTTAAATTTGCAGCTAAAGGAAATGCTTGAAAAGGGGTAAATTAGACCAAGTGTATCACCTTGGGTTGCACTAGTGTTGTTCGTAAAGAAGAAAGATGGTACTCTCAGGTTGTGCATTGACTATAGGAAGTTGAACAAGGTGATGACCAAGAACAAGTACCCATTGTTGAGGATTGGTGACTTGTTTGATCAGTTGAATCAGTTGAAGATAACAATAGTGTTCTCAAAGATAGATCTACGATCAAGATATCATCATGTATGCATCAAAGAAGAATACATCTACAAGACCACCTTCAGGACCAGGTATGGGCATTATGAGTTTTTTGTAGTTTCATTCAGTTTGACTAATGCTCCAGCTACTTTATTGTTTTTGATGAAAAGTGTGTTGCATCCTTATCTGGACAAGTTTTTTTTGTATTCATTAATGACATCTTGATATATTCTAAGAATGAGGAAGAGCATGCCAAGAATTTAGCAGCAATTTTGAGATTGCTAAGAGAGCATCAGTTGTATGCTAAGCTTAGCAAGTACAATTTCTTTCAAACATAAGTACACTACTTGGGACATGTTGTTTCCAAGAATGGCATAGCAGTAGATCTGGAGAAGATAAAGGCTATCATGGAGTGGGAAGCTCCTAGAAATGTGGAGGAAGTCAGATCATTCATGGGATTAGCAGGTTACTACAGGAGGTTCATTAGGAAATTCTCACACATTGCATATCTTATTAAATCATTGTAGAGGAAAGGTAAGAAGTTTAAATGGACAGAGGATTGTGCAACCAGTTTTAAGCAGTTGAAGCAGTTGTTGACAAATTCTCTGGTGTTAAAGATTGCAGATCTAGATAAAGAGTTTGTAGTATGTACATATGCTTGCAATAGAGGGCTTGGTGGAGTCCTTATGCAGGAGGGACAAGTGATATGCTATGAGTCCAGGAAATTGAATGAGCACGAGCAGAACTACATGACTCATGATCTTGAGTTGGAAGCTATCATTCATGCCTTGAAGATGTGGATACATTATCTTTTTTTTAGGAGGTTTGTGTTGATGAGCGATCATAATGGACTAAGATATTTTCTTTACTAGTGGAATCTGAATTCCAGGAAAGCTAGATGGTTGGCTACCTTTAGTGAGTTTGACTTTGAGATCAGATACATTAAGGGAAAGGAGAATAGGATTGTGAATGATCTCAGTAGGAAACTGCAGTTTAACCATGTTTCAAAAACCCCATCATATGAGACAAACTTACAAGATCATATCTTATAGGAAGGATAGCAAAATGACAGATACATGGAGCTTATGCTTAGGTTGAAGGCCAACTTTGTCCCCAATCCTGCAAACAACTCCTTCCAAAATTTGGAAGTGAACTTGGCATCCCTTTTTGACACAGTCTTCTTCAGAACACCATGCTATCTCACAATTTCCCTAATGAAGACTTGTGCTACCTCACTAGCTGAATCAGTAGTCTTCATTGGAATGAAGTGAGCTACCTGTCTCAACCTGTCTACCACAACCATTGTAGAATCATGTTGCCTTAATGTCCTCGGAAGACCTGCAATGAAATCCATGGAAATGACCTTGCATTTCCACTATGGAATGGGAATAGGCTAAGGCAACCCACCTAGATGATTACACTCTCCTTTGACATCAGTGATGTGATAATCCATGTATTCCTTGAGAAGTCATCTATAAATGATACATAGTACACACACTTACCCAGTGATGGAAACTTCATAGGTCCAAACACATCACTGTGCACAATTTCTAATTTCTGTTTTGCCCTCTTACCACCAGAGGGGAAACTCACTCGATTCTGCTTCCCATATACACAATTTTCACATAAATCAAAATCCAAAGAGCTATTACTCATACCTTCTACCATACCTTTACCATGAAGTATTCGAAGGCCCTTCTCTCCAATATTTCCAAGCCTTTGATGCAACAACGTGGTCTTCTCTCCAGAGACCACTAGATTTTCTGCTCCACTTTCAGGAACCACACAACTATTGCCCCCATCAACAACAGTGCTACCTTGTAGCTTGTACAGATTTCCAATTCGAACTCCTTGCATCAATACCAGTTCCCCCTAAACCATCTTGCAAGTATCCTTCTCGAATACTGTTTTTACACCTACATAATCCAGCTTGCTTATAGAAATTAGATTTTTGGCTGATGTAGGAATATGCAGAACACCCGAAAGTGTTCTAACCCTTCCACCTTGCAACTTCAACTTTAATTTTCCACGACCAACGATTCTAGCCTTCCTGTCATTCCCTAAGAAGACATCACCACCATCATATTTCTCATACTCGCATAACCACTCTCTATGGGGAGTGAAGTGAAAGGATGCACCTAATTCAATCAACCATGCCTCATGATCTACATGTGTACTTGAAGAAGCCAAGTACACATCCCCACCTTCATCTGAGGTGGTTTTCGCCTTTGCAGAAGGAGCATCATTAGGTCCCTTTCCTTTATCAGGAGCTTTAGATTTACAGTCCCTTTTGTAGTGCCCTTCCTTTTCACATTTCCAGCACACCACCTTTACAGGTTTTCCTGGAGATTTAGATCTCCCTCTAGATTTAGATCTCTCACTCGATGACTTATTTGTGTTTCTGTTCTCGGACCATCCTCGTACAGACAAGGCATCACCATTCTGGCTCTCCGTATTTTTCTGTCTCATTTCCTCTGTCAGCAAGGATGATACTATTTCATCAAACTGCAAGGCAGTTGTATTGCTACCTATTGCAATAACCAGACTATCCCACCAATCTGGTAAAGAACATAAAAAATTGATGCACTTATCTTCATCTGAAATTTTAATATCAACAGATAATAACTGACTTACCACAGTATGAAATGTGTTCAGATGCTCTATCACCGAGTCTCCATCTTTCATCCTCAGGTTATACATTTTTTTCCACAAGAACAGTTTACTCACCAAAGACTTAGATTGGTACAAAGTCCCTAACTTGTCCCACAAAGCCTTCATCATAGCTTCCCCTGATACATTCAGCAATACTAAATCTGAGACACAAAATCATATTGTGCTCTTTGCCTTCTGATCCAACTTCTTCCATTCTTCATCGGACACTCCCATTGGTTTAGTACCCAGATCTACCGTGATCCATTGATCTTTATCCACCAACAGATCCTCCATCTTGAGTTTCCACAACTCAAAACTCTGACCATTAAATTTCTCGATCTCTATCTTTCCACTGCTCGCCATCTTCTTTCACCACCAAAATCAATCTCGTAGATCTCCCACTGAACAGGGTCTACCATAGGCCCGAGCGAAATCCATCAGCAACAAAGGTGTCCCCTTGAAGCCAAAATAACTCTGATACCAAATGTAGTTTTTAACCCCGTACAGAAATTACCTGCATATGAATTCTAAAACACAGAAAACAAACAATGTGAGAGCATAACACATAAAACACATATACACAGAGATTTTCCCCTAGATCCCAAAACCAAAACTACCAGGTTGATTTTTTTTATGATGTTCCTTTCAATGTTACAATACATGTTTATACATGCCGAAGCATCTAATACCATGGATTGAAAACCATCGCATCCAAAACCATGGACTGAAAACCATCACGTCCAAAACCATGTGTGAAAATCATGCACAAAACCATAGGTAGGTCCGCCCAAGCTAATATAGGGTCCAAAAACCAAAATTTTCGGAGCACTACCCTGGACCCCATAGAGTGGGGTTACCTGCACCCCTCAAACCCACTGTGACCCCCCCCCCCCCCCCCCCCACTAACAAATCGACGCAAATAAGGGGGGGCTCCGCCCCCCTTCTAACCCCCCGGTTAACTACGTGGGCTAGTCATGGAAAGACTATAACACAACCCAACATTTTGCTTCTAAGTAGAAGGATAAATTTATGCTTCCATTCAAAGTAATTGAATGGTGTGAGGATTACTGATGAGGGATGATCCATTCTTTATGTGTAGTTAAATAATTTTTCATGCAGAAATAAAAATAGGTGCTTCTCCTTACAAGCACCTCTTATGTTTTGACACCATGTAAAATTATGGGATGACCTACATACAAAAATCTAGTCGCAAAGAAGAGACAACAATTTTTGGTCTTTAGTCCAAAAGAATGAAGAGAGAAAGAGATAATTTGAATTACTTCAAAGAATGAATGAATTACATATAAATAATAATCTACATGAGAGAGATAATGTGCACTAGGTTCGGATTCTAGCACATGCACATATATAGTCACTAGTAAGTGACCCCATAGTCTTAGTTTACCAACCATGCAATGGATTTAGTTCTTATTTAACTATCCATGCACAAGTGAAAAAACCATACATGCATAACAAGTCTCAATTAACTAGCCATGTAGAAGTGAAGAACTCATGCATGCATTGCAACTGCAAATGCATGTACAACCTTGAATGAGTGGAGTGACAAGCTAGTGTTGCATGTAGAATTACACTCCACTTGAGTAACTAAAGTGAAAATAATGCATAACTCAAGGAGAATTGTGCACTTATCTAGGAGGAGAATATTCTCACTAAAGGAGGAATATCTAAGACCAAGTGTGCTCTCTACCCATGAATTATAGAACTTAGGAAAATGTGAACTGACTATATATATATATATATATATATATATATACACACACACACACTAATAATAGGGTGAAAAAATGAACAAGTAAAGGAATTTGACAACAACTATAGAATCGATCAAGAAACTAGGATTGACTACAATAGGAGAATTAACCATGTCAAGTAGACTAACCACCATAAGGAAATTTAATGCACCAACAAAATCAAATCGACCAAGAGAATCAACCATCTGAATAAAACACTGACTAGATCCCAAAGCACATACATAAAGTAAAAGTTGTTTGAGTTTTTGAATTCCACATAAGATTATGCCAAAACAAGCCAATAAATTTTCCTGTTAGATTTGGGACTCGCTAAACCTCATGTTTTGACACTGCATGGATTAACGTCACCCTATATTTTCCATATGTCATTGATAGAACAAGGAACTCAAAAAGTTTGTCCATTACTTCTAGAATAATCAAACGAATCAACAAAACTAACCAAGGAAAGACAATTAACTAAGAAAAGCCAATCATTCAAACAAGTAGAAGTGACCAGAGAAAGGAAATTGATCATGTCAACATATTTGACTAGCTGAAATGAATTGACCACACTCAAGGAATTTGACTAAAAAGAGAAATCAATTGCATGGATTAAATTGACCACATTAAATCAGTTGACTTGGCTGACCAAATACTAAAGGTAGTCAACAAACAAGTTCCTATAAATCCCACACATGACTTTCATGAAGTGAATTTAATGGATGCAATAAATGTCTAATGATGTCAATAAGACACTTTTTCACATGATTATTTCTCACCCCACCAAGAAATTTCTATAAATAGAGATCCATTACATGCACAAGACACAAATTATGCATCCTCCAAGAGATCAACAAGCTATTGGAGCCATTAGAAGTGGAAAATCACAATCAAGGAGCATCCTAACTTTGAGAAACCCAATGACTTAATGACCAATCCAATAATGTTTAGGAAGAGAGGAAAAATGCATGCTAGTGAAAACATTATCGAGCCTGAGACTAGGACCAAAGTTGATAAAACAAGTGTAATCAAGTTGGAAAATTGCATAAAAAACATTTGAAAATCTAAGATGGATGAAATTTTATGGGAAAAGAAATGGGAATATTTTATGAGTTGGGAATTGGTTGCAAGTAGATGGAAGAAGGAAACCCTTGTTCTAAAAAAATCTGATATTCAAAGTTAAATGAGAACTCCATGGCTAGCTAATTTCCAAGGATGGAAGGAAGAAGCTATTACATTTATCATTAGTCAATATCATGAAGGAAGATTTTGGCTAGATATACTATTGCACATTATAGGTGGACTAATACATAAAATAACACAGATCGAATTGATGTCCCCACCAAACTATCCAACTCAAGTAACATAATAAATCTCATTCCAAATATTTCACAACACCAAAACCTAAGTGACCATACAAAGCATTCTACTTCACCACATAATAAACAAAATTTGGCCCCTTCATTAAAGATGAGTTGACCGTATGAAAGAAGTAGGTAGACCTAGTTGAATGTGTAAAGTGAATATACCAAGTTGGATGCTAGAAGTGACAAGTCTAGTGTAAGAGAAGATCAAAAGTAGTTTGACAAGTGAGATTGACCAACAACACTCTTACCAAAGAAATTATAAATAAGAACATTTGTCTCTAGAAAATGAACAACATTAGTCATAACATGGAAAGAAAGAACAACAACAACTAGATCAAGTAAATAAAGAGAAACAAAAATAGTTAAATGGTCCACTCAATGCCCAACAAAATGATGAAGTAATGATTAACTGACTAAACTAGCATTAAATAGAGGAGCAAAAAGATCAACACTAGCAAAAAAAGGAACAAGTCACAAAATAACAAATGGAGAAATAAACTCAATAGTAGTAAACTAGACCACAACCAAGGGAAGGACAAGAAAACTAGAGTCTACATATCCTTCTAAGAACAACACAAACCAAATACTAAATCTAATATAAATTTTCACCTACCTAGTCCATCTAATGATTAAATCATGGACTTGTATAATCAAATTTCTAAAGAGCCTTAGTACAATGGAGGAAGTCTATGAACTACAAAGATAAAGTATCTAAAATGAAAGAAAAAGAGAAGGCTACTTAAATAGAGTGCATCAATCAAGCTCAAGAAAAATTACATATCGACACCAAGTTTGACTCAGATCTCTTCAACAATTAGTGCAACATTTGGTCAACATGAACTTCCATGTGTAGGATGGGAACATTAAACTACAAGATGAGAATAAGAAACTTATAAGCAACTAGATGATAGCCATTTTGCATACTAAGTATGAAAATTCTAGAAATGTAAGGCAAAGCCTTCAGGTAGTAACAAAAAGGGCATCAACCATGAACATGCTACTCAGTAATTGACCTTAACATATTGCATTGACCTATATTCGGTTGAAGCTCCAACAAGAACTTATATTAGAAAATGAGAAAGGACAGATTCCACACAAAACTATGTTACTTGTGCTCATCAATGTAATTATGCATATATGAGGACATTTAGTATTTCTCTAAAGATGGACATGCTACCTTATCACAATCATAACTAGTTGATATAATATCTCAACCACACTCTAATAGGAGATAATTTAGGTCTCATCCAACAACCTCCTAAAATCATTAAAGAAGGTTATTCATGTCAAAAGACTCTCTTCACGACAATTATATCTATAATAACAATCTATGACACTATAACATAAGAAAAGTACAAGTTAATCATTCTGATACTTTTAAAGGAACTAATGATCGGGTAATTTAATTGGGTGTTAAATTACTTACTTTCAAATGTCAATCCAAGTTTGTGCACTTATGAAGTACACAAGTCTATATGTGCTAGGAGATTAGCTTTTTAATTTCAATGCTAAAGAATAATTCTACTCTATTGAAAGCAATAAATAAATGACCAAAGGATGAAAAACTTATTCTAAGAGGTGAAATGAAATTATACTCATGAGATGAAGTCCAAACAGAGCACACACATGTGAAGTGAAAGTAAAGGTGGTAAATATTATCTACTTCAACTTTATGAAAGAAAAAATAGTCTATTCTAAGAAAAAAATAAGTTTCTAATCTAAAGAAGCAATAAATCTAATCTAATTGATTTAAACTAGAAAGAAATCAAATTCTAATCTATGAAAGATAAAGGCAATTTACTCTATGAAATCCAATCTATGAAAAGTAAAGACAATTTATGCTATGAAAAACTTTCAAATTCTGATCTATGGAAAATAAAAATAGTGTATTCTATGAAAGCTTTTAAAATTATAATCTAAAGAAAGTAAAGACAGTTTTACCCTATGAAAGCAATCAAATTCTATTCTATGAAAGGTAAATACAAACCATAAATGACAACTATCTATGGAAGTAAAGCATCAAAACAATTAACTATGAAAGAAACAAAAATTGATTGTTGAGAATTTAAAGACTATTGTGTATGCAAAAGTCAGAGTTCATTCATTAATATGCCTATAATGTCATGCAACAAATCCTATCATATCTATAAATATGAAACTAAAAATGAATGCAGAAGTAAAGAACTGATGGTAAAGATGACTAGTAAATGTTTTGGTGGTTTTTGAATTTTATTAAAGAACTTGATATCTGTTAAAACAACTAAAGAAAATGAGCAAAAACATACAGAATGAAACAACAAAAAATTAATATAAGAACAGAGAATGGTAAATAATTTTTTTCATTAAATTACATTTCTCATACGCAACACAAGGCCTCCTACTGAAGCACAAGATCTAAAACTACTCAGAAAACTTGATTATTAGGTATGTACGCTTCTCATTGAGGCACAATAGCTACAATAGGAAGAATGTTATTAAAACAAAACAATGCGTACATGATCACAAAAGTGCCAACATTAACCAAAGAAAGGATGATGATAATGGATGTCTCTTTGCTTCTCAATGAATGACATATATAGTGCCTTTTAAATAACAACTTGAGAAATTGATTGTTATGAACCCAGACGTTAAATAACAAATAAGTATTCTATTTCTATTGAAATTCTAATTTCTATGATTCAATATCAAGGAAGTGAATCATAGAATTAGAAACATCATCATTTGGTTGTTTATTTCTTGTTTCCTTGAAGATTTATCATGCTCACTTGAGATTTGATCCACTGCCAAGTAGCCTGGATGTTTGGTTCATATTTGATCTAACAGTTGGTCAAATGTTTGACTATGCTATTGTGATCAATCAATGAACTTTCTCTTGCACCTAGTAGGTATAATACAAAGTAGGAGTGATTTGGAATTTTTTCACATGCTCGAGTTGACCTATCATCCACAGAGTCTATCTAAACCTTGGATTCAACTATAGATTGTTGTTAAGGCTGTAGAATATGTTAATTTCCGTAATTTTTGCAAATTGAGCCAAATTTATAAAGTAAAACACATAGAACTAGGAAAATATTGGAATTTTACCTTATCGTATATTCTGCAGTTCTGATGGTTCATTATTCATGGAAAAATAATAGGATAATGCAAATTTGAGTGAGTTATAAAGGTTTTTATGGAAAATTAGTGAAAAATGAGTAACAAAATATAAAAAAGAATGTTAATTCTTTGGCCCAGCACTAACATATAAAAGGAGTATCTCAAATGACTCTCAATATTTCAACACTCTAACAACACATATCAAAAAGGAAAGGAAGGTCAAGAAAAAACCACTCCAGTAATAAAGACAATGGTTTCAAGAAGGAGAAAAGGCTCGATTAGAAGTAGGGAATGTTACAAGCCACATGGCTCCAGTTACATAACAAATGCAACATATGGAATAAAATTTAACCACGACATAGTAGAAGTATACAACACACCCATCATAGAAAATATCGATTACTTGGGAAAAATGAAGTTGCTTGGGGTACAAGCTCAATGCGCATTTGAAGAATGGGAGACTTTCAAGAAAGGACTGCAACAATTGAAACAACACATTCACAAAATGTCTTTGAGTTGACCATAGAGTATACTACCACCTTAACCATATTCTACACTAGTTTCTCCACCAAGGGCAATGATTTATTTTTTTTAGTCCAAATGCATCAAAATAAAACCCTTCATCTTCAGGGCCAAGATTGTTTTCACCTATAATACAATTTTAGGGCTCAAATTAGAAGGGAAGTCATAACGATGCAAGAGAATTCATGGTGTTATGGGGAGAAGCAATGCTTAATTAAACACAACCCTAGAAAGAGATATACCTTGAAGTAATTGTTGAGCAATTAACTCAACCACCAAATACCAATGTAGATACATAGTTGATTCCAAAAACACAAAAAATATATTTTCCATCATATATGAAGCCTACAATAATTTAGATAAAGGATAAGAAAGATTCCAAATATTTCCATCATTGAAAGCTAGCATCAAGTACCTATAATAATTATCTATTCAAGCTTTTTGTAAAAGTAAATACTCACTTTTTATTGTAAAGTAATTCCACATCTACCTCTTCTTCAAGACGAACAAGGATTTGAGGGTAGGGGAGATGTTGGATGGGCTACTCAACATTTTTTACTAGACCTATGAGTCAACCATGAGTAAGGATAATCGACAAATGAAGATAGTTAAATATGTAACTCAATTGACTAACCAAGCTAGTTTAGTTGTAACTACTTAGTAATCGAATTAAGGGTATAAATAGTATATTATGAATGTAACATAATATAATATGAATTACTTATTGTTGGACTCTCCCTTACTTTTCACTTCCTTACTCTCACCTATATATGTGTTCACATAATATTGTTTATTATTACATAATGTTCTATGTGATGGAAGATTTGATACCTATTTGTATAGTCCCCTATATTACAATAACTATGCATTTGAACTCTTCCATTTGTAAGTTTTAAACCTTTAAATTGAGAAATGCACACATAGATTCTTAATAAAACATAAAAGTAAACAATAGCATTCACACACAAAGTACTTAGAAATGTACCTTCAAAACACTTAATGAAGAAAACCAAAACTATGTTTTGATTTGTACCGCTAACTCCTATTATATTAATGATCCAGGTGGGTATTGGTGGCCACCCACCTATTCCATTAGCTCACAACACAATTTCCTATATTGGCAGTTTTTAGGTCTTGAATTTCAAAAGCCGTTTTGAGGCCCTAAACAGTGTGTTTTTGGGAAATAGGCCAAAAAGAATCATAGACTATCATTGGTAGTAATAAATTGTACTCCTCGGATATACCTTTCTAATGGGAACAATGGGAAGTTGATGTTCCAACCTAGAAGCCTTTAGCGCTTCATCTCCTAGGGTTAGGTTTTTGGATGTTTAGGGCTTTTCATTGCTTTTTCAGAATAAAAACACCTTTGAGCCTCATTGTAACAAAGTTCAAGAAGGTGTGTAGTTGTCACATATCTTCTCAAAGATAAGTTACTATCGTTTAATCTAGTTTTCTCTCATTCTGCATGTATAAAATTTCAGTCTTTTCCATTTGTTAATTGAAGTCATTTTCATTGTCTTAGTGTTTTGGCTCTAAATCTATATTTTATTTCATTTCCTTCATAAATTCGAACCACTGGTATTAGAGTGGCTTGCTCTTTCTCTGTTTTTATGTGCATATTTGTAATAATGTCAGAGTATAAGGAGTTGGGACTTGAATTGCTTAAGCCCTTGCAAAACTGTCGTCGCCAACCCCAATGACCTCCCATGGTGGAAGAAAATAAAGGTGAGGGATCAAGATATCCTATCAAACTATTCCTTGTAGAAGCCCTCAAGAAAAAAGTTAATGGGATGATGGATAATTTTTCCTTGGTCCTTCAGCAGGTACCAATATGTATCACATCTTCATCTAGTGGCCACTTTGAAGGCAACACCCCCTTTAAGTTACAAGTTAATTTTGAAATTGCTATATTTGAAGGCCATATTGTTGAAAATAGCAACAATAAATGCTAAAAATAGTATTGCTATAAATAGCATTTCAGGATATACTCCAACTCTTTTGGAAATAGTAAAAAATAGAAATGCTAAAAATAGCATTGCTATAAATAGCATTTTGGGATAGATTCCAATTCTAATTAGTCCTTGAATTAAAATTGAGAATTAAAATTCGAATTTGATCTCAGCAACTATTTGAAAAACAATTAATTAATTCATCTTCAGTTAATTAGTTGAGGAAATTCAAGCTAGAAGTCTTTGTGAAGTCATGCAACAGTTATCCCTTTGATTGAGGAGATTATCCCTTAATTAAGGAGATAAGGATGAGTTGTAATTAGTTAGCTCAGTTAACTGAGTTAAGTTCAGTTAAATTAGTTCCAAACAGTTGGAGGAACTAATTGTGAGTTCAGTCAGTTAATGCATGCATGCATGCAACTAGTGTTCTCTGGATAACTAAATATTCTTTCATAAATAACTCATGCATGTCAGTTCAGAGAAAGACCCAATTGAGATTAAAGGAAGGGACATTGTACTATTAGTTGGAGGAATTTTCCTATAAAGGAAACTCATCCATGTAGAAGGAATTATCTCGCTTAGGATTGCGCAATTATTTCAGAGGTCAGTGTTGTGTGTGAGGTGAGAATCACACAGGTTGCAACTGGAGGACCCAGGAGAAACTAGGCATGGAAATAGGAGGCTTGGATGACTGAAGAAAATCATATGTGTTGTCTATTTTGTCTATGAGCAATAGTGAGGGATTGGACTGAGAGCTAGATAGCTTGAGAGCTAAAGCTTTGTATAATCCTGAGATATTTCCACTTGTATGATAATACAAATAGTGGGGTTTTTAGCTAAGGCTTTCCCCAAAGTATTCTTCTGTGTTTCATGTGTATGATTTCTTCTTCTCTATTATATATGTTCCAATAGATCTTGCTCAAATTGATTAAGCTTCCGCAAAGTTTTATAGTAGAGGTAGATCAAGTATTTTGCTTTAGTTACATTGCATTATCAAGTTATCTACAGTGAGAATTTCTACATGGTATCAGAGATAGCTGATTTGTAGAAAAATTCTACATGGTATCAGGGCAAAGGTTATTGGAGCAGTGAACAGTGTACAAAGAAGAGAATTCAAAAAAAAAAAAAAAAAAATTGGGCCGCGAGATTTTAGAGCATATCTGAAAATTTTTGTGCAAAACTTTCAGAAACAAATAGCAGGTCTAGATTCCTTGTGAAAAAATACCCAAATTCAAAAAAAAATCGGCTAAATCGGAGTTCGGATGAGGGAGATATCGCTGATTTAAAATCAGCTCTTTTTCCAGAAAATTTCTTGACGGCAAGAAAGATGAAATAGATTGGTGTGCTAGCCAAGAACTTGTGTGAACTTGAGATACAATATGCATGCAAAGCCTTAAGGAGCAAGGAAAATGTTAGAGACTTGGTGGTTGACAGGGAGATTACATTACCTCTCAAGATGCAGTGCCAGAAGAAGTCTCAGACAATTGTGGAGGACCCACAATTGGTGAAGCAGCTTCAGGAGGTTGTGGAGCAACCACAACTGGAGAAGCTGAGAGGAGACCGAGTGGAGGCATCCACTCATGCAGAGACCTCCAATAAGGGGAAATTTCGAGCCAAGTGGGTAGAGGGATCACATGTAGCCGTACCTCCAAGTTTGAGGTGGGGCAATGTGAAGTGATAGTCCCAAGAAGGCTGAAATAGGGGCAGCATCCTTGAGGTACCCAACCTCTTTGATTAGACCTTGCTATGGGAGCCCTGACAAGGAGTAGCAGGATTCGCTGAGTGGGTAGAGACAGATGCGGATAGAGCGGAAGTTGAAGCTTCAGCATTAGAGGATGTTTCTAGCCCAACAGGGAGGTCAATTGGGAGATCAGTTACTTCTCAATAACTGAGTTGCAATGCAGCAGTGGGCAGTATGATGCGACATGATGAGAGGAGGTGCAGCGCGGATGCAGTACTGGGAGATAGGACCAGAAGCAGCACGGATGCAGCAGGAGGAATCAGTGTGCTTGATGCAGTCAGAGATCAAAGTGATAGAGGCTAAAGCGGTCAGATACTGAAGAGCACAAAGGTGCAGAGTTTTTAGTCGACAGAGGCAATAGCAGTCAGAGACTTTGATGACAGAGGCATCATTCTGATTCAGTTTGGATATTTTTTTTGTTCCTATAGTTGTTGGAGCAACAACACTTGAGAGAAGTGTTGCATGCAGAACATTCCAAAGGTTCAGGATCAGGTTCAAGTTGAATGCCTTTCTTGTTGAGAGGGAGTGTTGAAAATAGCAACAAGAAATGCTAAAAATAGCATTGCTATAAATAGCATTTCAGGATATACTCCAACTCTGTTGGAAATAGCAAAAAATAGAAATGCTAAAAATAGCATTTCTATAAATAGCATTTCGGGATAGATTCCAATTTTAATTAGTCCCTAAATTAAAATTGAGAATTAAAATTCGAATTTGGTCTCAGCAGCTGTTTGAAAAATAATTAATTAATTCGTCTTGAGTTAATTTGTTGGAGAAATTCAAGCTATAAGTCTTTGTGAAGTCATGCAACAGTTATCCCTTTGATTGAGGAGATTGTCCCTTAATTAAGGAGATAAGGATGAGTTGTAATTAGTTAGCTCAGTTAACTGAGTTAAGTTCAGTTAAATTAGTTCCAAACAGTTGGAGGAACTAATTGTGAGTTTAGTCAGTTAATGCATGCATGCATGAAACTAGTGTTCTCTAGATAAATGAATATTCTCTCATAAATAACTCATGCATGTCAGTTTAAAGAAAGACCCAATTGAGATTAAAGGAAGGGACAGTGTACTATAAGTTGGAAGAATTTTCCTATAAAGGAAACTCATCCATGCAGAAGGAATTATCTCCTTCAGGATTGCACAGTTATTTCAGAGGTCAATGTCATGTGTGAGGTGAGAAACACACAGGTTGCAGCTGGAGGACCCAGGAGAAACTGCGCAAGGAAATAGGAGGCTTGGAGGACTAAAGGAAGGCATATGTGTTGTCTATTCTGTCTATAAGCAGCAGTGAGGGATTGTACTGAGAGCTAGATAGCTTGAGAGCTAAAGCTTTGTGTAATCCTAAGATATTTCCACTTGTATGATAATACAGATAGCGGGGTTTTTAGTTGAGGCTTTCCCCAGAGTATTCTTCTATGTTTCATGTGTATGATTTCTTCTTCTCTATTATATGTGTTCCGATTGATCTTGCTCAAATTGATTAAGCTTCCACAAAGTTTGATAATAGAAGTAGATTAAGTATTTTGCTTTAGTTACATTGCATTATCAGGTGATCTACAGTGAGAATTTCTACATGGTATCAGAGCTAGCTGATTTGTAGAAAAGTTATACATAGATAGATGAAAATGCTCTAGGAAAATCGTTAAATACACTAGAAGAATATTTTTCAGTCCATAATTTTTATGATAGAGAAAATATTCCTTTTGCACTCCTTAAGGCCACCCCTCGTGTCAAGGATTCATGGGAAACTTATTGTGAGAAATGAGATACAAATGAATCTACCCTATTTTTAGACACACCCACTTGGAACTCTTTTAAGGATGCTATTAAGGAACAATATTACCTTGTTGGAAGCTAAAAATACAAGTACATGATATGGACCACACTATGACAGGAAAGGACCAAGGAGTGCCAAAGTTCCCAAATATATTTCATAGCTTGCACCCAAGTTGGGTATAAAGGACTTAGAGCAACATCTGTTCCTCAAGTAACATGGTTTTTTGCACAAATACATCGAGATAGAAATGGAGTTCCTTGACATCTCCTCACTTGCTGGAGCATATTGATATGCTTCCAAAATGAGCAAAAATTTAAATAGAAGAAACAAGACTTTGGATCTATGAATATGAAGCAAGGAAGCGAAATCTTCAAACTGAAGAACAAAGGAAAGAACTAGAGTGGACCACCCCATAACAACCCATCTAAGCCACAAACAAAGAATAGTAATGGGAAAATGAAGAAAGACATGGGAAAGTGGTGTGAGTTCCACATGAGGCCCACTCATAACACAAATGGGCGTTGCATAAAGGAGTCATTGGTGGAAAAGCTAAAATATTTAGAGTTAGAGGCAAGTTACAAATCTGAACCAGACCTAGACAAGGGGAAATATATAATTGATGCAAAACCCAGTGCCACTATCATCACCACCAAGGTACAACAAAGTGAGCCTGAAGATCCAGAGGAAGGGGAGCATCTCTTTCACTCACAGATGCGGGTGAATGTTGTTCCACTGTGTTTAATTTTTGATATCGGGCGTCAAAAGAACCTCATCTCAAAAGAGGTTGTTAAGAGATTTGTCCTGCCAAAAAACCGCACCCATAGACATACACCACTAGGTGGCTCCACCAAAGGAGATATCTTTGTGTCAGCCAACAATGTTTCTTTCCATACATCTTCAAACTTTTTAGGGATGAGGTATTTTTTTATGTTTCTCCCCTTAAAGTTTGTGATGATTTGTTAGATCAACCATACTCATGGAAGCACCATGTTGTGTATGAATCTAGACCTCATAATTTTATTATTACTTTGGGAAGGAAATTATACAGGATACTAGAGGTAGTCTCACTTATTTTGATTTCTTTTACCTATGCTAAGCAATGTAGTAAGATCATCCCCCAGACTGGGAAATTTGTTTTCTTCCTTATTCACTCTCAAAGTAAGGAGAATATTGTGGTCACATCCATGGCATCCACACAAGTTCCTCCACATATAAAATTTAAGTGGATAAGATCATGGAAGAATACAAACATATCTTCTCCTCACTCATGGGGGTACCTTTGCACTGTTAGGTGAAGAATTCAATCGACTTCACCCATGGCACACAACTACCCAATGGGCCCATCTACCACCACTCTCTTCTAGAAAAGAGGAAATAAAGCAACATATCTAAGAGCTACTACAAAAAGGGAACATCTGACCAAGTTCCTCACATTGTGGGAGCCTCATTGTACTCATGAAAAAAAATGATGTGACATGGAGACTCTACATTTATTATCAAGCTCTTAAAAGAATCACAGTTAGGAATAGGTCCTTGATTTGCTAGATTATTGACCTTCTTGACCAGATCAAGGGGGGAAAGTAATTCAATAAGATTAATTTGAAGTCCAATTATCACCAAGTTCCAATAGAATCAACTAATGTCTGGAAGAACACTTTCAAGTCCAAGGAGGATCCTTTTGAATGGTTGGTCTTGCCATTTGGTTTGATAAATGCCCCAACAAATTTCATGAGGCTGATATATGACATATTGTAACCTTTCACTAACTCTTTTGTAGTTGTATATCTAGATGATATCATCATCTTCAAAAAGAGTTGGGCAAAGCACTTGTAACATCTTTAGCAGGTCCTTCATGCTTTTCGACAATACAAGCTATGTGGTAACTTTGAAAAATGATCCTTCGGCATGGCCAAGGTCCAATATATAGGTTACACTATTGACGAGCGAAGTGTATATGTGGATCCAGCTAATATCCAAGTCATTCAGGATTGGTCGACCCCAATGATTCTAGCAGAGCTACACAACTGTGGGCCTTGCTAATTTCTATTGAAGATTCATGTTGGGGTTCTCTTATATTGTTTAGCCCTTGAGTCAAGTTACCAAGGGTGGATCAAAACGAAAAAAAAAAATTGGTCCATCACAATAGAAGGCATTCGATGAACTAACACATTGTCTTTTCTCTACACCCATCCTCACTCCGCTAAACCTACAAAAACCATTTGAGATTAAGAAAGATGCCTCCTAGTATGCCATTAGGGCATTCTTCATTCAGTAAGGAGATCTAGTGGCCTATCATAGTGAGACATTCTATGATACAGTCCGGAGATACCCCACCTATGAAAACGAGATTTATTCTATTGTGCAAGCCTATTGGCAATGGACACATTACATTCTAGGGAAGGAGATGATCATCCACATGGATCATCGGTCTCTTCAATTTATGAAAATATAGGGGAAGTTATGGAAATACCGCCATAAGAAATGGTCCACACGTTTGCAACAATTCCATTGGAACATTAAATACAAGAATGGTAGCAGTAATCACATCCAATATTTTTTCAATTGGCCCTCGGTTGTGGCACTGGACACCATTCTCCACTCTTATGGGAATAAGAACTGTATATGGAAACAAATATATGACAATGATTCATAATTTTCTACCACATACCAAATGTTGATGACAAGAAAACAAGTTCCATACTTCCACCTCCAGGATGCACTATTGTGCAACCTGGGACACCTTTTTGTTTCTTCAAGTGAGCATGGCAAGTTGATATCAAAGTCACATTATAGTTGGTTAGTAGGGCACTTTGGTGTGGATAAGATAATGGTAGTATTATAGAAGCATTTTTATTGTCTGAACTCTGACATGATGCTTGTAAGTATATTAGTTATTGCATCATCTAAGCCATTACCAAACTAACCATTTTATATGCTTGGAAAAAGAAAGGGTTACATGGTCATGGCGGGGGAACTATCCCCAAGCTACAATGAATCAATTATACACAAATGGGGCTACATCAACATTATTAAAATGGGTGAATGCATGAAGATGACTTACACTTTTGGACCAAATGTGGCGATGAAATTTCAAATTTTACTCTCTTATCAAATTTAAGCCCTCAAAATTCATATAATTATTGTGAATTTTGACTCAGAGTAAAAACACAATTTATGGAGAGATATGATGTTGTCCTAATGATATTTTTTGCAAAAAAAATTAGTGTCATATAATATGTCAATTTTCCATTATATGAAATGCTTGCCCTTGCAATTTTTCATACATCTTAAGGGGTATGTGTGTGTTCACATAGCATAACTTAGTCTAAAATGTGTGTGTGTGTGTGTGTGTGTGTGTGTATGTGTGTGTGTGTGTGTGTGTGTGTGTGTGTATATATATATATATATATATATATATATATATCAATGAACATGAATTAAAATCTTATGTTTTTATGCATAATTATATTTTTTATTATTTTTCGAAGTTGGCGATCCCATAATTTAGATTTTAGAATCAATAAAGATCTAAAATTTAATCCATCGACAATTTAACCAAGTTGATATGATATTATTTTACTAAAAGTAAAAATTCAATTGGATCTAGGTTATGAACAACATAAGAAAAAATTATGTTATTATGTTGAGATGCACATTCTACAACCTAGTATGGGCCCAATGTGTAAGTATGTTTGTCTGTGCTCGAAATACATGTTATCATATACCTTGAATTTGAATGGATCATACATTTACCTTCCACAAAAGTGTGTACCACATTAAAATTCCAAATTTTATTATGATTTTTGTTATCATATCATGTAGAAACCTTATTAAATCTAATATTAATATCAAAAAACTATTATTATTATTATTAAATTAAATTATGAAATCTGATATTAATATTAAAAATTTAATATTAATATATTTTAATGTTAATATTATTAAATTTATTAATTTTAGATTAATATAATTTTAACTTTAATATAATACAAAATTTATTATATCATAATATGTACTAGCACAACCACATTAATAAATGTGGTTGATATACATCATATGTGTCAACAAAAGAGTCATTAACACAAAAAGAGTCATACAAGTTGACTCAATATGTTAATTTTAGTTAACCTAATTTTTTTTATAAACCTAAAATAATAAAATATAATATTTTTAAAATCCTAAAGTAATCATAACCTAAAGCTACCTAAAGAAATAAAACCTAAATAATTTCAATTGGAAGACATGAAGTGCTCTATGTATCTCTAATGGAGGTAGCTGGAACATTAATATTTTGGAAAATTTTAGATAATATTTCCATGAAAAATTATCAGTTTCCCTCCAGGTGAATGTACAACACACATTTGAAATCTTGCATTTTAAATATGTATTATATTAAAAAAAAAAAAAAAATTGTTGTGCAACATAAAAATAAAAAAATATACTTAACATAATATTTAATTGTCAAGTATTTTAAAATTTTTGAAATATATTTTTATTAAATAATTTAATCCTTAAAATGTTTAGAAATATACTTACATCATCTATTGAATTTAAATAAAAAACACACAGGTTCAAAATATTTAATTTAAAAATTTAATACTACATAAATTTAATTAGAATTTCAATCTCAATAATCAACTCTTTATGAGATACATAAATATAAATATATAATCATGAGCCAGGTAAGAGTGTCGATGCATTCAAACGAGAGGTGGAGGTTGGTTAAAGCCAGGTGCTAAATTTTGTGATTTTTTTCAATGATTTGTTCATGGTGTCTTTTTTAAATATGTAGTAAAGAAGTGGTATGGATTGCCTCTACAGTTGTTGTGACTCACTATTAACCAAAGCAAACCATTTGATTCCAATGTGAAAAGTGGTGATATAAATGATATTTAAATATGTTATTCTTTCATTTGAAATTGAAAACCCATTCGAATACTTTTCATATGATGTGTTGGATGATGTATTAGACGAAGAATATTCTCTTGAAATCAAATCTTGTCCACTCATTTATTTGAAAATCAAAATTCCTCAAGCCTAATTCCAATATAGACCATGCCTATAACGTAATTAATATATTAGGATGTATATTAGCTCCAAATATATATGGGAGGGAGGAACAAAGACCTAGAGTGATAGAGGTGGAGACAATTTGGGAGTGACAAGGGAGAGATGGAGATAAAGTGAGGGAGAGAGAAGAGGAGGAGTGAAAAAGGAGAGAAGGAGAGGAGAGAGAGAGGGAGAGAAGGGTAAGAGAGAGGGGGGACACAAATATGGAGAGAGGGAGAGGAGGAGAGAGTGGAGGAGAAAGAGAGGGAGCTCAAGAGATGGAGTTGGAGGAAAAGATAGGGAGGGAAGAAAAAAGATATATATATATATATATATAGAGAGAGAGAGAGAGAGAGAGAGAGAGAGAGAGTTTGGGGATGAGATAGAAAGACAAATAAGGAGAGATGGAGAGAAGGGGGAGAGAGAATGAGAGATGGAGGGATATAATGACAAGTTAGAGGATAGAGATAGATAGAGAGAGAGAGAGAGAGGGAGGTGGGAGAGAAAGGGAGAGAGATGAAGGAAGAGAGAGGACTTGAGAGGGAGGGAGATAGAGAGATGGAGCTGGAGGGGGATAGAGAGGGATGTAAGAAGAAATAGATATAGAGAGAGAGAGTGGGAGTGACAAGGGAGATGGAGAGAGTGGAAGGGAAGAGAGTAGGAGGGAAGAGAAATAGAAGGAGAGGCAGAGGGAGATAAGGGTAAGAGAGAGAGAGAGGGAGAAAAGGGGAAGAGGGGGGGGGGGGAGGAGGAAGAGGGAGAAAAGGGGAAGAGAGAGAGGGAGAGGGGGGGGGAAGAGGGAGGCAGAGGGAGAGGGAGAGGAATATAGATAGCTATGGAGAAATAATGTGTATGCTTGTGGGGTGATGTAGAGAGACAAAGAAGGAGAGACAAAGGGAGATAGTGATATAGATGGAAGGGGGAGAGAAGGAAGAAGAGAGAGATAGAGGGAGGGAGGAAGAGATAGATAGATATGAAGAGAGAGAGCATGAGTGTTTGTGGGGGGGGGTGAGATACAGATACAAAGGAGAGATGGAGGGATATATAGATATAGGTGGACGGGGGAGAGAAAGGGAAGAAAATTGCTTGCACTAGATGCATTGATTTCCGTCTAGAGATGCTGATTTCTAATCCTGTTTGACTTCTTGCATTAGATGCATTGATTTCGGTGTATATGTTGATTCTTAATCCTATTTAATTTCTAGCACTAGATACATTGATTTCAGTGTACATGTTGATTTCTAATCCTATTTGATTGTTTGGATTAGATGCATTGATTTCAGCGTTGATGTTGATTTCTATTCCTATTCGATTTTTTGCATTAGATGTATTGATTTTAGTGTAGATGTTGATTTCTCATATTATTTGATTGCTTGCATTAGATGCATTGATTTCACTCAAGATGCTTATTTTTTATTTGATGTAACTATATGTATGGTGTACATTAATTTCAAGTTAATTAGATTAATATTGTGCATTGATTTCAGTGTAAGCACAACAAAATTATTGATGACGTGCATTATGACTAAGCTCTTATACATAACCTCAAATGACATATAATCGAATAAAACTTATATTTGTAACTTTTACATATCCACATATTTTAAAATTGAATAGAACTTATTTCAATTATATTTGAGTTTTTAAAAATTGAATAACACATATTTTCTTTTAACTAGAACGGTTATGTTTTATTGATAAAAAGACAGGTTGGGCAAAGCCTAATCAACCATTACAATCTTCAGATTGACTTAAGCACAATATCCCACTTAGGGGATAAAGGCCTTGGTCGGTGTATCTGCATTTATACTGATCTTTCCATTTTGTAGCATGCATCCTATATTTGCCAATCTGTCTACTTCCTTGTTTAATCCTCTGAGAATGTGGAAAATTTGAGCCGAGGGAAAATCCTTCAGGATTCTTTTCACTCTTGTTAGATGTTTGTTTAGCACTGGATCCTTAAGCCCTTTCTTGCTTACTATTGCTTTTATCAACATTTCCAAGTCTCCAAAAACTAAGATTTCGCTTGGATTTTCTTTTTTGGCCATTTGGCAAGCTTTCAATAGATTGAGAATTTCTGCTGGGTTGTTGGTTTTCAGTCCAAGACCCCAGCTGAAGTCTTATTTGTTCCCATTCGGAAAGAAGATCGCCCCTCCCGCTCCTAACCTCCCTGGGTTACCTTTTCAGGCTCCATCAAAAAAGATTGTGCACTTGCCCTGGGATTTCTACCACTGTTGGAATCTGTCCTCTGGATCTCGGGTCTGCCATTTTCCTTATGGATTGGTCGTGTGTTTGCTGGGTGTCTGGCCTTACAAGTGTAAGCATCCAACCACATGCTTTCTTCAATTCGGAGAGAGTTTTCATCTTTGACTGAAAAATGATTCAAGGTTTCTAAGAGGAGGTTCTTTGCCCACTCAGCCACTTTTGTTGTTGGCAATTCAATGTTATTGAAGATGATTTCATTCCAAGCTAGCCAAAGCTTCCAGCAGACATACTTAGGGGTAGCTATCCACACCTGGCGCCATATAGATTTGCTAACTATGTTGTGAGGGTAGCTAGCTTTCCAAGAGGAAAACAAGATGTCAATTGAGCTTTGAGATGGAAGACGAACATTCCATCCATTCAGGAATATGGACTAGACCTCCTTCGCAAACTCACATTCTATAAATAGATGATCTGAAGTTTCCAATGCGCATTTGCAAAGGATGCATCGATGTGGGCCTGCTATGTTTCTTTTGCACAGGTTTTCCCCATTCAGAATTTTTTTGTGCAACAAAGTCCAGAAGAAGAAGATAATTTTGGGGATGCTGAAGCTATCCCAGATTTGTTTCCACACGGACTCTGGATGAGACGATTCCTTTTTACTTTGCATCTGAAGATACCCTTGACTTGTCGTATACACCCCTGTCTTACCCCTTCCCCATGAGTCTTCTTCTTCTATGTGCACTGGAGCAAAATCAGAAATAGCGTCTTTAAGGGCATCTAACTAAGGTTTTAAATGCTTTGGGATTCTAGGGAAAGTCCAACGCTGCTAATTCCCGTTGCTATCCCAGCCTGATATGTCCTCTATTTTTCAGATTCCTTTCACATGTAACCAGGCTCTTAACTCAGATATTTCATTAACCTCTGCTAGAGGGGGATGACCCATGACACAATCTCTCCATAGCATTGTGTTTTTACCATTTCCAGGAATTCGATACAGGTAGGATCTAAAGAATTCTATGCCTCTTCTGCACAACTTCCAGGCCTGCGTTATTTTGGGGTTTTTCTCCACTGTAAAGAGTTTTATTGACTGATTTTTGAGGTATTTGAGCTTGAAAATATAGCTGACTGTGTGATTTGGCTCAGTGTAAAGCTGCATAATAATTTGCAGCCCGTAGCTAAGTTTGCATGCAAGGGATCTCAGATTTGCAATCCTCCTTCTGCGAGTGGTCATTTCACTATATCCCAACTTATCAAGTGGAATCTGTTATTGTTTCCACGTCCTCCATTCCACAGAAAGTTGCGCATAAGTCTAGAGATTTGATCGGAGATTGGTTTTGGAGCCAACATTAGAGACGCCTAGTATGTAGGAAGAGTCATGAGGACTGATTTGATGAGCGTGAGTTTGCCTCCGGTAGTGAGCCAAGAGCCTCCCCACACAGCAATTTTCTTCTTGAATTTCGATATTACTTCCTCCCACAGCTGATTTCTGTTAGAGCCCAACGTTATTGGGAGGCCCAGATATTTAATTTTATCCCAACCAGCGTATCCTGTAAAGCCTAGATCATTTGCTATTTTGTCAATTATGTGTTGCTCTGTGTTCGAACCATACACAATGATTTTCCTCTTGCTTATAAGAGCTCCCGAGATGCTACAGAATTTCTGGAGGATGTTTTTGAAGGAATTTGCTATTATTGGAGAGGCTCCCCCAAGCAAAAGTGAATCATCTGCAAATAGTGCATGGTTCACTGGGTCAATTCCTTTCTCAATTCTAATCCCAAGTATGCTACCATCTTGTTTTTCCAAGGTCAACTTTCTACTCAGGGAATCTGCCATCAGTATGTAGAGGAATGGGGATAGAGGACAGCCTTGCCTCAATCCCTAGTGGTTATAAAGAAATTAGTAGGTCTTCCATTTACCACTGGAGCAATCCATATCTTCTCTAAACAAGCTTTGATGAGGTTAATGAAGTCCTGGCTAAACCCAAAGGAAGAAAGAACCCTGTACAAGAAAGAGTGATTAACTCTATCAAAAGCATTGCGCATATCCAGTTTGATAAGCATACCTTGTTCTTTGCAAGAGTGGCTGGAATGCAGAGCTTCCTGAACTTGGATGACATTGTCTAGTATATGTCTTCCTGTCACAAACCCCCCTTGTGCTGGAGAAATTAATTTTTGCAGAAGAGGTTTGATTCTATTCGCTAGAAATTTAGCCACAATCTTGTAGGAAGAATTGCAAAGCGAAATCGGCCTGTATCTTTCAAAAGATCCTGGGTTCGCTTCCTTGGGGATTAAGGCGAGAAAGGTGGAATTTATTCCGCCTTAGACCTTTGCCTTCCTCATGAATCCATGTATCATTCTAAGAAGATCTGGTTTGATTAGCTCCCAACATATTCTGTAGAAATGGATTGAGAATCCATCAGGCCCAGGGGCTTTGTCTGGCTCCATGGACCAAATTTTTTTTGATATTTCTTCTTCCGTAATTGGGCTCAAGAGTATGTCGTTATCATCTGGGCTGACTAGGTTTGGAATATTTGAGAGGAAATCTGATATATCCTCCTCGCTCCCGTCCCTTTCAGCACTAAGAAGGTTTTGGAAATGCTTCTCAGCAGCTTTCTTTATTTGATCAAATCCTTTGCACACCTGTCCACTGGATGTAGTGATTTGCACAATATGATTTTGCGAAAGGCGAGCCCTAAACTGTCTGTGGAAGTATGTAGTTTTTATGTCCCTATCTTTGAGCCACAAGCTGCGAGACTTTAAATGGCAATATTCTTCTTCACTTCTAAAGGAGCTATATGTTTTCCTTTGAGTAGATTTTTCTTTATCTAATTCCATGGGGGAGATTTCTTTCTTTTCTAGTTCGAATTGAAATTCTACCAGCTGATGGACTGCTTCTTTCCTCTGGTTGGTGGGGGATTTTAAAGCCTTCTTTATCCATTCTTTTAGGGCTTTCTTTGCATTTTTCATTTTTTGTTCTTACACAAAGCTTGGGGAGCCTGTTACATATTTTTCCCAGGCTGATTGAATTGTTTCGGAAAACCCTTCTCTTTCAGCCTAGAGAGGGCTAAAGCAGAAAGGGAGAGGACCTAAGTCTTCTTCTTCCTTTAAGCAGAAAAGGATAGGTTTGTGGTCCGAGGAATGTTTTGGAAGAATCTTGGTGAAAATAATTCTTTTGTCCATCATGATGGAGCTGCTGGTGAGAAATCTGTCCAGCCTTGCTGAAATATGATTTTCCCCTGTTCTATTGTTGGTCCAAGTGTATTCTCCTTTCACTGGCTTGAAATCTACTAAATCCCACTGGAGAATGAGATTTTCCACTGTGAAGAGGAGAGGATCCCTTGTGAAGGTCCCACCTCTCTTCTCTTTGGGATCCATAATAATGTTCAGATCTCCTCCTATGACTATATTCTTAGGATTGAGGAGTTCTAAATAGTCCGAGAGTGTCTTCCAGCACTCTTTCTTTCCAACATAATGCACGGGAACATACATATTGAAAAGAGCTAAGGTGAAGTTGCTTGTTGTATGGTTTAGTTCAATATAGATCCAGTGTTGAGTCTCATAGGATATTTCAAGAGAAAAGGTGTTTTTAGAACAGAATGTGCCTATTCCTCCAGCCGAACCTCTAGCACTAACTACCTTTCCTTAATCAAATTTTCATTTTGTGTTGCTTGTGTTTAGAAGGATCTCCCCTTCTAATTTTGTCTCTTGAAGCATGAGTATGTCTGTGGATTCCATTTTCAATAGATCTTTAATAGCCTCTGCCTTAGTGGGATTCCCCAAACCCCTACAGTTCCGAGAGACCAGCTACATCATTTACAACTTGTTGGGGTGGGTCCACCTCCCTTAAGAACCCTTGGTATGGTATTCCTCCCAAGGGTCATCTCAATGGTGGCTTGACTTCCAAGGTTTTTTTGTCTTTCCGATTCTTCTTCCCTGGTTTCCTTATTTGATTTCCTTTTGGCTCTCTTTGATGGCCTCTCGAAGGTCTCATCATTTGAAGAGCTCGCATTTTCTACATCCTTTTTCTTTTTTTTTTAATTATGTCTGCATATGAAGGGGAAGAAGTACTGCCTAGAATCGGGCTTGTAGTATTACCTGGATCTTGAGAGTCGGTGTTGTTTAGTTGGGGGAGACCGTCCCATTCTGCCTCTGGAGAATCTGAAGGCGTTTTGAGACATTCAAAAGGATTTTTGTCCCCCTCGATGCTGATGGTTTCCTTGCTTCCCGTGTTCTGAATGTTTGCACTTTCTTTCCCTGATTTGTTCCTCCTCATTTTTCTTCTTTCAGTACCTTGCGAAGTGCCCGTGTTCGTGACAGTGCTGGCATTTGAAGGGGAGCTATTAACAGTCAAGCTCTTGGATATGTGTCCAATCTGCAACCGAAATTTTGATGGCTTCAGGTAATCCGACTTCCAGGTCGACCTCTACACATATTCGGGCACAGGAGAATTGATCCTTCCTCGGCGCTTGGTCTATGTATCTACCTAGAGCATTACCAATGGATTGCAGCGATCTCTGGCTCCAACAGTGAAGGGGGAGATGTGGAAGACGCACCCATACAGGCACTGTCGTGGGCACGTCCTGTGCCGGATCAAAATCTGGTGACCATTTATTCAGATAAAGCCCTTGAAGGCCCATAAAATATGGCCCGTTCTGAAGATCAGGCTTCTATGTTCCGCATTATCAAACACAAATACAAAAAACCCTTTGCCAACGAAATGACTTTTTATTCCTTTCAAAACCAAAGGTATTTAGTTCTGTTTAACACATTCTTCAACTGCTTTCGGGGATGGCCATAACCCTGTGAACTGGCCGATGAGGCCTCTTTCGGCTAGGTTCAACGCTATTCTGCAAGTTTCCTCCACAGGCAAAGTCACCGTGGGGATGTTTTCCAACTTTTTGACGAACTTTTGCTGTGAACTGGAGATCGGACGTTTCCCAGCAGCTGCGATGAGGGATCTGAAAGCTTCGAGCTCCAGAGACGGGGGAGGAGGGGCCTCAGGGCCACCTCCGAGATCCATAGTGGAGAAGACCGCGCGAAGGAGGGAGTAACCAGCCGAGCGCGGCTAGGGTTACAGCAGAGCGGCCATGTGCGCGCTCAAAGCCATCAAAAATTATGTGATCGATGAATAACACATATTTCAATCATAAGGAATCGATTGAAATACTTGGATAGCTAAGTAAATTTAGGGAAGTTGATAACATTATAAAAAATTATAAAAATATTATCATATATTATTTTTTGACATATATTAAATTTCAATACGATTGACTTATATCATGTTATGACTAAGCTCTTATAGATAATCTCAAAAGAAATAATATTGAATAAAACTTATTTGTTGTTTACATGACATCTTTTAAAATTGAATAAAACTTATTTCAATCCTTTTTTTTTAATTGAACCTTGAGATAAGAAATCGATTGAAATACTTAAAAAAGTTGACCATGCAATGGTATATAGGTGGGTCACAAAAAATTTAATATATAGATTTTTTATTATAATATGGATGACTTTAGAATTCAAATAATTTATTTTTTAAATTGAATTGTAATAACATACATGTTGATTGCACTAAAAAACACTTTTTGCAAGCTAATATGAAGCATGATTGTAATTTTTTCCATGCTCAATATTAAATTGATACATGATATATTTTAGTTCATTTTAAGTATCAAAGTGACTTGCATCATAGTAAGATTGTACTTATATCATATTATGACTAAGCTCTTGTAAATGACCTCAAAATAAATAAAATTGAATAAAACTTTTTTTTTGTTTGCCAAACATCTTTTAAAATTGAATTTTAAAACTTATTTCAATCCTATTTGTGTTTTTTAATTCAACCGTCATATACTTTAGTTCATTCTAAGTATCAAAGTGACTTGCATCATAACTTAAGATTGTACTTATTTTCTTAGGCTATGAAACTAGAAATCAAAATTATTATAATTTTTAATAAAAGTTATAATATATAGTTTTTTAAACTAACGATATAATTTTAACATGATCCATAAACTTTAAAAAATAATGCACATCCATAAACAAGATTAATACAAATCCATAAACTGAAATAATGTTCATGTACATCCATAAACTGTCCATGTATGGAAATATACAAAGTATGTATGACATGTGAATGTGCCCTATGAAATTGGCCCGACTATATACAAACTATCCACTTTAAGCACCACTAGAACTCCTATATGAGTTTTGCCGCGTAAAATAAGTGTCCATAAGTTGGTACTGTAATATAACACATTCAAATTCAAACTAATTAGATCATTATTTGTACAAAATAAACAATATGGAAATAAATAATTTTGAACCACATTTTTAATTACATATATGAATCTACTAACCTTAGTAGAGTGCAAATGCAAGTGAGATAGGATGGGGGTCTGATGAATTTGGGTTTGGTGCTCCCCTGCTTGTGGCTTAATGACTAGGGTCTTCATTGATGGACACACATCGTCAATGCCTCTATACCCATCATCCCACTCATGTGTTCACATAATTGCGACATCAACAAAACTTTGCATATGGGCTTGTGTACACAATGACAAGGACACATTATAATTACTCTATGAATTAATTAGCATATGCATAACTTAAAAAAAGAAAATGTTGAAATCTCAAGAATAAAAATGATTACCTCAACTGTTGGTCCATGTGATTGTACATAATGACTCTCCTCCACATGAGTGTTATGAGGTGGAGATAGAAGTGGAGATGGAGGAGAATCCATGGAAACATACTTTAGTGGAGGATGGCTTGGTTGATCAAATGCCCCTTTAGATGTCCTCATAAGCTCATCCATGTCGTTGTGTTGTGTCTACATGTTATCATGAACTTATTAATATAAGTGCAATCTAATACGAACAAGAAATTAATATAAATAAATATGCATAATTTGATAATAAGAGTCAACATTTTCATATATATTGTATGTAACACATAATACACCATGCTCGTGAGTCTATTCCACAAACAGACACTAACTCACACAAGCTTTCACTTAATTGTCCATTATCCTTTAATCTCTGATGCAACTCCAACCATTATCCTCTGACACCATCTTCACTGTTATGTCTTCATCATATATGCTAGTCGATAATTCCTACAAATAAATTTGTCTATTATTGAAATGACCAATTCCAACATAAACTCAAACTTGTGACAATAATTAGCCATACTAAATCTCACTTTCAACCAAAATTATACAGTGACATAACAGTTTCTAAAAAATTTAAAACAACGGCAAAATTAAATTGTGAAAATAATTCTCCAATACATGACATCATGCTAGCCATAATCCTCAACCCTTGCATTACTTATGCCTCCTTTGTGTAATTACATACACCAAATCTATTGTAATCACTTTCCATGGATAATACGTTTCCATAGCATGTGTGAATGGAACATAAACAAAACCATTTGGTTGCATGATTTACGAGATGACTTATAAAGTTATTACCCTTCCAAATGAATTTCCCACTGCCATTAAACTAGTTTTAGAAAGTCATATATCTCACCTTTGACTTATGCTTTCAAATTTCCTTTGAACAAGATGATGGTCTTCTTTGGCCCTATGAGGATGGTCAAGTCTCATGCTGTTGTCGGAGCTTTGGAAGGTGGTTCCATTAAATCACAGAGAATGTGAAACCAACAGAATAAAATAGTCAACAAAACTTTTTTACTTCTGTTTTTGTCACCATCTTTCGACAGAGAAAACACAGTAGATGTGACTCATATCTTTTGTGATGTTATATAATTTGAAAGCCACCCATTTTTCTGATCCTCGGAATGGGCTCTCCTGCAAATTTTTTTATCGAATCAGAGCCCCATCTGCAAATTTCAGTAGACTACAAATTATCCATGCAAGTTCTCTAAAATTCTCAGGAGATTCTGTTACAGAACTCGATTTTCTTGATTTTGTCTCCACAACGAAAGTTAGATTGAATTATTTGGCATCCTCTTGGTTATATATTTTGTCCTTTAACATGGATTCTACTGAAAGGAGCTAGTCAAAGGAAAGCTTTAGCTAAGAGGAAAGGGAAGCAAGTGCATATCCGCTTCAGAAGGCATTTGAAAGTATTTATAGTTGCCTCCCAAATATATTTGGATTAAAAGTTAGTTCAAAAGAAGGGAAAATGGATTACTATGGATAAATGGGATGATCTATGGGAGAGAGCTCATGAACGAAATAATAATCACCTTCTTAGTGCCATAATCAAATTAGAAGGATTATAGGTGAAATTAGGCCAATATCTCTCTACACGTTACTCCCCGAAGCTTATATACAACTGCTTAAGTAGTTACAAGACTTGCACAACTTTTCATCCCCATACGTAGGACTAGATCTTCACGCCTATGGAGGATTGGCTCCTCCAGTAGCTAATAAAAAGATGGACATACAAAACACACACGGAAAAAAATCTATTCTACAAATAAAACTACATAAGCACACATACTCTTTATTTTCCTCGGCGCTATCATAAGGGAGGCTAGGATGGGAGTGCTAGGTCCACACCCATACACATTCTCATACCAAATTAAATTTGTATAAGGCACTCAAAAATTATATTTACATGAAATAATAACATAATATAAATACAAAATGTTATATCTCCAGATAGTTAATCTATCTTGGCAATACAATCTCTTGGTTGAATGAATATCTCAACCACACACTAATCTAGGACGCTAACTAGTTGGAGAGAATCTCTCAACCAACTAGACCTCAACAAACTCCTAAACACTAAGGATAGACTCCTATACTTGGAAAGCATCACAACTAAGGCAAGTAGGAATTATATTTTCCAAATAGTTTTTGTAATTATATATATATATATATCCTCAACATGAAATTATATCAAAATATATCAGTCAAACAACGATAGTTTAAACAAAGATTTATGTAGGTGGTTTCAATATACCATGAGGGAAACTAAATATTTTTAACCACTTACAAAATAAGTAAATTGTCCATAATATAACCATCTTCGGAAAAACAAACCTATTTACTCAATGTTGCAATACAAAAAAATGTTATGAAACGTTACAGGAACTTAGTAGTCTAAGGAGGTAACTAGCAATAGGCTCTTTGGCACTAAATCCTGGAGGAGATGGAGGGCTAGCCTCACATTGAAGGTGACTCTCTAAATGTGTTATCTTGGCATCCAATTTTTCCCGGAAAACACATTGATATATTTGAGCACATTGTGATGTCATTCAAAGTAGAAAAGATGTCATAATTTTAAGATTTTTCCCAACAAAGTATTCATTTGCTAGTGAAGAGAGATGGAGTTAAGGTAATGTTTCCTTCTTTCCCCAATGTGACCAGGGTCAGGAACCTAGTGAGGCACCTCCTCCAATATCTATGAATTTGAAAAATCTTGGTGGTCCATAGCCATAAGGGAATCAAGGTGACAAATCTCATTATGGAGTTCTAGAGGAACAATAGAATGGAAAATGTATGCCACTTCCTACATCAGTTGTTGGGTGCAATTCTAACATCGGGGACCACAACCCCCACCTCCATGGTGGCTACGCATATGTTGTCATGGCATGTTATGCAAAAGGAGTACACAACAAGGGTTTGCACAAATTTTAACCGGGACAAGGGAGTGGAAGCAAAGAGTGATTAAATCAAGCTAGAAGTGAGAATGCAATAGACAAAATTCAAGAATCTGACACAAGGTGGGAGATTTGAAAAGTGGAGGATCAAGAGATTCGTCACAGACTAGAGATAACATCAAACTAATTGCATTAATCTGCCAACCATGCAACCAGAACCCAACTAGAATAATAATAACAACAGAACAATCACCAACTAGCTCACTAAAACAAGAATTAACAACATAGGTGAGAGACTCAAGAATTACCCTTGACAGGGCGTTCATATGCAACCCATAACTTGAAAGTTATAAGACTGGAGGGACCACCAATGACACAACAACTGGATGAACACACCACTGCCGACAAACAACTTATGCAATGCAACTAAATCTTTAGTCACGCAACAGATACCATGTCTTCCAACACGACAAAACCAAACTCTTGGACAAATAGAAAGAGATCAACACATAGATGGTAAAAATCTCAACCAGAATCACTCGAGAAGGAAACCGAACATAATTAACGAAGGTAATCGTTAGACTACCATGGGTTGACCCCTCATCGCTAGTGGCAACTTTGAAACATTCCACTTGCGGTGGGGCTGCAACCTTTTTCCCCCTTATTTGACACAGAGAGCAAGTATATCGACCAAAGAAAAATACCGAGATGTCACTTGCCATATTAAATTCACGATGAATACTCAAATTCTTGTGTATGTAGGAGGCTGGCCATGCCACCCCCTTCATAAATGATTCACAGTGAGCTAGCGAGCTTGCCCCCAACCCCCTGATCTTCCTCGTTTTCCACCCCATCACAGAGAAAACTCTATAAAGTTATTAAAGAATGTTAGGCAGTTAAAAGTGTTAGAATATAAAAAATATTAGAAGCATAAATGAATGAATAAAATAAAAACCAAGGAATTAAAAAATAAATAAAATCAAATAACGGGCCAGAGAAAAGGTTAAGTAAAATGAATAATTCCTTAATGAAAGTTAAAAAAAGAGAAGGGAAGAGTAATACATATTTTGGAAAATTGGAAAGATTTTTAAGAATATGGAAAAATAGAAATTGCAAAGACTTTGAAGGTGATGGAAATTGGAGCTAATAAGGGAGTGTAAGAGAAGGAAGGAGAAAAAAGGCGTTCTTAATTATTATAAAGGTGGTAGCTTGGTGCTTATGTGTTAAATTTGGGAAAAATTATGATCATATTCACAAGTGATGCTACTAAGATGTTAATCAATCTTAATAGCATCTTTTATAAGTTTAATAAAGTAATCTTGAGTTTAAGATAAAAAATAAAATTAATTTGGTTAACATAATGTGGTGTTTGGTGTGGCTAAAGCATTTACCCATGGTAGGTTTTATGGTGATATTATGATAGATGTCATCCATATGTTCATTTGTGCTAGCATAAATGGTTGATCTATAAGACCCCATAAAAAAAAGAATCTCATGAACTCATTTTTAATATCTTAAAACTACCTGTAAAAATCCTTTTAAATAGTACTTCTTGGAACATTAACACCAAGACCCTCCCCTTGAAATCCTCACAATGTATAATCCCTTAATTGATTCCAATGGCATCCTTTGAAAAAAAATCTACTTGAGAATTACTTTTTTTGTGAACATTTTGAATAAAAATTGAATGAAAACCTTCCTAGAGTTCCCTAACTCCATGCTGCCAATGAGATAAAACAAGAATATTCAACCATGTAGATCCTTTAAACCACTCTATTACCACTTTCAAGTCTCCAACAACCTAAAAATGACGAAGTTTTTTATCCATAGCAAGTTTTAATAGGGCCAAAAGGGCCACTAACTAAGCATGCATATTAGTATCACTACAAGTTCCAATATTAAGCCGGAAATAATAATCATAACTAAAATGAAGGACAATACAAACACCATAATCACTTGACATGACTTGACATATACCATTGACATAACTCTAAAAAAATCAAGATTGAAATAAGGCATATTCTTAGGATTGACCTCAAAAGCCCTACTTTACAATGTTGTTCACCATATACGACTTCAACTACATAAACCACCACTCCTATACACCTCTTAACTCCTTCAAACAACACTAGATTTAAGTGTAGCCATAATCCCCAAGTTATGAATTTTGGAAACACTTTAAATACCTTAACCTAAACATCATGAATCTGATGCCACATACACTACTCAAACAAAGAAAAACTCCATGAACCTAGGCAACCCCTAAACAATCTAGTGACCTTAGAACATCTCGCTACACTTGCTTTGCAATAGGACATGAGATAAAGAGATGGAACACTAAGAAAATCTCATAAACTCTCTATTGTATTGTTGGAGTTGATCCCATTTGGATTTTCACATTATTTAATGATGTCAATTATGGTATTGGATGTAACGGAAAAGAAAGAATAAGTTCATAGATTTAAAGAATTGTAGATTATTGGAAGAGTTTATATATTTGGAATTTGGCAAGAGTTGAGAACGAATAGGAAAAATGGTCACTATGTTGGAATACCTTATAATCCATGATGATTATGAAGGAAAAATATTTCATGAAATTGCAAATTTTATTATAGTTCAGAAATTTTAATACTGTTTAAGAATTTGGAATTTTTTATTAAAATTTATTATAAATTTTAATAGTATATGCAAAATATTTTTAATAATAAATTAAGATTAAAGTTTTTTAAGAAACAGATTGGAATTGAAATTTTATAAAAAATATATAAAAAATTAAAATATAAAAAGTATATAATTTAACTAAATTTTATAATTTGTATTCGTAGACGATATAGCCTTTCATCCCATGTCAATTTTCAATTACAGGGTATATGGTAAGTTTTCATATTGACAGCCTATCAAGTTATTAAATGAGGAAGCCACCGTATTTTTAATGCTAAGTTTTCGCTTTGACAGCCTAACAAATTACCAAACAAAGGACGAAACCGTTAATTTTAATGCTAAGTTTTCGTAAAAAGAGGGAAAGGAAGCCACAATACTTTTAATGCTAAGTTTTCGTAATGACAAATGTTAAAGAAAGCACGCCACCGTAATTTTAATGCTAAATTTTCGTAACAACAAACTAATTAGTTTTAAAGAAACTTTTAATGCTAAGTTTTTGTGATTTTTGTTTGAGATTGAAAATTCGGCGCTGATAGATTCTTCCATGATTTTGGTGATTAATCGCAAGAGTCTTCCATGATTTGCGGTCATTAAAGCACACTCATTTTTTTCCAAATCCATTATCCTCGCGAAGTTACCTTTGAAACGTCGTTTATGGGTAGGTGAGGAGCAGATTAAAGTAAATTATTTATTTATTCGTTTTTTTATTATTTATATGGATAGAAATACTTAACAACACGTGTTGGATTACTGCACAATCAATTCTAAACACCAAAAAGAATGTATTGGGATCGAAAAACAGAAGTATATTGCTTAATATAAATGGTTTTTTATAATACAGATTAGTTGGTTTCTTCTCAGGGATGCATTGGATTAATATGATTAATATGATAAAATTTTATAGTATAAACGCTTTTTGTTTTGTTTTTTAAGTATATTTTTCATTTACTCATATTTAAAATTTGGTAGGATTTATTGAAATTGTAAATTTGATATATAAAGTCTATTCAATTCGAGTGTTTCAAAATTTTCAATGTGTTAAATCTATTTATGCATTCAAATATGCAATTTAAATAATGAAAATGACAATGACAAAAAAATTTATTGTCGAGTTCCAATTAAAAAGACGCAAAACGTATAACATTTATACTTTCACTAATAAAATTACATGTTCTTTAATTTCGTGCATCAGATTAAGGCTACATGTTTCTAGAGACTACATGACTTCACTACAAGGGGCACTAACTTTCTTGTAAATACTATTTAGGTTGAAACTATCTTTTGGTCTTATAATAAGACTTAAAGCTACCTTTGATTGGCTAATAGCTCATTTTCCTCAAACATAAGGAAATAGGTTAATGATCCAAGACCAATAGACATTTGCAACAGTGAAAGTTTTCCTCCTTATGGATCACCAGTGAGTTATTTCATGTATCATAGTTTTCCTTGAAGAATGGTGATGAGACAACCAACATTTGCATATATCAGTAAATGATCATTTTCCTCACTACTAATTGACAACTAAGTTATGATAAATTTTATCACTTCTAAAAGGAAAAAGATAATTGCTTATTATCCTTCTTTGATATGTTGATGATGGTATTATTCTTGCAAAAAAATATAGATGATTTTCAAAAGGACATTTTAAGCTTGACATTAACATTAATAAAATCAAGATTATGGTAATTAAATTTAATGAAAGAATTTATATTTTGAATTTAAATAGTGATAAAACTTAGAAAGAGGTTCATTCTTAGAAGTATGTAGGCTTCAACTTCAATTGTCAAAACATCATCATTAGAGTAATATCATTGGTTGTTGAAACCTTATTATGAGCTTGCAAACAAATGTAAACATGTTGAATTAATATGATAAGAAAAAAATAAAAAATTTACTTACATATCAATTTCAAGCATTTTAATCTTTAATGGTGCAATTTTGTTTGTCAATAAAGTTGGCAAAATTGTTGTATAATTTGTGGTGTATGTAGATGATCTTTTGATAACAAGGAACAATGAAGTGTATATTGCATTCATAAAGAAAGAATTGAAGAATGGTTTTGAGATGACCAATATGAGATATATTCACTCGTACTTGGGTATTGAAGTAACTTAGAATCCAAAGCATGTATTCATTTTACAAAAGAAATACATTAGAGAATTGTTTAACAAATTTGACATGGTTGAATGTAATCCTCTCTCTACTCCAATGGAGCAAAATAAAAAACTTACATTAGAACAAGGGAATGAATTTCAAGATGCAACTAAATATAGAGAGCTTATGGGAAGCCTTATCTACCTTACTACTATTGAACCAAATATCTGTGTGTAGTTGAGATTCTATCTAGATTCATTCAAAAACCTTGTGAAGGGCATTGGCATGCTATGAAGAGAATTATAAGGTACTCGAAAGGGAATGAAGGATTTAAACTCAAATAATCCATGGTGGAATATTTTAGAATAATTGGACATATAGATTTAGACTTTGATGGAAATAAGGAGAATGGAGTTTCTACTTTAGGATATCTCATGAGTCTTAGATCAACAACTATCTCTTGGAGATAACACAAATAGTATGTTATAGCATATTCCATTATAAAGGAAAATTATGTGGCTATTGTAGAGAAAACAAAGGAGATTGTGTGGTTCAGGAGATACTAGATGATTTACAGGAGAAACAAGTGCATGCTACTCTGCTTTTGATTAACAACATTTTTGCAATCAAGTTGGCAAAGAATCCTAGATTCCATTATCAAACCAAGCACATCAACAAAAAGCACCATTTTATGTGACTTCATGTGAGGCTAATACCTTTCAATTGATGCATTGATCCACAAATGAGTAAACTATAGACATCTACACCAAGTGCTTGAAAGAGAAAAGTTTGAAAAGTTCAAAAAGTTCATAAAGATGCTTGGACTTACAAAGACCCCTCTATACTTAGGGAGGCAATGTCAGATACCTAATCCTTGGGATTATGGTATTATAAATATTATTGTAGATATTTAATCTAGGAGAAAATGAAGGGTCATAATGTATAAGAACAATTATCTTAGACTATAGGAAGATGAAACCAAATATCATCTATTTGTATATATATTTGGCTTATTTTAATACAAAATTTTAATGTGTGGAGTTATTTAATCCCTATCTTGTCATCAAGGCACAATTATAGCAGTGGGGTATATATTTTATGGGAGAGAATATACCAAATTCTAATAGTCATCATAAATTGTATCTTATTTAGACTCATTGACTACTTCGCCAAATTGGTGGAAGTTATTCCCACTATGTAATCTAATGTTTAAACAATCATCATATTTTTGGAAGAGAATATTATGTCTAGGTTTTAGTGTTAATTGAATATAATGACTAAAACTACTCAAGATTTCAAGGCCATTGACTTGGATTCCTTTTTTCATGAGCATAGTATTATCATGGTTCACTCCTCTAATTATTATCCACAACGAAAAGGTTAGCAAGAGTCTTCCAACAAAAATATAATGAGGATCATCAATAAGATGTTGGAAAAGAACATGAAAGCTTGGGATTCCCTCATGAGGTATGTTTTATAGGATGTTCGAGTAAGCAATAAGAATGCCATAGGGAAATTGACTTTTCAACTAGTTTATGGGGGAGATATTGTTGGAAAATCAAGGAAATTGTAGATTAAGGTTGATTCTCCTTACTTGATAATTACTTGTGAGATTCGTTGGCCTTTTATTACTTTATTATTTATTCTTCATCAAGAAATTACCAAAATATAAAATGCATGAATATCATAAGAACACAAAGAACATAAGATATTGGCTCTAAGCCAGAGAAAAATCCCACAATTGGGGAAAACTTGAACAATCCTCTTCTTATATAATTAGATTAAATGAGATATCCAAGACCAAGAAAAATACCTCTATAAGATCCCCAATTCAACCCTCCATCTTGTCCACTAAATGCCATGATTATGTCCAATAGAGAATCATCAAAAACCCAAAAAACAAATCTTCATTTAAGCTAGTAATGCTCCACAGAAGTATCTTCATTAGCCCTCAAGAAACTCACATCATTACTTCTTCATAAGCCCTTATGAAATTCACATCTTCTTTAGAATTTTAACTTCAGGAAAACTCACATCATTTTCAGAACTTCTAATCTCAAAACCTCACATCCCTTTTAGAACTTTTGATATTAAGAAACTCACATCCTCTTCAGGTCTTTTGTCTTGGGAACCTTTCATTTTATATCACAGAAAACTCGTTTTTTCTATCACAGAGATTATCGTAGAAGATCCACAAACTTCACTTTCCAAAATGAAGGAGAACAGGTGCCAATATATAGTTTTTCGTCACTATGAAGGGTCACATCAATTGAGCAAGCCGACTTGACCATCTAGAGGGCCGACTTGGTCTTATGGAGGTAAATTTGACTCTTTTTGACTTAACAAAAATTCTTTTCCTTTTTCTTACAAAGAGTCCAAATGGACTTTAACTCAAATTTAATTCTTTGACTCAACAAAACTTAGAAGCATGAAGAACATGCTTAACTAAAGAAATATTAATAATATAAATTTATTTTTCTTCCTTTTTCTTTTGATATAAGTACAAATTATGAGGACTTAACCTAGTTATTATCTTAACTAGGGAGGTATTCATAATGACTGAATAGGTTTATCTAAAGTAAAAATATTCATATAAGAAGGGATATATATTGATAAGCGTAAAAAATGATAGCATCACCATAGCCAACATTGTCACATTACCAAGGCCTTGACAGGTACACTCTATCTCTCCACACGATCAAATAATAATGTTGGGAGGCATTCCATATGACACCACACCACCTCTCTGAGGCTCATACTCCACCTAGGATACTTGGAGTATGTCCTCCTGTTGTAGCGACTTCAACACCCTCCAAAATTTTGGCTTGCACTCAAATTTCAGAGCCTTCCTTGGTCTTTCCTTTTATTTTTGCAAGCACTCGAGCTCATTTCCTGAGCTTCCTTAGAGTCTTTTCACCTCTTTTTCTTGTTTGATCAACTATCGTCTTTTGGCATGTTCGAGTGTTTTATCATGCTTGCGGTACTTTTCTGGTGTTTTCAAAGGTTTGTCTTTGTGTGTTCGATTTATCCTAACTATGTAAACATCGGTCGCACTCATACACAAAGTTCTAAGAATTGTCGCACAAGTGTCGTCACGGTCGTTTTAGGGTTTATCTCAAGAGTTGCACTTGTCGCTTTTTGTTCTAGACAGTCTCATGGAGGGTAATGCTTTGTCTTGTTTTTCCAGTCGTCTATGTTGTCATGTCATCATAATATGCTAAGTGTGTGATCATAGTTTCAAGCTCCTCACAAGTTCAATTGCCACCCACACTTAGCCATTTTCAAAAAATACTCCTGATCGGGAAACTCTCTTTCACCAGACCCTGACAGAACTGCCATTGCATAGTCTCAACCCTTAGTGATGCAACCCTGTTGTCTAGAACTGCGTAATGTGCAATCATTGTCCCCTAGGACAGTTGCACTACGCAATTCCAGAGCTAAGCAGAATGCCTTCCTCCCCAGAATTATGCAGTAGCTTCTTCAAGCCTGACCTGAACTGTGCATTTCGTAAGATCAGTCATCAAGCTTCCTCCCTACCTGTTGGAAACCTGCAATGCACAGAGACCCAATCTTGCCTTACCTCCCAGAACTGCACAAAAGTATCTCCCAGTGTCCTCCCTTAGTCGGGACACACTGATCCCAAAAACTGCATAGATCTATCCTTCCAAGTCCCTCTGCTGACCATTCCTGCCTTGCATTTGAAAACTGCGTAGACCTACCTCCCAGGGTCCCACCTTGCCGCAACCACTGATGGTATCAACTACACAATCCTGTCTCCCAGTGGCCTCTGTGTAATTTTTTCTGGCAGTGAAGACTATGCTTAGGAGTTCCTCAGCCAAGCATAAGTTGCGCTCTGCGTAGTATCGGTAACAAGCCTCCCTCCTTATCACCAGGAATTGTGCAATGCACAGTTACTGGGCCCTATTTCCTAGCTTGTCATTTGTCTTGGGCCCAGTCCATGGATAAAAATGCATCATCTTAGACTAGGAGGTTTTGTATTTCATGTCATCCCTTCATGAGTGAATTGCAGGAACAAGTACAATGTTAGATCATGGTGAGACGATGAAGGAGATGAAGAAGGAGTACAAATGCTAGAAGACTCACTTACAATTGGATGGACAAAAAAGATTATCAAGTACAAGAAAAGGGAGCACATGCATGCAACCATCTCTCAAGACAAAATATCATTGAAGACCCTGCATCATCAAGCTATGCGGAGGAGAAGAAAGAGCACATCCAAGAAAACATCTATCACTCAGCAGCAGCAGAGGCTTGACATGCCACCTCAGCAAGATAGTCTATGTCAACAATGTCATGTCAAGTCGTGTCATGAGTTGTCAAATGCCACATCACTATTATGGGCCATATCTGTTGTAAATTGAATGTAATGTAAAGTAGAAGTCCAACGGACACACATGAATATGAAGAGTCATCTTAGTGGAAAATTCATAGGAAGTTGAATAGTCATGAGGGTAGTCCAAGAGTCACAAGGGTCAAGAATCACCCTTGGTTATATATACCCCCCTCATTATATGAGCAAGGACTTTGCACCTTGGCTCCTCCCACAAAGCACAAAGAATTTCAGTCAATTCTTTGAGGAGAAAGTAGTGGCTCCAATGTCCCACTACTGGGGCTAGTGATGTACGATGTAAATATGCGTCTTGGAAATTTTGCTTAATACAGAAGCCTGTTCAGGCCAGCACGTTTCCATGCATGACTTGTAGATGTTTGTAAGACTATTATTTGAGCATTTGTAATTCATGTTTGTTTCACATGTACTAAGATAGTTGAACTATTTCGGTTGTTTTAATGCTTACCTTCTTGGGAATGTGTTGTATTGGTTGTCACGACTGTCTCATCCTTGTGGACTACTATGTGGGATACTAGAAAAGCCTTTCTCACTTACTAGTTATAACGACTGTCACATCTGTTGTGGACTATTCGACTGAATGGTGGACAAATATTTCCATGTACTTTGGTTTTAAGGACTGCGACATCCGTTGTGGATTATTCCACTGGATGTTGGACAAACCTTCATGGTTCGCGTGTGTCTCTTCCTGGGTGGTACTATTACCTCTCACTTAGAGGCTCACCTTTTCCCCCCTTTTTGTAGTAAGAGAACCTAGAACAGGTTGTATGATGGAGGAAGGGTAGGTAGGGATGTATTACAGGTGCTCTGCACACTATTTTCCAAAACTGATCGAACAAAGACTGAAAAAATAGAGATCTATCTATTTTGACCTAATCTGACCTAAAAACTAGAAACATGATGAACATAATTTTATAGACAGGAAATCATACAAGATAGCTATGGAAACTAAGCAAGAACGGATCTAAACATGAAAGCACAACTGATATCAACTTTTCCAACTTAAAATCTAACACTAGCAATTGCATTGGAAGGCAAAAACAGTGTTTTTGTGGCAGCAAGTATGCCTTGGTCTCAGCTCATGGTCCCAAGGAGGGAGAGATGAGATCAAGGACTGCTTGATGGCCTTTTTGTAGATCTTTTCTGTTACCAAACTGTCAAATCAACCTGAAGCATGAAAAACTATCTTAATAATAAAAAACAACCTAAGTAACAAAGCAAGATCTTAACCTAAATAACAGAAATTATTCTATGAATGCAAGGAAAACACATAAAAGTACACAAAGGAGGTACTGGCACTTGGGTTGGGCCCAACCCCAAGAGCTACAACCTCCTAAGAAAGCTCAAAGCTGGTGCAAAGTGAGATTCATCTTCATTACTCAAAAAATAATAGTCATGTCACAAAACTGTTTGCAGACAGAGCTCGAAAGATGAGCTGAATGCAGAGCTGCACTAAAGTGCAAAAACAAACTATTCAATAGCTAAACTACCAAGGCATTTACATCGACAAGCTAGAAGGTTGTTTAGAGGAAGCAGGGTGTGCTGGCACAATCTTATCTGAGATAGTTGTCATCCTTCTTCTCTACACTGACGATGTTGTTCTTCTCGCAAGGTGCCCATCTGATCTTGATAATCAACTTAGACTTCTTAAGGATTTCTTCTCTACCATGGGTATGATTGTTAACACTAACAAAACAAAGTTATGATTATCAAATCCAAGAAGGACACTTACGCTAATTTTATGTATGAAAATAGTAACTTGGAGGAAGTGTCTTCCTACAAGTACCTAGGAATTGATATTCATCACAAGCTCAACTAAAACTACAACATTGAGAAAATGATTAATGGGGGGTGGAAAGCTTATTTTGGTCTTGAAAATAGTTGTGAAACGACAAACCTCGTAATGTGGGATAGAAAGAAGTTCCTCTTTGAAACTTTAGTCACTCCTATTATCTTATATGGATGTGAGGTTTGGGGTTGTAGAATCTCTAGAGAATCCTGAAGAAAGATTGAGCAAATCTAGAAGCGTTTTATAACGTATAACCTCAAAATTAAAAGCAACACACCTTATCCTATTCTCCTTATAGAAGTGAGCCTTTCCCCTATTGAGAGCCTAGTTATGACTAGGCTTCTGTTGTACAAGCACAAACTCAATAACATAGGAGACCATAGACTTCCTAAGCTAGCTTTAAATTCCAGCCAAAACCACCTAAGGCTCAAACAAGGTTGGTATAAAGACACTAGGGTCTGGTTAAACCATTGGGAGATCGATGAGAATGTTGCATTGCAAAACATTAATAACATTAACAATATTGTTACTTCTAAGTTCAAAGAAAAAATGTGGTGTGAGAAAGATTTAGCAGCTAAAAGAAAATCAAGATGTTATAAGGAGGTCATCAACCCCATCCTAGAAGATAAAAAGTATCTCTTTGTTTTAACTAGCTCAAAGAAGAAAATTAATATAGCCAAAATTAGAACGAACTAGCATGAGCTCCATAGTGAAACAGGTCGTTGGGAAGTTCCTAAAACACCATGGATGGAAAGGATCTGCCATCTCTGTGAGAATATGAACATCGAGGATGAAAATCTCTTCCTCTTAGAGTGCCCCGCGTACAACCACATTAGATCTAAGTTTCAAAATCTTTGTTGTAATACTAACCTTCCTAGCCTTTTACGATGTCAAAATTATAGTGAGCTCGGGAGGCTTCTCTCCAAGCTTTTTGAGCATATGAATAAAATCTTAAATCAAACTAAATAATTCGTTTCTTTAGGTCCGATAGACCAAAGTTTGGTCTCAGTGGACGTTAACCATCATCATCATCATCATCATCAATAACTTTAACATTATTAATAAATAATTAAATATTTATTAACAACTACTTTACAACAACTAGTTTTTTGAATTGAAATTAAAAATTAAAAATACATTAATTAAAAAAACTAATTTCGTAATGGCTAATTCTAATGTATGTTTGCTATTTATTCATTAGTATCTATATATTTTTTCACCTTTGTCCTAAGGATGAACCACATTAGCTAGTTCGAAACATCGACCAAATAATACTAATGTGATTAATCCGAAAGTCATGCTTACAAAATTAAAATAATCAAAATAATGAAAATTAAAATTAAAAATAAAATAAAAAATAAAAAATCAATTTAAAATAATTCAAAAAAATAAAATCAAAACATGTAATACATATATATGAAAAATAAAAAATAAAAACACAATAATAAATAAATAAAGTAAAAAAATTGAGTTATAAAAAAAAATTAAATTAAAAAAAAACCAAATCTGGCCCGCGTCGCAGCCACCTGGGCGGGCGACCCAATTCCTAGCACGCCCAAGGGCTAGGCCTCACGATCCCCTGGGTGGGGAGGCCGATTCGCAGCTCCCCGCCTGCCCAAGGCCTTAACCCAACAACCACCTGTGTAGGGAGGCTGATTTTGAGAATCGGCCTCCCCACCAAGGTGGTCGCGGGACCTGGCCCCTGGGCAAACGAGAATCGACCTCCTCGCCCAGGTGGCCATGGGACCTGGATGCTTGGGCAAGCGGGGTGCTGCAAGCAGCGCCCCGCCTGCCTAGGGGCCAAGTCCCGTGGCCACTTGGGTGGGGAGGCCGAAACCAAGAATTGGCTTCCCTGCCTAGGTGGTCATGGAGACTGGCCCAACGATAGGCAGGGAGCTACTCGTAGTGCCTCGCCTACCCAAGAGCAAGGCCTCGCGACCACTTGGGCAAGGAGGTCAATTCTTGGAATTGGCCTCCCTGCCCAGGTTGCTGGAGCTTGGCCCCTAGGTGAGCTGGGAGTTGCGCGTAGCTCTCGGTAAAACAAATTAAATAAAAAAATTAAATTTAAAGGAAAAATTAAATTTAAAAAAAAAAAATTGAGCGTGCCTCGCATCCACTTGGGCAGGGAGGTCGATTCTGAGAATCGACATCCCCGTCCAAGTGGATGCGAGGCACGCTCAATTTTTTTTATTTTTTTTTTAATTTAATTTTTCCTTTAAATTTAATTTTTTTATTTAATTTGTTTTTATCTTGATTTTTACTTTTTAAAATTATTTATTTATTTTTTAATTTTATTTTTTTTTTAATAAATTATGATTTTTTTTAACATTTTTTTAAATGAATTTGTTTTTTATTTTATTTTTTTAACAATTTTTTTTTAATAAAATTTGTTTTTTTAATAAGTTTTTTATTTTTTATATTTTTCAAAATTTGGTTTTTATTTTTTTGTAATTTAAAAGAAATAAATCATTTTAATTTTTTTTTTTTTTTTTTTTTTTCGATGTTTTTAATTATTATTTTCAATGTTGTTGAATTTAAACTTCTGTGACCCATATCAAAAAAATTTAGAATAATTTTCGGCATAAATCACATCATGATTCATTTGTCGACGCGTTTTGAACCAACGAGTGTGGTTCATCGTCAGGATAAGTTGAAGAACCAGATCATCGCTGCAGTATAAATAGAAAGCGCAGGTTATCTAACAGCTGTATTTGACCAGGAAATGGCTATATTAGACAGGTAACCGAACAGGACCAAGAGATATGGAAATGGACAAATAATAAGTCAATAATTAATTAGTTAGTTTTAATTCAACTAGGAAATGGATTTATTTATTTAAATCTTAAACAAATTATATTAATATTATGGTATGGATGTAGGAAGAAATATTAAATGAGTAATAAGAATAACCTAATTAGTTAGTTATTTCTACGACTTAATTCTTAGTTTAATAAAGAATTTATTATATTTAGGGACTTATCATTAGTTTAAAATAATAAATTAGTTAGTTTTAATTAAACTAATGGACTTTTTTTACTTAAAAATATTTCAAAAGATAACCTTAAATAATACGAGGAAATATTAAATGGGTAATTATCACATAACCTAATTAGGTTGTTAGATCTTCGACCTAATTCTTAGTTTAAAAATAAATAAATAATTAAATTTTTAGATAACTTGGTCAAATATAGCTGTTAGATAACCTGCTCTCTCTATTTATACTGCAGCCATGATCTGGTTCTTCAACTTGTCCTAACGATGAACCACACTGGTTGGTTCGAAACGCGTCGACAAATGAATCATGATGTGATTTATGCAGAAAATTATTCTCAAAAAAATATTTTCAATGTTTTTAATTATTATTTTTAATGTTTTTTTAAATAATTTTAATTTGTTTTTTAATTTCTTCATTTTTATTTTATTGTTTTTTTTCAAAAAAAATGGTTTTTTTTATAAGCTTAATTTTTTTTAATGTTTTTTTTTAACTATTTATTTTCAAGTTTTATTAATTTTTAAATTTTTTAATTTATCTCATCAATATTATATATATATATATATTTTGGTCTATTTTTAAACTTCTTATCTTAAATTATGTTTTTTTTTATTTTAATTTTTTTTTTAAAGATGGTTTGGTTTTTTTTCACATTTTTTATGTTTGATATTTTTTTTTTTTCATGGTTTTCAATTCTTTATGTTAAAATAAATATTTTTGTTTATTTGTTATTATTATTTTTTGTCTTTTTTTAGTTTTTATTTTTTCAATGTTTTCATATTCTCAGTATATTTGAATGGATATGTATGTCAAAATAAAAAATATGTAGAAGTAATAAGTCCAGGAGAAATTTTTTTTGTGGATGGTGTACTTCTTTAGCAGTTGATAAGATTTTGGAAACGACAATTTTTTTTTTGCATAATCTTTAAGATGTTTATTAGTTTCGATTTATAAAATTCAAAAGAAATATAATTTTAATATAAAATTATATATATATATATATATTTCTCATTAATGAACTATAGCTTTTAAAAAACAATTTGCAAATTTTAAAATCTTAAAATTATTTAAAAATAAAATATTAACACAAATTTCCAAAAAAATAGTTGTTTTAATGCAAAGAGTATCAAAAACTCCAAAATCACATATAAATTCATTTGTTTTATAAAGTTGTTCATTCATCATAACTTAAGTGTTTCCTATCCAAAGACTTCAATACATTATATAAGAAAGACATTATATTTATTAAATTGTTATTAATATGATAAACTTAAAATAAAAATAAATTAAATGGTAATAATTTTTTTAAATAATATTAACACCATGGCTGAAAATTGTTGGAAATTTAAGGATTTTCATAGAGGTGATATTTTATCTTTAATGTCATCCTTGGAATTTTAAGGCTTTTCAAAGACATGACATTTTATCTTTAATACAGTGTCTAAAAATCGTTGGAATTTTAAGACTTTTGATATTTTACCTTTAATATCACTTCTATTGTTGGAATTCTAAAGTTTTTCAGAGTCATGATATTTTATCTTTAACATTATTATTAAAAGATGTTGACAATTTACTGTGATAAAAAATATGTTATTCCAACATCAGTACTTTTCGTTTTCAGGGTATTTTTTGCACAAAAAAAATTGGCTTTTACTTCCTTTTTTAGAAAATGTTGAAAATTTACCGGAAAAAAGGTTACTTCAACATCAACACTTTTTGTTTTCAGGTTGCTTTTTCATGTTTTCTTAGGGTTTTCTTATTAGAGTTCTCCTTTTGAGGTAATAGTTCTCGTTTGATCTGTAACTTTGTTAACTGTGCTAATAGATATTGAGGTATTAGACACTCAGTTGGATTACAATATCCTACTGGACCGAAGTTACATGTACGAGATGTTAGTAGTTGCCTCATCTGTGTTTAGGGTAATGATGTTCCCCCATGACAGAAAAATCATTACAATAGATCAACTCACATATTATGAGAATAATACATTACCTGCACTCGACAGTGTGCTACCTTTCGTCTCATCTTCTCATAAATGGATCACCACTTACACTAAACTCAACCCAGGCTAATTTAAGTTATCAACACTTCTAGGGACATTCCCAGGAGACCCTCCTGTCATAGAGGAGATTTCTCCAACCAGAGGATTACTAATGTGCATGATGACTTCATCAAACACCTCCCAAGCTCAAGAACCAGTTTCGGATACCAACAATAATGTTATTACTGATCCCACTTTCTTACCATATTTCATCACTCAAACAACATTCCTATTCCCCGCCCCCACCTGGTTCTGTCTTGCACCAAGTCACCGCAACACTCTTGTTGCCTCATATGGCTCTCACGATACTGGTATGGTATCTAGCCCCTTAGTTCACATCAGCAAGCTTAGGAATCACTACAACAGACGTCAGTCTCATTCCTCCTTAGGATAGCACAACACCACAAGAAGCGTTTGCATAGGCACCAACCGGTGCTAGAACAAGAGATGAGTGAAAAGGTAAAAAGGTGGAAGCTTCAAACACTCCCTCCTCTAGGGTCCCTCAACCCTCTTCTTTATGTGAAACAGTTGGGCACCCCACCAATAGGTGCCCCGAGTTAAACGAGCTCAAAGCTCTTTTGCATGCCCCAAGAGCGCCAGTGCACCCTCCACCCCCTGCTGGAGAAAAGAACACATTCGTGTGTCATACGGCATTACACACCAACCATACATGCGCCATATGCGTGGAATACAAACATTACACTCATCATTGTCCTGAAATCCCTCGATATCGAGATGCGTTAGGTGCACTCACCTAAACCAATACCCCATTACTCCCAGCAGAGGATGGATAAAAAAAAAATTACATCGTGAGGGAAGAAGCTTCTTGCTCCTATCCCTTGTTTGGTCCATCAACCTCCCGCCATAATCAGAGGCAAACTGAACTAGCAACACCTATACCATCACCCACTTGCGCTTTATGCGACGAACTAGATCATTTGATCAACCAATGTCCTGAATTAAGGGCCTTTAACCGATTGTATCTAGTTACCCGCATTGCTCAAAGCACCAGACCCAGGCACAGACGTCGTACTTGCCATATTTGTGTAGGAAATCTGTGTGTGACATTGTCCCCATCTTTCTTGATTCCATTCTATGCTAAGATTCATGCAGTGATTTATCGCCGAGAATTCTAATTTAGTCAAGTCAGACACTGAACCATCAGATCATACCACACCACCAAGGAATGAAGCATCTAGGTCCATTTTATGTGTGTTTGAGGAGAAACGACCGCCAACAGTTTAGAAAGGCCCCCATCATTACATATCCCCTCACCATCATCAATATAGAATGGGAGAAAAATGATATAAGGTCGTCTGGAAAAATATATCGCCCGTCACATGCACCCTATGCGATAAACCCAACCACTTAGTAAAGCAATGTCGCGAATTGAGTAAATTTAATGACATATTTCGCTTAGTGGACCAAATTCCACAAATCCATCTTTTTAATCAAGAGAAAATCACACGTTGTTATTGTCACATCTTCTCTCAATCACATCATATGGGGAATTGTTAATACCTTCCACATTTTTGTGCAGCGAGAGCAGCATTGAGGAAAACCCACACTAGAAAGTCACATCACACCAATACTAAGATCCAGAGATGGCTACCACCCCAATATGTCCCATAACATAAGGTCAACCACACATCATCATCTCATACTATGAGCAATACCGCCACCCACACTATCTATTCGGTCAGTTATAGTCTGATGTATAGTACACTAGTAGAAAATGATGAAATTAATGACTAGGTGACTAAAAACATTAGTCACCGCAATTATTTCAAGTGAATTACTACTAAATTTGAGCAATTTTAAGTGACCGAACTAAAAATGACTAACTTAAACGACTAATTTAGTCTAGGGATAAAATATACGACTAGCTAATAAGTGACTAAACTAAAAGCGACTAACTTAAATGAATAATTTAGTCTAGGATTAAAAAATATGACTAGATAATAAGTGACAATTATTTCATGACGAGACTACCCTACAAGCCACCAAATTTCTATCATATCCACGAGGTCAACAACAATTTGTGGTTCAAGATATAGCTAATTTGGAACAAACTTAGCTCTAGAGCCTAGGATTTTTTTCCACCTCTAATGTTTATGGTCAAAGAGATCAATTTCTAAAGCATGTGGGAGCCAAACTATCACCTTTCCCATGTTGACTCCCTCTATTGAACATCATGGAAAATCTCCATAAATTAGTTATCCTTACTAAAACAAACATTTCATTGGAAATGGTCATTAATCCTATGACATTACTACTTCACTATACTTTTTGACCACACAGAGCTTATTTTGATGTCTACGTTGATAGTGTAAAACTAGCCAAATACCTATCAACACTGATAACAAATTGTTTAGCTAACCCTTATTTTTCCTGCGAGAATACTCAAGAGATACTTTTCCATATTTGTGAATACATGTTAAAAATAATTATAACCAATTTAATCACAAATTAATTTTAAATTTGTTGCTACATGTTCTTCTGTTTTGATATAAAAATGCATGTTTAAAAATCTCTTCAATGAAATAAATGTTTAAAAATATAATCATAAAGGGATTATGTAAATTATATTATTGACTAAAAAAAAGTGAAAAGCTTCCAAAACCTATACAAGCATTATACATCTTAAAAATAATTGAATGATGAATTAATTTATTTTTCCTTCTTATTTTACAAATTTTTTTTCTTCCATAAAAATAATTAAATTTTTTTTTGGTAAAAAGGGTTTAAAACGCAAAAAAAATCTTTGAAAACTCAAAAAAAAAATTGTAAAAGAAAAATGGTATCTTGCCATAACATTTTCAAATATCTGTGCTCTCACTGCCATTCAATTATTGAAAATAAACAAGTCAGAAAGAAACGAAAAGAGCTAACTAGTCATATATTGGGTATTTAATGCCCTCATAGCACCACGCGACTTAACGCGATAACACGGGAGCAGGGAAATTTGACATTAAATAATATTTGACTGCTCCCGTGTTATCGGGCTAAGTTGCGCGCTGCTCTGAGGGCATTAAATACCCAATATATGGCTGGTTAGGTCAGCGTTTTGAAACCAAACTGACCTCTCACCGCCATTCAATTATTGAAAATAAATAGAGTTAGAAGGAAACCAAACTGACCAACAAAATTCCACGCAGGTTCACAACGAGTGCTTTGGAGCCATTTTCTCTGTCTTTGGTTTTTAACTAAAATGCTATTGAATTTGCTGGGGGTTTTCAGGTTTTGGGGGGTGTTCTTTCAAGGTTGCCCTGTGAGTTTAGTAGAAATTTGCTTCTAATTTGTTCAGGCGTGCGAAAAGAAGGAAGAACTTACACCATTTCTCCAGCTTTAGCGGTATGATGCATGATGCAATATGATTTCACATGCTGGCCTATCACAATATAGAGGAATGGGATCGGGTCACGTAGTGTTTATAGAATGGGTGTTGGATCTAAATCCTAAATTGCTATGGCTTATCGACTAACAAGGTCAAATGAAATTGCAGCAGGGGAGAAAACAAAGGTAAATACAGTTCGAAAGCCAAAGTAAGGAGTTTCACCACCGAAACTAAAGGCAGGAGCAATTCACCACGTTGAGTGAGATCTTGGTGGAATTTGCAAAACGATGGATTGGCAGATCTGTCCATATGACTTCATGAAGCTCTGGTGCATGAGGGTTTGAAGGTCTTGGCCTGGCTTCTGGTAGAGAGCGTCAAAGAGGTTGGCCAAGGGACGATGGGCTTGCAGCAATGGAGCATTTCCCAGTTTCAAAGGGTTTTGTCTGTTACAATTCCCAGTTTCAAAGGGTTTTGTCTGTTACGCAGGTTGTTGTCGTAGCTTGCTACTCTCTTACAAGTAAGTTTGGATGTCATACAAATAAAAACAAACATTTTCAGCGTTTTGTCTGTTACAATTCCCAGTTTCAAAGGGTTTTGTCTGTTACGCAGGTTGTTGTCGTAGCTTGCTACTCTCTTACAAGTAAGTTTGGATGTCATACAAACAAAAACAAACATTTTCAGCGAAATGGAAAAATGATAAATTATAAGAACATTTAGATCAATTATCAGAAATCTGCTACAAATATGTTATACACCATGCACATTAAATTAAATCTCAGTCATAAATCTTGTCTATGGAATCCAAGGTTGGAGATAAGCAGAAGAGCTACACCCTAAAGGAAATTGGGTGGATGATTGGAGGAATTACATTTAACTCTTATAAAAAACAAACATTTTCAGCCAAATGGAAAGATGATAAACTATAATAACATCTAGATCAATAATTACAAATCTGCTGCAAATATGTTATACACCACGTGCATTAAATTAAATCTCAGTGAGAAATCTGGTCGATAGACTCCGACGCTGGAGATAAGTAGAAAAAATACACCTTGAAGGAAATTGGGTGGATGATTGGAGGAATTATATAAACAGATTGGTGCAATCCCTGGTAAAAATACCTGAGAACGGGGATCTCTTAATCTGGTCTCTCAATCCTCTAGGCGATTAGTCTCTAAAAGCAGGATATCACTAGGCACAGTCCTCCATGACCCTGGAAAAGCCCTGATGGGGGAAAATTTGTGGAAATTTAAATCCCTTCCAAAGTCCAAGATGTTCATATGGGTCATCCTAAAAAACAAAGTTCCTATATGGGACATTTTTCAGAAAAGATCTTTCAATGGACCATGCAGATGCCCACTTTTCTTGGAAAACTCGAAATCCATTGACCACCTGTTTATACATTGTCCATTCATATTGGCAATATGGAAGGAAATAAATGTTGAAAATGGCAACAAGAAATGCTAAAAATAAAAGTGATAAAAATAGCACTGCTATAAATAGTAGTTTGGGTACCAGTGCTGGATTGGGCAACAGGGAATGAAAAATAGAAGTGCTAAAAATAGAATTGCTATTTTTAATAGTTCGGGATGGATTTCAATTTTAGTTAGTCCCTGGACTAAAATAGGAAGTAAAATTCGAATTTGAACTTAACAACTGTTTGAAAATAAATTAATTAATTCACCATGAGTTAATTAGTTGTGAAAAATCAAACATAAAGTCTATGTGATAACATGCAACAGTTTCTCTATTAATTGAGGAATTTATCCATCAGTTAAGGAGATAAGGATGAGTTCTAATTTGAGTTGTAATTAGTTGACTCAGTTAACAGAGTCAAGTCTAGTTAGATTGATTTAAACAGTTTGTTTAAAATAATGTGAGTTCAGTTAGTTAATACATGCTTGCATATAACTGCTGCACTTCAGATAACTGAAGATTCTCTCATGAATAACTCATGCATGTCATTTCAGACAGAGACTCAGTTGAGATCAGAGAAGGGACAGTGTACTATCAGTTGGATGAATATTTTTCCTATAAAAGAAGCTCATCCATGATGAGTATTTATCTCCTTGAGGACTGTGTAGTTGGATCAGAGGTTAGTGAATGTGTGCAGAGGCCAATTCACACAAGTGGCTGCACTAAACCCCAATCAAAATTGTGCAAAGAAATAGGAGGCTTGGAGGGCAGACCAGAGGTTAGATAGAGGCCTTTGACTGTCTATGAGCAGCAGAGGTATTGCAGAGAGAACATGATAGCTTTTGAGCTGATTCTTTTTGTAATACTGGCTATATTTCCACTTGTATGATAATATAGAGTTAGGTTTTAGGCTGAGGCTTTCCCCGGGTTATATCTTCTGTGTTATGTGTGATTGATTCCTTCTTATCAGTTATATGTGTTCTTATTGATGTTGCTCATGTTCGATTAAGCTTTCGCTAAATTGGTTGTAGAAGTAGATCAAGTATTTTGCTTTAGTCTATTGCATAATCTGTTGATCTACACTGGGAATTTCTATTTGTTATCAGAGCTAGCTTATTTGTAGAAAAATTCTACATGGTATTAGAGCAAATGTGATCAAATGAGAAGAACAATATACAATAGAGGAGATTTCGAAGTTTTGAGTTTTGGGCCGAGAGTTTGCAGAAAAGATATGAAAATTTCTATACAAAATTTTCATAAACAAATAGCAGATTTGGATTCCTTGCGGAAAAAATCTCCAAATTCAAAACAAAAATTGGCTTAATCAGAGTTCGGATGAGGGAGATATCGCTGATTTAAAATTACCTCTTTTTCCAGAAAATTTCGTGATGGCGGGAAAGTGGAAACAGATTGGTGTGCTAGCCAAAAACCTGTATGCACTTGAGGTACAAGATGCATGCAAAGCCTTGAGGAGCAAGGCAAATGTTAGATACTTGGTGGTTGAAAGGGAGAGTAAATTACCTCTCAACATGCAGCGCCAGAAGAAGTCTTAGACAATTGTGGAGGAGCCACAATTGGTGAAGTAGCTTCAGGAGGTTGTGGAACAGCCACAACTAGAGAAGCCGAGAGGAGACTAAGTGGAGGCATCCACTCATGTAGAGACCTCCAGTAGGGGGGAATTTCGATCCAAGTGGGCAGAGGGATCACATGCATCCATACCTCTAGGTAGGAGGTGGGGCGATGTGGAGTGATTGTCCCAAGAAGGTTGGAATAGGGGCAGGATCCTTGAGGTACCCAACCTCTTTGATTCGACTTTACTACAGGAGCCCCGATGAGGAGTACCAACACTAACTGATTGGGTAGAGACAGATGTAGATGGAGCGGCAGAGAGAGCTACAGTGCAGGAGTCCCAAGACTGTGTAGAGCTAGCAGGCTGCAACAATGCGAGAGGCATAGGAGTGTTGCACTAGTGCAGGATGGCACAGAGAGGTGTGCAATGGTGCGAGATGCATGGAGTGTTGTAGCAGCTCAGAGGTCAGAGAGGGAGCACTTTTCAGCAGCAGGTAGAGCTTCAGCATCAGAGTATGTTTCTAGCCCAACAAAGAGGTTAGTGGGGAGTTTTTTTGTTCCGAGAGTTGCTGGAGCAACCACACTTGGTAGAAGTGTTGCATGTAGAACATTCCAAAGGTACATGATCGGGTTCGAGTTGAATGCCTTTCTTGTTGAGAGGGAGTGTTGAAAATGGCAACAAGAAATGCTAAAAATAGAAGTGCTAAAAATAGCACTGCTATAAATAACAGTTTGGGTACCAGTGCTGGATTGAGCAACAGGGAATGAAAAATGGAAGTGCTAAAAATAGAATTGTTATTTTTAGCAGTTTGGGATGGATTCCAATTTTAGTCAGTCCTTGGACTAAAATAGGAAGTAAAATTCGAATTTGAACTTAACAGCTGTTTGAAAATAAATAAATTAATTCACCATGAGTTAATTAGTTGTGAAAAATCAAACATGAAGTCTATGTGAGGACATGCAACAGTTTCTCTATTAATTGAGGAATTTATCCATCAGTTAAAGAGATAAGGATGAGTTCTAATTTGAGTTGTAATTAGTTGGCTCAGTTAAATTAGATTGATTTAAACAATTTGTTTAAATTAATGTGAATTCAGTTAGTTAATGCATGCTTGCATATAATTGCTGCACTTCAGATAACTGAATATTCTCTCATGAATAACTCATGCATGTCAGTTTAGACAGAGACCCAGTTGAGATCAGAGAAGGGACAGTGTACTATCAGTTGGATGAATATTTTTCCTATAAAGGAAGCTCATCCATGATGAGGATTTATCTCCTTTAGGACTGCGTAGTTGGATCAGATGTTAGTGAGTGTGTGAAGAGGCCAATTCACACAATTGGCTGCACTGGACCCCAATCAAAATTGCGCAAAGAAATAAGAGGCTTGGAGGGCAGACCAAAGGTTAGATAGAGGCCTTTGACTGTTTATGAGCAGCAGAGGTATTGCAGAGAGAACATGATAGCTTTTGAGCTGATTCTTTTTGTAACACTGGCTATATTTCCACTTGTATGATAATACAAAGTTGTGGTTTTAGGCTAAGGCTTTCCCTGGGTTATATCTTCTGTGTTATGTGTGATTGATTCATTCTTATCAGTTATATGTGTTCTTATTGATGTTGCTCATGTTCGATTATGCTTCCGCTAAATTGGTTGTAGAAGTAGATCAAGTATTTTGCTTTAGTCTATTGCATAATCTGTTGATCTACAGTGGGAATTTCTACAATAAAATCTTGAGGGGCCAGCTTGTAGTCGACAAGGAGATATAGTGGAAGACTGTTTAAAAACTTAGATTCAAGCTAAGCACTCAAAAAAATTAAAATCACTCCCTTTGATCATAGCACGAGACATTTGGTTGGAAAGGAACCATGTGCTCTTCAAAAAGCAGGCCCACTGTTACCTCTATGTAGTCATGAACAACCTTGCTCTGCAGGACTATCTCTCTTCATAATCTGTTTCCAACACTGCTGCAGAAGAAACATGGTAAACACTTAGTCATCTGAATCTGCTAAAAAAAACTTTGTTTCTCCTCCTGAGGGGGGCTCTTCCTTAGGAGTTTCGGTTCCCACTTCTTTGGTTTCTACTTGTGGTGGGCCTTCATTAACTGATGTTGGTGCTTCTTCTTCCTCATCTTCATCATCGGATATGACTTCTATATAGTGAATTTTCCCTTTTCTTATACAACGATGCCCTGGCTCCCACAGATCTTTACATGTGAAGCATAACTTCTTACGTTTGAGCTCATTTCGAGTTGCATCGTCTAAACTGTTCCTTCGATTTCCTTCTCGTTGGGGAGGCTTCTTCTCCTTATCTCCTGGGGGAATATAAGGTTTAGCTGGGGCTTGGGATGAAGAGGCTTTGCTCATATCTCGAGCCTTCTTAGCTACTTCCTGGAAGGTGGATGGGTTAAATGCCCGAACCCATTCGTGCAATGGTTCAACCAAGGCTTCTATGAAAAGCATTATTAATCTTTCTTATGATATGTTTGTCACCATTACAACAATTCTCTCAACTTCTGTAATGAAGTCATCTGTTGACCTTGTTGGTTTTAGCATTTCTAATTCACTGAAATGGATGTCGGGGTGCTTCTAGTCAAATCTGTCTATCAAGCGTTGTGTTGAATCCTCATAAGAAACAATATTTGTGTGCCCTAACGTGACCAAATCACGGTACCACTATTCATGGGCTTCTCCTTCAAGGTGTAGAGTGGAAAATTGGATGGCATTGGTTTTTTCCATGGGGTTGAGCCTGAAGTAGGTGTCCAATTTCTGTACCCAAGCCCTTACTGAAATTTTTGATGATCCATCAAAGGAAGGTAAAGGGAGTTTACTTACCTTGCGAGCTAGCTCTCCATTGGGCTGTCCTTGAGGTATATTCCTATATCAGAAGTTACTGTATTCGTTGAAGGACATAGCTGCTCGAGTGGCCTCCTCTAATCGTGCGTAGTCCTTAACATAATTGTTTAGGAGTTGATTTGGCTCAATTTCCCCTTGGCCTACTGGCACTTGGTTGCTTGAAAATTGAGGTAGAAGTGCCTGGCTACTTATTTTTCTGCTGGTTGCGTTTTTTTTGTAAATAAGATAGTATATTACTTGGTAAACTGACAGATTACAAAAAAGGGTTGTGTGGGAAAGAACCCGACACAAAACCCTGCCAAAAAGCAAGTATTGATCTTAGCATACGCTGTATTTATAGTACGACCCAGACAAAAGAGGGAACAGAGTACAAAAGAGGAGCCCAGAGGTGCTCTCATTACAACATTTTCAACATTAATAAATTTTTTCTGCTGGTTGGGTTGTTAGGTGGGACAGGATTGTAATGCCCACTTCCTTCAGTTGTCATCCTATTGGTAGCAGCGACATTTGGTTGTCCGGTGAGGTGAGTGTTCAACATAGAAATTTGTTCTTGTCCTTGGGTCAAATATTGAGCTATCTATTGCTATCCTTGAAGCATTTGTTGTCCTTGCTGGTGCAATAGTTGATTCATCTGTTGTTTCCCTTGTATCAATTCCTTGAATAAGATAGCAAGGTCATGTTCTACTCTCTCTCCCATAGCGAAATGGTGGGTATTCCTCTTCTTTCTTACAATGACGTCGCTGGTATCCTCAGGAGGCATATACTAGCATACACCACAAGATGGCAGGATGCTTGTGCTCTGATACCATTGTAGTGTGATAAGGTAATTTTCTAGGGTTCTTAAACAGTTGGTACAATTCAACAATTCTCTTTTTAACACTTCACGAAGTAAGAACAAGACATTCTTCACAAACACTTAAATAATATATTTCCTCAGTTAGTAGTAGGTCGAACAATACATTTCAATTCGACAGTTACAACCTTATTTTGAATCAACAGATATTCCAAATATTTTGTAGGAAAATAATATATATTATTGTTACAGTTTCATCAGCAAATAATTCAATGGCATTTACTTTCAAAACAATTCATCCTGTCTACCACTTTAATTTCCCAGGGCTTTAATTCAATGTAGAATTTTAGCGAGCCCTACTACAACAATAAAAATAATCTAATATGGTCTTAGTGTCCCAATTGGCTTCCGTTTCATTGATTCATGGTAGTTTATTTTCTCTTAAGGCCTCGACGTGTTTTCCTAGTAGCTCCCAGTTATGGAAACTGTTATCTCAAGCCCAGACGTCGGGGTCCTTGCAGCCACTGTATAGGTTTTTCGAGAACCCGTTTGGAATAGATCGATGAGATTGCTTCAATGAGGGTTTAAACTTTTTCTCTTAGCTTCCGCTATATCTTGAATCCTTCACACCACCCAATCAGACCCTTCGCTGCTACTTTCAAACCAAGGATGCCTGAAATCCAAGATTGATGCCAAAGCAACTTTGCTGCCTAACCCAAAACTAGACGTCTCTGTATCCAAGACTTAGAGCAAGGGATCCTTAGCTGAACCTCACTGTTCAATTGATTTGCTATGCCCAGACTGACTCGTGTCACTGAATTAAACTCATATGGATTTGTTGTCTCGGGAAATGATGCCCGCATGAACTAGATGCCTTAGGAAAGGACCCCCTACCACAAAATGATCCCAGAGAGCTTCGCTGCTTCAGGAATTGATGCTTCTATGAGCTGGTTGTCTTAAGAAAGGAACTTACTGCCATGGAGAAGGTGCCCAGAACAATCCGTTTTTCCCTTCAAAAGATTTTTGTGCCTGAACAAAGGTAAAAGGAGAAGAAAAACCAACTAGGGTGGAATTTTTCATCACCGAAATTGGCAAGAGAAAATGGGGTCTTAAAACCCTTAGAGCTATTGCTCAAGATAGAATGAATTGATCTCCAATTGATGCCTCCAATTGAATCCAAGCCTCCTTAATTTATAGACTTCTATGAGGGGTCTCACTTCCTTAAGTGGTTGAGTGTGTCACACTCAAAGCCCCAACTTTGGGTTTTTTCGCCCAGCTTACCCAAAACTCGCCCAATGTAAGTTTTGGGTTTTTATCCCCTATTTAATGGACTATAGCCTATGGGGACAAATAGGATACTAAGTCCCCTTGGTCATTAATTCGTTGAGGACATTACGAAGATAGGCTTGTTTAGCTATTTGTGCCTTGATGGTAGTTTATGTTATTACTGCTCTTACAATTTCAAGGTCAATCACTTTGGAATGGTTTTCCTCTATCCACCCGTGAATTTCTTCATCATCACCATGAATAAATTTTGTTTCCAAATGGAGTGGCATATCTCGATAGGTGCTTTCCAAGCCTTGTTGAAGATCCTTCAATGTGGGTATAGTGATCCAAACTTTCTATATTGACATATGTTTTTTTCATCTATAGTTGAAGCTTCTCCTTTAGTCTCAGTGGTATTCATCTTATTAATCGTGGTAGGTATTCCTTCCTCATTTTGAACTAACTTTTCTCTTCCATTAACAACATACAATCCATAACCATTGTAATATCGAGAGTATATTCAATCACCTACAAACAACGTCTATGTAAAAACACAACAAAATTAGATTTTAGAAAATGTAGTATAGTCATTATCCAAAAAAAATCTAAAGAGATATTGTACTTGACACATTTTCTTACCCATGACCAAAATACAAGATAACAAGGAGGTCTAAAGGTATACTCCCTTTAGAAAACACCCATGTGTTTACACATTTTGACTACCTATCAAGTCTTACACTATATGCATATCATTAAAAAAATAGAGTATCTATGTTGTCTGAGGAGGCAACCAAAGTTGAATTAGACAGGGTTGCTAGGGCAGAAAAAACCAAGTTTACCAAGGATGTTGTAAGTGGAGCTATGTGACCTTCCACTTGCAAGATTTCCAACCATCTTCTCAAACTTTTTGTTTCATCATTTTTCCTTTAATTATATTCTTGTGTTCTATTAATATCTCAGTTGTTGTCATTATTTGGGTGGCTAGCAAGTCCAAACATAGATATAAAACCATAATATGATCCTTAAGCTTAGCCAGAGTGCCATCAGAGATAGGAATTATTCATCTTCGATTCCCTTGATACTAAAGCCAATGGGATACTTTGACTCCAAATCCGAACCACCTACAAGCTCAAACCAACTTTCCGAAGTTGAGGAAACCTAAAATATTTGTCTCTCCAATTGTTGAAATTGGAATAGATGGTGGCCATAGAAAGAGGGGTCTTAGCATGGTAGAGAGCCAAACACCTGACAATATTTAATGTGCACTCTGAGCCATGTGAACCAATTAGGTTTTTCATGGAGCTCACACATGTGTAAATACATGGCCCAACTAATTTCATGATAATGAATTGTAGTTCCTCCTGCTTGTAGAGCATTTGATCCCCAATATCCCATGCCATAATTGGATACCAACCTATGTTAATCCTTTTATTGTATTTGCTGGTGGTGTTCATGAAAGTGAAGGACATATTCCTTGCAATTTTCATAATGATTTCATAATGTCGGATCCCCAAGCTATGCACCAACAAACTCCCCTCCCCCCACAATGTGATCGGTTGTTCATCTGCCTAGCTAGCAGATTTGTCTCCTTGGGTCATGGACAAGAGTTACGAAACTAGGCAGATTTGGGTGGAATTATTCCACACAACATTCTTAGTGGATGAGATTGCTAGGTTACCCAATGGTCCATCAATCTATTGAGATATCAGAGTACATGGATGGATTGATATTCTAGAACATAGGGATTGTAAAAATGGATTATAAATTTAGATTTGAGGGAGTGGTGCTGAGATTTATGTGCCTTGTGATATTATTGGAATCTCCCACAATAATTAACTTGTGAATTGGGGATTTTTTGGCAAGATTCATACCTTGTAACAATGCATACAACTTTGCTTGGTTATTTTAAGATGTGCCCAAACTCGAGGAATAGGCTTGCCAAATTTGTCCACTAGGGCCAATTAATGCCCCCCTCACCTGTCACAACTGGGTTTTTTTTTAAAGCCATGTCAAAAGAAAGGAAGTATGAATCCCAAAATGTTAACCTTTCTCGATAACTTTCTCTGGAGGAATAATTTCCGGTGTTGTTCCTAAGAGGACAAGGGGAAAGTTGAGGATGAATATTGGATTCATCCATCCATCTTGTTTCATATGAATCCAAGAATTAAGGCCGATATAACTTGGGGCATTTGATTCAAATATGTTTCGCTGGTAGGGATTTAACTCTATCAGCTACTAGTGTTGGATTAGTCTAAATGTCTTGTAATATAGCTTTGTTACATGTATGCCAAGGTTTCCAACACACATACTTGGGGAGTGCCATCTAAAGTCGTTTAAAAGGGGCTTGCTTCTAAATGAATTGAGATAATGTTGGTGCTAAGCTTCAAAAACATGAAGGGGAGATTCACATTCTAAAAAAAGAGGACATGGGGGAGGGTTGCAAGGAAGACCTGAGATTCATAACCAAGCTTCATTGTGTAATTAGATGAGCCCCAGTCCTTATATTTTTTTTACTTGGAGTTGGGTGCACAACCAGATAAAACTAAAATAATTAGAGGAGCAAGATTCTTAAGTTGGAAGGAATCAAGCCCAAGTTCCAACCACACCAGGAACCTTCCAAGGTTTAGAATGAGGAAGAGCAAGGTCAGTTCAGTTCAATTCATAACCAAGCTCTGAGTGAAAGATAGAACTTCTCCTTGATTCCATTCAACGTAAAATGAACATCTTCACCTACAATTTTATCATTTTCCTTACAATTGAAAAGTCCCCATTCTCCAGCTTTTCCGTGTTGAGGGTTGTTGTCTTGGATTTTCCCAGAATTGCTCTTTAACTCTGAATTTTTCCTGGAGGTAGGAGGTAGATCACCTCAGTTCTTAGCAGGAATCCAGAATGGATTAAGTATGAGTATTGCAGAGCTACTTTGAAACAGTTAAATCCAGAAAATTAAGTATGGGTATTGCATAGCTGAAATAAAGTCAAAATAATATATATAATCTAGAGCTTGAACATTGTTGATCAATATGGCACCCTTGGCCAACAACTTGGGATGTACCTCATCAACCCACATGGTGCAAAAAATGAGCATTCAACAGAGGCATGGCTCAAAAACATACTTATACCTAATCTTCCAGAAGGTGAATAAGGCAAAAACTTTTGAGCACTGTCAAATCCAAATGAAGGATGACCAAACCAAATAATTGCAATCTCCAAAAAATGTGGCACACCAGTGAAGCTTTTCTTGAAGAAAAATATAGTAATGGTCTTGAATGAATGTCCAATTACTCTTGGCAAATTGACACTCCCAAAGGAGGTGTTTCACCATTCCATAACAATGACACTCCCAAAGGAGGTGTTTCACCATTCCATAACAATGACACCCCCAAAGTAGGTGTTTCACCATTCCATAACGATGAAACCCCCAAAGGAGGTGTTTCATCATTTCAACATGTTTCCTCCCATAGTAGTGCCTTAGATGGTCATGTGGGAGGACTTCGAATGCAACTTTTAAATGCAGATTTGGGCTTTAGTCAATGTGCCAATGTTAAGTGCATACTTGAAAACTTTCTCCGAATCGTGGAAACCACTGGTAGAACACCAACTTCTTCTACTTGTTCACATTCTGGTTTTAGACTAAAGACATGTTATATTTGCAGACAAGGCAGCATATTCCATAATGGGAACCTGTCTCAATTTGGGAAATTTAAGGCAGGGCTCTTAAATTCTACAGGTCTTATAGGTAAAGTCTATTTAATGCTTGTTTCAATGCCAGAAGTGAAGAAGTTAGCTGCTAAGCAACAAAAAACATCATCAATCAGGTCCAACATGGCCTTGTAAATTCACAAAAAAGGAGAGAGAGAATGTTCATTTTCAAAAAGATGTATGTTCATTTTTTACATCGCCCTATCCAATATCACTTTCTTGTGGGTATTTTTGGCATGCAAACTAGGTGAAGGTAGAACACATCATGGAGAACTTACCTACAATATTAGATTGGCATAAACACATACTTTTAACATACATGAGGTTGCTTCATCAACAAGCAGTCTCTGGTTTTTTCTGGTTTTTGTTACTTCAGTAGGTGCTTCAGTTTGCATGTGATCATAATGAGATCCTATAGTGTTTGTGAATAAAACCCAAAAATTTCAGGGATTTTGAGGAGAACCCAGAATTAGGGCATCATATATTATTGGTTATGAGGGCAGGTTGTGGACTGATTTTCTATTTTCTATCTTTTTGTGGTTTATATGGTCTTCCAACAGACAGTGTAGTTATTCCTTGAACTTTTGAGCTGAACATAGGAGTTGCTAGTGTGCCTCTGATGCTCGATGTATCACAGGTTCATGGAGGACCTTATGCAGATGTCTGTGGAGAAAATCTAATGGATTTTATGTGCCTTGCATAATGACTTTATAACAACAATTGGCTTGGCCTATCTTGGCTGAAATAGGTGCTTTTCTTGTGGAGTACTTTTGAGAATTATGGAAGAATTTATGTGTGGTGTCTTGCTGCTATTTTGGAGTGCCTATCTTGTGCATTAGTGGATCTTCTTCTATTATTGTCTATATGTCCTTGACACTTTTTCCATTAAATATATGAGCTAAAATAGGAAGACAAAGTGTTTTGGTTGATGAAGTTACCATCAGATTCGTTTTAAGGGAGGTTCCATATTTGTCTCTGGCAGGTTGGCATTGTTCCTGGTGGGGTTACATGCTAATTTGAGGATGCTTGTTTTGGAAAATGGAAGTGCCCTATCTTGGGGTTTCACCATGCTTTGAATGATCTATTTTTCATGGAGAAAAGGAGGCACCTAGGTGCATGTGCTTTTGATGGAGATCTATTCATGGTTGTCCACTTGTGCTTTTTCAGGAGTTATATGCTTGGTATGGATGGAACCTTATGTAAGTGTGCTTTAAGGTGATTTTGCTGATTTACTCAGGGAGAGGAAGGTTGATGCATGCTAAGTTGAGGATATTTTTCTTGACTATATTGGACCACCCTGTTTGAGGAGTGATGCATGCTATCATTGGAAGCTTTGTTATGTTATTGGAGATTATCTATTCTTATCCATATAGATTGGCCTACTTGGACTCCGTCTCTTGCTTTTCATGAATGCACATGAGTATGAGGATCAGATCATCCATATTAGGGTTTCTTTGACTTTCAGTTTCTTTTTCTTTTTGATCCATGGCAGATACATGTGACCTTGCATGACACCTATTCTTGGGTAGAGTTATTATTGGGATTATGCTTCTTCAAGTATAAGAGGAGGAGAAGGTTAGTAGACAATGGATTGGTTACTTTTGTTTCCAGTTCCACCTTTCCTCTTCATTCATCCACAGTTCTTGTCCCTTTCATATTAGATTACTCAATGCACTTAGTTGTTTGGTATTGATTCCTCAGGCCTGCTATTGACATGGTTAGTGATGACCTCTGAATAGTAGAATTGAAATAATCTTGAGCAGTGTTGGCAGTGTGAAACCTATTAAAATCTCTTGGAGCAATGTTATTCTGCCTATGGACATTATACTTGTCTACAACTTTGTCAATGAAGAATACTCTCTTGGCAGCCATATGATGTTTCAGGTGTACTCTTTGGTTTATAATGATGATTTTCTGAACTGGCAGTTTTGACTATATCACTTCCCTTATTCAAGAAACCTTTACTTCAAGTACTTAAGTGTTATGATTCACTTCTTTTTGGGTGTGTATCGTTGACCCAATTTACATATTTCAGTGAATGCCACTAGGGATGCCCTCTTAACACTAGAATGCACTGGTTCTAATGTGAGAGAAGTTTGCTGGTGACAGGGCATTCTTCTTGATTGTTCCATTTGATTCTTAGTTGTTAGGTTGATGATAGAACCTTGTAAGGACAATTTTGAGTGATAAAAAAACCAATAGACATGTCAATTTGCCTAAAATATATGACATTTTGTAGCATGCGTTATCATCTATGTACTCTAAAATAAGGACTTAATAGAAATTTGTATTATATGCACCTTGTAGATTTTCATATTATGAAAAATATCCCCTTTATCCTGAACCTCGTGTATTTTTTATTTTTTAATTTCCTGAGTCAACTTTTGAGGTTTTCTTGAGTCCAAGTCCTTTCTCACTCCTTGGCCTAAATGAGTCATTGTCTGGGGTGAGTTTGGTAACATTGTTGTAGAATTTTATATAAAGGGATGCCCTGAAGCCCAAAAATGCTTTCCTTTTTGGCTTTTTTTTCTTGGGACTCTTCTTTTTCATGTGATGTAATTCTTTTGCGCCATGATGTGCTGAGCTGATCTCTAAACTAATATATTTAGCATTTCCAAAAAATCACTCAAAAGCCTGCCTTTTGTGAATTCACTCTGCCATAATGATGAGAAATCATTTTCTTGTTATGAAAAGTCTCCTCTCTGCTGTGAGAAGACCTTGTATAGCTCATGGAATTACAGATGTTGTGAGAAACCTTGTGAGAAAACCTACTCCCACATTAAAATACATATTATATAAAATTATCTCCCAGAATGCTTTGCTCCTAAAATCTTTTGGAAAATTGTGATTCATGTTGTCACTTCTCTCTTTGGTCCAACACAGGTGGAGAATTTTTTTTTAAGCCATAGATCCACTTACTTTCTCCCAAGGGAGTCCTTAGTTGACCCCATTTTCCCAGTGGAAAGAGACTGGTCTTTGGTCCTTCCATCGAATTCCAAAATCTAAAACCCTTTCAGAACCAATTTGCTAGCTTTTCTCTTCATATCACCTTGAAACTCATTTCCTTAAAACCAAGCAATCTTAACCTAGGGAAGCCCACCGCCCCCCCCACCCCCCCCTTGAGGGGGAGGAGAGCCAGCTTGAAGTGAATAAGAGGTTTGGTGAGGTGACAATGGCCTCCCTTTTAGTTGCACTTCAACCACGCTTTAACTTTTGGACTTTAACTCAAGAGGTAAGAGTTTATGTAATAACATTTTGCCATTGTTTCCAAGGATAAACTCCATTTCCTGAAAGACATCTATAAAAAAACTACAACATTGGATGAGGATTCATTCTTGAAGATTTTTGTTCATATTGGTGACTTCTATCAACCCTAGATCCACTTACTTTTTCCCAAGGGGGGTACTTAGTTGACCCCATTTTCCCAAAGGAAAGAGAGTGGTCTCTAGTCCTTCCATCAAATTCCACAATCTAAAACTCTTTTAGAACCATTTTGTTAGATTTAGTCTTTGTATCACCTTGAAACTCATTACCTTAAAACCAAGAAATCTTAATCTAGGGATGACCCCCTTGAGCCAGAGGAGAGCCAGTCTAAAATGAAGAAGAGGGTTGGTGGGGTGACACTGGACAGTGGCCTCCCTTTTAGTTGCACTCAAACTGCACTTCAACTTTTGGACTTTATCTTAAGAGGTATAAATTTGTGTAATAATATTTTGGTATTGTTGCCGAAGATAAAGACCATTTCCTGAAAGACATTTATAGAAAAGATACAACATTGGATGAGGATTCATTTTTGAAAATTTATGCTCATATTGGTGACCCATTGGAAGAACAAAGACCTTCTTCTTTAAAGATTTGAAGATTGTGCTTGTGAGGTGAGAGATGCATCATTCTGAAGACATTGACAGCTCACATTTTCTACTCATTATGAAAAGTTACAGAATTGCATTATTATCAATTTAAGCTCACATATTGATGAAACATGGCTCCTTGGGAAAGTCATGAGATATATAAGTCTAATTGGTGGCAAGAGTATCCCAAGGTACCCAAACCACTATAATGTGGATTGGTTGAAGATTGTCCAACATTTGATGGTTACCCTTTTTCAGCCATCCCTCATATTGTATGACCTTTGAAACAAACCTCAGTAGTAGATGCAATTCATGAAGACAACCTGATGAAATTATTCACTTATTCATTGGTGCCATAAAGGGATTGGTTTAAACTTCATGTATTGTTGCACACGGTAAAGTATATCTTCTATAACAGATTTATTTGAATATTTTCTCAAGAATTGGGGTCCAAGATTTCAAGGTATGAAGATACTTATTAAAATTTGATGGTGGCCTTACAAGAAGAAGATTGTCTTTAACCTGTCGAAGATGCCATTGAAGAAGATAGCAGGTACTGTGAACAGTTATCAAAATCTCTGATGGGGACTTGTTGCTCAATCTTCATGTTGAAATAAGGAAAATATTTGATGTCATTATGAAAAATTATCATAGCAATCCCACGGATTTGGTTTCCCAAAAAATCGCTGAAGCATTTGAAGAATTTAATTCACTGTGTGCAGCTGTGGAAAAAAATATGGCAATAGAAAGGCAGAGATAAACCTTTTCCAGGACCCCGTGAACAGCGATCAACGTATAATCTTGTCCAAAAAGCTACTGAAACTTGACATAGCGAAGGACAAATGGGGAGATCCAGAAGAATATATTGTTGGCAAAAAAAAGTTGATTATTGCAAAAAGGGAAGATCATGAGTTTCCCGTCGATAAGTCAGAAGTTTATAGAAATTTCAGGGGCTAAAAGGCCACCCTGATTTTCTCTGGGCAGAATTTGAAGGTGAAGCAAATGGTGTGATAAAACTGAAGATGACATTCTTATGATTTATTCCACTAAGGGTTATGGCAGTAGTTCTATAGCAGAACATGAAACACAAATAAGAGAGCCATCATGTAGTTTTGTAGAGAGATAGCCTCTAAATCACGTTATTTAAATAAGTCTGTGTGTCTAATTCATGGAAAGTCTTTTTCTTCATGTTTTTGAATGATGACCCTTGTCATGATATGAGAATTGCAGAGAAAAAAAACACATTGGGCTGGTGGCTGAGAATCACATTGAAGGGCCATGACTTGATCATTTTCCTATGGCAGAAAATCAGTCTGATAATGCATTCGTGAAGATAATAGTTACAATGACACTGATAAGGAAGGATGCAAATTTCCCAGGAGCACTCATGGCATCGCAACAAGTCTTGATTTTGTCAAAAAACTGAATATTGATGATCGTGCTAGAGATTCTTCTGTCCAGGAAAGGAGTGGGGTTACATCCATTGATATAGAGCCCCCCTACAAGGGAAATCATTTGATGATAGCACTTTTGTCCCAAGACTGTCGCTCCAATGACCAAAATATCATACAAGTTTACTGCATTCTTGAGAATTGTGAAGCTATTAACAAAGAAGACACTCTAGGTCAGCCTTTGTCTTCTGGTTCCAGCACTGATATAGATTGTGAGTTTTGTGATCAGATCATCCCTACGGCAGAACCAAACTCTGCCCAAGAAGAGAATGATAATAAGTGTGATCAAGTTGTAAAGAATAATTCTGAAGACAGATAGATCAACCACCTTAATCAAGCTCAAGAAAATAGTGGTTATGTTTCTCAGTCCAAAGTCTTTCCTGGATCTGAAGGAGTGGACTACTTTGTATATGATAATATTTTCAACCATACAGCCTTCCCAAAGCTCATAACACAGCATTTGCACTCAGAATTAGAGCTAAGTAGCAAGGGAACTTTATTTCTCCGTGATGGTAATGAGACATGTGCTAAAATTGAACATGACAATGCTCTGCAGTTTGACAATGATAGTAATTGGAGAGGGAACAAATTTATTCCTACAACAGAGGTCACATCAGAAAAGAGTTCCCTGAGCACTGCATATACTTGTGAAGAGAATACTTTTAACTATGAGGTTCTTGATACCTTCCCTATGAACTAGGCCACTTTGGTTGTAAATGAGCCACCATCCACCATTGCTGCAAATGATTTACCAATCTCATCCTATGACGACAAGGATGTCCAAATCTTTGTTTCACATTGCATTAAAAGCGAAACCAGATTCCAGGTTTGAGAAAAATATGAATGCAGAGGATCATGAGTTTTCCAGCACATATGAGATAGAATTTGAACAAACTTATGAAATTGGAAGGGAAAATCGCTACCATCCTGGTTGGCTAGGGAGTAAGTATAACAGGCCCAATTGGAATGATACTCGCTTGGAATTTCATTCTCAGCAGAACAGGGGAAGGTCACATGAATTTGTTTTTAGGGATCACAAAATTTTGATAATTACCACCAGAAAGAAAAGGAATCCGGGTCTCCTGTCACAATCGAAACTGGCTTTTGCATCTCTCCCATTATGGCTATTCCTCTATATGAAAATGATGGAAACATGAACAAAAGTGGTTTGCTTGGCAATGAACAACATCTTGTTAAAAGATTACCAAAAAGATGGCATTCAAATGGTTTCCCAAGGATACAAAATTCACTTATCACCCATTGATTTTTTATGGACTGTCTTTTCCTGTTGATTATGATGATAGTGTGCTAAAACCACATGGGGCACAAACAAAAAATCCCATCATAGCCATTCAAATCAAATACATAATGTTTTGGAGCCATTGTTGTATCCCAGGGATTTTTCCATTATCCGAAAGAATGATGGATCGAGCAAGGGTGAACTAGCCATAAGGAAAATTGATGTTTGCCAATTTGATGTCTATGGAAAATCACTTGATGGTATAGATAATATTGGTGTGGGTGTATAGAACAACAGTATTATTTGCTCCTAGAGGATTTTTCTGTGAAATTTAGTCACACAACAGGAAAATGAAAGGGAGTTTTTTCCAACAGTGAAATGAACATATGCCTTTCATTCAATTTCTCATTTCTAGAAAAAAAAAAAAAGATGATAGTTTACCTAAGGGTCATCAAACTTGTATGATTATTTGTGCAATTGGAGCAATGAGAGAGCTTGAGATTTTCCTGTTGACAAATCTGAACATCCTTGTGGATATTTCCATGATTGGTCATTTGTTCCTTGGTTTAAGAAGGATGAAAACAAATGTTGATGATATTCAAAATAAGTCTGTAGCAGTACGCATACAATCCCTTTAGGAAAACAATGTGGCGAGGAGCAGTGTTGACCATGTGCTCTTATCACTACGCCAGGATGAAGCTGAGTGGAACATATGGAGGACCACATCAAAGTTGGTTCAAAGCCTTCCATGCCTCAGTGATAATGAAAGATACAGTGCTTTCAATGAAGCCACAACCAGTCCTGGAAGACACCAATTTATGACTTTTGTGGTAGATTTCACTCTTGCTTGCCAAGTGAGTTCTTGTAACATTATGGATCTCGTTTGAACCCTAGCAGTGAATACATTTTCTGTGTGCTCTAGAAGGCGAGATCTGCTCCATTGCAATTGCAAATCCCAAATCCTATATTTGAGTACGACTTGTGTGTTGCGAAATGGATACCAATACTGTTTGATAAGGTAGGTTACACAAATGAGAATTTATGGTGGAATGTATCTTTCCAATACTCTTAGTTTCAGTCTTCACATAAGATTGTCCAAAGAATAGGTATGAACAATAGCACTGGTGGAAAGACTTTCTTGCCAAAGATAAGCCTCCAAATTATACTTGTCCATCCAATATTGCTTCAGACCCTCAGAACAGATCTGTACCAGAAAGTATTATATAAGCAATTGTTTTTCTTATGCGAAAATTTAAAAAAGGGTTCAGATCTAGCAGGACAATTACAGGATTTTTTATGGAGTGACCACTACAACAATCATGTTCAGAGATACATAGAAAAAACATGCAACAATCATCACTAGAGTATATTTGCACCTAATGATTGTCCAAATACCCAGATTTTGGCTCAGCCTGGTAGTCTGAAATTCTCTAGATTAATATCACTTAGAGCTCAATGTGGCCTTGTTTACTATAGTGATCAAGCATAGAGGGTGAGGGAATTTCCTTTGATAAAGTGCTGAGAATTATGTGATTGGTGGATATTGAAGTATTTTCATGGGTCAATGACAAGATCGTGAGGTTCTCATGAACCCCCCAAAGGAGCACATGTCCATTGGTTGTTGAAGCAGGCACTACTAATAAAAGTGGAAGAAAGTCAACAACCCTCCCCTAAACGTGTCTAGTCTCAATGCCTCAGTGTTAATGAAAGATACAGTGCTTTCAATGAAGCCACAACTAGTCCTAGAAGACACCAACTTATGACTTTTGTGCTCATGTGGACCCTAGCAATGAATACATTTTCTGTGTGGTCTAGAAGGTGAGATCTGCTCCATTGCAATTGACAATCCCAAATCCTATATTTGAGTACGACTTGTGTGTTTCTAAAGGGATACCAACACTGTTTGATAAGGTAGGTTCCACAAACGAGAATTGATGGTGGAATGCATCATTCCAATACTCTTAGTTTCAGTCTTCACATCAGATTGTCCAAAGCATATGTATGAACAATAGCACTGGTGGAAATACTTTCTTGCCAAAGATAAGCGTGCAAATTATACTCGGCCATCCAATATGGCTTCAGACTCTTAGAGCAGATATGTACCAGAAAGGATTGTATCAACAATTGTTTTTCTTATACAAAAATTTAAAAACAATTGTTGATAAAAAATCCATGAGTTTTTATGGTGGAGTAACCACTACAAAAATCCATGCTCAGAGATACACAGAACAAACATGCAACAGTCATCACTAGAGTAGATTTGCACCTAATGATGTCCAAATACCCAGATTTTGGCTCAGCCTGGTAGTCTGAGAGTCTTCGTATTAAAAGCACTAAGAGCTTAATGTGGCCTTGTTTGCTATAGTGATCAAGCATAAAGGGTGAGGGAATTTCCTTTGATAAAGTGCTAATAATGATGTGATTGGTGGATATTGAAGTCATTTTCATGGGACAATGACAAGATCCTGAGGTTCTCATGAACTCCCTAAAGGAGGACATGTCTATTGGTTGTTGAAGAAGGGACTACTAATAAAAGTGGAAGAAAGTCAACAACCCTCCCCTGAACATGTCTAATCTCCATGCCTCAATGATAATGAAATATACAATGCTTTCAATGAAGCCACAACCAATCTTGGAAGACACCAATTTATGACTTTTGTGGTAGATTTCACTCTTTCCTGCCAAGTGAGTTATTTTAACAGTATGGAGCTCATTTGAACCCTAGCAGTGAATACATTTTCTGTGTGCTCTAGAAGGTGAGATCTGCTCCATTTCAATTGACAATCCCAAATCCTATATTTGAGTATGACATGTGTGTTGCTATAGGGGTACCAAGACTATTTGATAAGGTAGGTTCCACAAACGAGAATTAATGTTGGAATGCATCATTCCAATACTCTTAGTTTAAGTCTTCGCATCAGATTGTCCAAAGCATAGGTATGAACAATAACACTGGTGGAAAGAATTTCTGCCAAAGATAAGCATGCAAATTATACTTGGCCATCCAATATGGCTTCATACCCTTAGAGCAGATCTGTACCAGAAAGGATTATATCAGCAATTGTTTTTCTTATGCGAAAATTTAAAAAAGGGTTCAGAGCTAGCAGAAGAATTGCAGGATTTTTTATGGTGGAGTAACCACTAGAACAAGCATGCTCAGAGATACACATAACAAACATGCAATAGTCATCACTAGAGTAGATTTGCACCTAATGATGTCCAGATACCCATATTTTGGCTCAGCCTGGTAGTCAAAGAGTCTCAAGATTAAAAGCACTCAGAGCTCAATGTGGCCTTGTTTGCTATAGTGATCAAGCATAGAGGGTGAAGGCATTGCCTTTGATAAAGTGCCGAGAATTATGTGATTGGTGGATATTGAAGTCATTTTCATGGGTCAATGAAAAGATCCTGAGGTTCTCATGAACTCCCTAAAGGAGCACATGTCCATTGGTTGTTGAAGCGTGTTGTTAATTTTTGGTATGTTCTATGCTTAAGAGCAATTTACTTCAATTTATTTATTAGCCCAATATCAATATCCAGTTTAACAATCACATCAGCATGATAGTAAAATGCAGATAGAACATAAAATTAAAAAGTAGAAAACAAACCAAGACAAGAGGACACAAGATGTGGCACCGGCCAGGGACAAACCCCAATGTGGGGAAACCCTTGATCAATTCTTCTTATATTCTTCAATAGTTCAGTAGAGAGAGATAATACAAATTTACAAATCTGATAATTTATGACAGCAGCAGAAAATCCCTAACCAGAAAAGTCAACGTTGGTCAAACAGGGTATAATTCTTGTTCTAAGCAGCAAACCCAGTCAACTTCGGCCTCCAACAGTAAACCCAAATAGTCCAAAACAGTCCGAAAATGTCCAGTCAAATCTGGTCAACAGAAGTCAACCCTGCAACCAGCTCTAGGACAATGAACACTGATCAACATAGGGGTCAAATAGCCTTGGAATTTGTGCCCAGAATTGCGGCCTGCCCAAATGTAATTTCCTCACTCAAATCCGCAGTCAACGCAGCCCTAGAAAACCTCCCTACAGCTCGGTCAATGTTGGTCAATGCTGGTCAATGTAGTCAATAGAAAACGTCCTCCTTCCTTTGCACATGTGAGAGAAAGCTGCCAGATTTGCGTACCCAATCAAGTGAGGAGAGAGAGATGTGATGAAATGAGATGATGAAATAATGACTAGAGGTCTCCTCCTTTTATACGCAACATTGAGGATGAGCTGGGGGTTAAAATGCCTGTTTTGCTTGCTGGCCGACCTTGACAATTTGTTAATAATACAAATAAATTCATATCTCCATTTTCACATGTCGGAATCGGATGATCTTTAGATCAATCCCATACCTCTCGGAGAGAGAAATCCAAGAAAAATATCATCTGTCATAAATAAGATGACCCATGTGGAGTTTGGCCCTAGTTGCCAATTTTAACATATGCACTATTAATAAAAGTGGAAGAAAGTCAACAACCCTCCCCTGAACGTGTCTAGTCTCCATGTCTTAGTGATAATGAAAGATACAATGCTTTCAATAAAGCCACAACAAATTCTAGAAGACACCAATTTATTCCTTTTGTGGTAGATTTCACTCTTGCTCACCAAGTGATTTCTTTTAACAATATGGAGCTCATTTGAACCCTAGTAGTGAATACATTTTCTGTGTGCTCTAGAAGGTGAGATTTGCTCCATTGCAAATTACAATCCCGAATCCTATATTTGAGTACAACTTGTGTGTTGCTAGAGGGATACCAAGACTGTTTGATAAGGTAGGTTCCATAGATGAGAATTTATGTTGGAATGCATCATTCCAATACTCTTAGTTTTAGTCTTCACATCAGATTTTCCAAAGCGTAGGTATGAACAATAACACTGGTGGAAAGACTTTCTTGCCAAAGATAAGCCTGAAAATTATACTAGGCCATCCAATATGGCTTCAGACCCTCAGAGAAGATCTGTACCAGAAAGGATTATATCAGCAATTGTTTTTCTTATGTGAAAATTTAAAAAAGGGTTCAGAGCTAGCAGGAGAATTGCAGGATTTTTTTATGGTGGAGTAACTACTACAACAACCATGCTCAGAGATACATAGAACAAACATGCAACAGTCATCACTAGAGTAGATTTGCACCTAATGATGTCCAAATTCCCATATTTTGGCTCAGCCTGGTAGTCAGAGAGTCTCCAGATTAAAATCACTCAGAGCTCAATGTGGCCTTGTTTGCTATAGTGATTAAGCATAGAGGGTGAAGGCATTGCCTTTGACAAAGTGTTGAGAATTATGTGATTGGTGGATATTGAATTCATTTTCATGGGTCAATGAAAGGATCTTGAGGTTCTCATGAAATCCCTAAAGGAGCACATGTCCATTGGTTGTTGAAGCAGACACTATTAATGAATGTGGAAGAAAGTCAACAACCCTCCCCTGAACATGTCTAGTTTCCATGCCTCAGTGATAATGAAAGATACAATGCTTTCAATGAAGCCAAAACCAATTCTGGAAGACACCAATTTATGAATTTTGTGGTAGATTTCACTCTTGCCTGCCAAGTGAGTTCTTTTAACAGTATGGAGCTCATTTGAAGTTTGAACCCTAGCAATGAATACATTTTCTGTGCGCTCTGGAAGGTGAGATTTACTCCATTGCATTTGACAATCCCAAATCCTATATTTGAGTACGTCTTGTGTGTTGCTACAGGGATACGAAGACTGTTTGATAAGGTAAGTTCCACAAACGAGAATTGATGTTGGAATGCATCATTCCAATACTCTTAGTTTTAGTAATCACATCAGATTATCCAAAGCAAAGGTATGAACAATAACATTGGTGGCAAGACTTTCTTGCCAAAGATAAGCTTGCAAATTATACTCGGCCATCCAATATGGCTTCAGACCCTTAGAGCAGATCTATACTAGAAAGGATTATATCAACAATTTTTTTTCTTATGTGAAAATTAAAAAAAGGGTTCAAAGCTAGCAGGAGAATTGCAGGATTTGTTTATGGTGGAGTAACCACTACAACAACCATGCTCAGAGTTACATAGAACAAACATGCAACAGTCATCACTAGAGTAGATTTTCACCTAATGATGTCTAGATACCCAGATTTTGGCTCAGCCTAGTAGTCATGGAGTCTCCATATTAAAATCACTTAGTGCTCAATGTGGCCTTGTTTGCTATAATGATCAAGCATAGAGGGTGAAGGAATTGCCTTTGATTAAGTGCTGAGAATTATGTGATTGGTGGATATTGAAGTCATTTTCATGGGTCAATGAAAAGATCCTAAGGTTCTCATGAACTCCCTAAAGGAGCACATGTCCATTGGTTGTTGAAGCAAGCACTACTAATAAAAGTGGAAGAAAGTCAACAACCCTCCCCTGAACGTGTCTAGTCTCTCTCCAACAGAATGTTCATCATAATGTTGCGTCTTAGTAGGATTGTACAAAGAATTTCTTGGTAAATAACCTCAACTAATATAGAAATCTATTCTGATTCCTCTACACTAAAAGTTAAAACTATCAGTATTTTGGTCATTTTTTCGAATATGGTTGCAATAAACAATACCCTGGTTTTAAAATGCTATGTTGGCGTTGGTGATTCCTCATGGATTGCTTTTGGCATCCCTGGAAACCATTGATATTCATTTATAGGATAGCCAATCTTCTTGTTTGTTATGGAAATCAATAGGGTTATGCTCATAGCACACCTTTCTTCCTAGTTGGATTTCCCTATCAAAGGTGAAGCATAGGAAATGAATCAAAGAGGTAGTTCAGAATGGAACTATTAACAATATATTATTTCACCCTCTTGATTAGTGAGAATCCATGTAACCCACTATGACCCATGTCTTATAGTGTTTTCCTACATGTATGAGTGGAAGAAAATTGCAGTTGGATCTGCTTATGACTGTTATAACTTGGATGGATCTTATTATTTGGGTTTGCTTTCATCCTGGGAAACATGCAAGTATAACTAATGCATGAATTTGACAAATCTTCATTTTTACGTCTATATTCTTGTTTTGGTACTTTTTGGTTCTCTTATATTTAGCGCCACCTCTCATAGTTGTTTCATGCTCTACCTATTTTTGCCTGGGTGTGTTTTAGCTTCCATCTTATTTTTTGATATTTATCATGCAAAACTCATTCATTGGTTATGATGTTCTCAACAAACTTGTAATTCCCTAGCCTAAACAATACTTACAGGTAAGAATTCTTTATTATATTTTTTCTTTGATCAATGCAATTGTTGGCTACTTTGAAGATATCGGTGAGGAAGTTTATCATCAAACAGTTATCTAAATGGTGCGCCTCCTTTTTTTTGGATCTTAGTCCAAATATACAAAAGGTATATCTCTGGAGAAAATTTGTGTGCATCCTTCAATGGTTGGCATGTTGGATGCTTCTGCAAAGGATGTTATTGAACATGGTGGATGGTAAGGGCCAGAAAACTTAACACTTTATAAAATTTTATAATATGTATTTAAATTTTAAATGCATCTGAGCCTTAATATCTTTTTATTTTCTAGTTGAAACTTAAAGTGCTTCCTTAATTCAATTAATCTTTGTTATACTGATGGAACAATTTTTCACATGCATTTGTATCTTAATATTGTTTTTGTTTCTTAAAAAATGATATGCATATGTCTGGCATTATTATAATGTTATTTATGATGTATCAGCCCTATTTTAAAGGGTCATTGTGTGGAGAGGCCTCTATAATGGCACATATGTTAAGGAAAAGCAATATTTTAGTAGAGCATTTAGTATTGGAGCATTGGAAAGAGTTCATTGTGGAGAAACTTGTATTTGGGGTTGAAGATAAAATTGCAGGTTTGAAGCTTGATTCTGGAAAAAATTTCAGGGTTGATTTGCACCCATGGTCACCATCATTTCATTTCAGATTTAGTACTTCTTGGTTGGGCATCATATTGTACTGTTATAATGGGCTAATGCTAGTTGTTGAGGAGTTGAAAGAGAGGTGTGTTGACCTTCTTCTTGACTGTTAAATAGAAGAAATTTTAAATATGTATGGGTAATCAAAGGAGATTTTCTTCTTCTTTTGTGATGCAATTTTCCAGCCAACTGTCATACATTATTTATTATATGTTGTCTTTTTCTTTCCATTTAGCATGTAACTTATTTAGCATGATTGTGCCTAAGGTTTTCCTGAGGGTTGAATGCTAAGTTTCTAAGGTGTTTTTCTCTATGGTGACATTTTATTTGCTTTGTTTATACAGGTCATCTAGCCACATAGTGGCCACTATCGCCCCACTGAAGAAAACTTGTTCGAGTTTCTTGATTTTCTGGAGAAAAATGGTAGACATTGCTGCTGATTGTTTTTTTAACGAAAACGGATATAGTTTGTATTAAAAGAAATCCAAAGCCTGCTGGCCGGTTACATTTAGGAAGCCCATGAACCGGCTATCCTCAACATATAGAAAAACTGCCTTCCTAACCTTAATATTTTGAATCTTCTTAGCTCCGTTAGTCAAGCCTATTTCCCTAATTTCCCCATGCTTGTGAATACAAACAAACTGCTGAAGTAAAAGACAGTAATACATGAGAAACAGAATTAAGGGATTGGATCCCAATCTTCAACCCCGTCTCTTATCCGGGTGCCTGCAGGAAGGAGGACTGCTTTGTTGGCTTCCGCATCCGCTTCCTTATTATTCTGCCGAAGAATGTGGAAAAAATTCACCTGAAGAAAGGAACCAACTAGCTTCCTTATTCTGGCAACCACTCTTGCTAGCTGAAAGTCCCTCGGGGACGTGTTATCCACAAGAATTCGAATCAAGGATTGGGAGTCACCAAGAATATTGGCTTTCTCAATACCAAGAACCTGTAAATGCTTAAGACCCTACAATAAAGCCATGGCCTCAACTTGCATGTTTGTACTGTGGCCCAGGCCCCAGGCATACCTGTTCTCTATGCAGCCATTCGCATTCCTGATGACACCCCCAGCCCCAGCAATTCCCGGATTGCCTTTGGCGGCCCCATCAAAAAACAAGGAAGAACTGTCACAATTATGGAGCCAAATGCAGAAATCGCCCTCAGCAAGCCTGATCTGCCAGTTTTTCGTAGTTTGGAACTGTCTCTCCTCCTCAGAAAACTGAAGGCCGAGCTTGCTCCCCCATGCCAGTTCTTGAGGATTTAAGTTATTTTTTCCCAGCTTCTCAAATTTCTCACCGAGAAATTCCTTGAGCAAGTTGTTGGCTTTTGACAAAACAAGGTTACCCTTTTGCGCTTTTTCTTGAAAAATTTTGTGGTTGCGCTCTATCCATATTTGCCAGAAAATGAATTTTGGATAAACCATCCACGCTGCCTTGAACCAGTGGTTATTGGGGAGTTTTCCGGGATAGAGATGAGCCCAATCAACAAAGTATCTAGCAACCGAGTTTGGTAGACAAACAGAGGATCCCCACGAGGAAAACGCATCAGCTTAAATACTCTTGACAAACCTGCATTCAAACAATAAATGAGTGGCATTTTCCTCATTTTCCAGACAAATATTACATCTGGAAGGGCCCAGGAAGCCTTTCTTTTTCAGTCTATCCTCAGTTAAAATGCTGTTGTGGCACAACAGCCAGCTGAAAAAATTGATTTTTGGCACACATTTCTGCCTCCAAAGTCCTCGCCAAGTCGCTGGGCAGCAAGGGACGTGGGGAATTTTCCTGAGCTGTGCATAGCCTTGTGCAACAGTATAAGAACCAGTTAGAGAGCCCCAACCTCTCTTGTCTTGTTTCCTGATGCTCATCGGGCTCATTCCCTTCAGCTTAGTCAGCAGGAATGACCACGCCTGATCTAGAGCATCCGGCATTTGAGGCTTCTTCCAGCCTACCCACGAATTATCCTTCCAACTAGAAATATCCCACAAAGTTTTGATGCCACTATTTAACGTCCAGCTTCAAAGCTCAGAGAGCTCTTGGACTTCACCCAAAGGTTCTTCGCTCATGATTTTATCAGTCCAAATATTAATGAGCTTGCCATTACCCAGGATCCAATAGGAATGCTTTTGTATTGGTGGTAAGGCCTGCATGCAAAGTCTGTGAATTTGAGAGCCTTTGCTGGTGCGGGAGAGGTCATCCAAGCTTCGTAGCCTCTGACCCCTGAAATATTTCTTCCATAACGCCTTTTGGGCCTAGCCTGGTTTCAAAGATATTTGTCTCCACAGAATATTAGCCCCCATAGCAATATTTTGAGTCCTCAGATCCTTGAAATTCAGACCTCCTTCTAGCAGAGGTTTGGCAACTTTGTCCCAACTAACAAGGGGGATCTTTCTGTCATTTTGCTTGCCTGATTTCCAAAAGAACCTTCGAATCCATTCCTCCATCTTCTTGAGGATGCTGGAGGGAGCCAACATGGCCTAGAATTGGAAGATGGGCAGGCTAGACATGACAGACTTACAAGCATTGTTTTCCCTACAAGGTTCAACCATGGGAAGCCCCAAGACTGAATTATTTTCTTAAATTTCTCGACCATTGGGAGCCAATCTTTACTGGAGTTCCTCCTTTGGAAGATAGGAAGGCCCAAATAGATGAAGGAGTTCCAAGAGGCAGAGCCAGTGAAACCCATACATCTGGAAATTGAGGAGAGATCGTTGTTGGAGATATTCCAGCCATAAAAATGGCATTTTCCTTCATTTAATTTGCTGCCTGAAGTCCCATAGAAATCTTCCAACACTTTTCTGAATCTGGAGGCAGAGTATACGGAGGAAACACCCAAAAAAAGAGAATCATCAGCGAACAATGCATGGTTGATATCCTTGACACCTCGAGCGATCCTAAGACCCATAATTTCTTGGTCTATCTGGCACTTTTCTAAATAAAAACTCAGAACTGAAGCTTGCAAAACAAAAATAAGAGGGGAAAGAGGACAGCCCTGGCGCAACCCTCTAGAGGCTTTAAAGAACTCTGTTGCTCTTCCATTCACCAGAGGGGCAATCCAGGGCTCAGAGATGCAAGCTTGGACCCATCTGATAAACTCCTGACCAAACCCAAACTTGTGCATCACGCCAAAGAGAAACTTGTGACGAACTCGGTTAAATGCATTAGCAAGGTCCAACTTGATCACCATACCTTTTTCTTTCCGCTGCAAGCTAGAATGAATCACCTCTTACACAAGGGTTATGTTGTCCACGATTTGCCGGCCCTTAACGAACCCCCCTTGGTTTCCAGGAATGATGGAGGGCAAGAGGACCCTCAATCTGTTGGCAATCACTTTTGTTATGAGCCTGTTGCCAATATTGCATAACGAAATCGGACAAAACCTATTAAAGGCGCTGGCTCCCTTCTCCTTTGGAATGAGGGCGAGAAAGGCAGAATTCGTGCTTCCTCCAATTTCCTGGCAGCATTGAGATTTGGATACCATTTTGTGCAGATCCTTCTTCACTATTTTCCAACAGACTTGAATGAATCCGACAGTGAAGCCATCCGGACCCAGGGCTTTGTCCGGCTCCTTTTCATAGAGCGCAACCTTTATCTCTTTTCTGGGGACTTTAGCTTCCAGTTGTTGATTCATATTTGAAGAGATCTTGGAGGGGACAACATCCAAGAACATAGTGTCCTGGCTCATTCCCTCGACTTCACTATATAGGTTCTCAAAGTGGGAGAAGGCAGCCCCTTTGATGCTTGTAAAGTCCTTATGGGTAACTCGATCTTCTTTTATTTCAGAAATTGTGTTGAAGGACCTTCTAGCTTGGGCCTGTTTGTGGAAGAAGGAGGTATTCTTGTCTCCCGCTTTCAACCACAGGCTACGAGATTTCTGCCTCCAATATTCTTCCTCTTGCAGACAAGCTTTGTGGAATTTTTGCTGCAGATTTCCTTCTATGACTGTCGATTCCTCCGTGGGTTCCTCCTCTTCCATCTGCAGTTGGTGCTTCTCGAGGGAGGCATGGGCCATCCTCCTTTCATCAGCCGGATTTGGAAGAGTTTTAGCCCAACTTTTCAAAGCAGCCTTTACTCTTCTTAATTTTTCTTCCCAAACAAAGAAAGGGGACCCTGTGACAGGCCGATTCCAACTCTCTTTAACCTTATCCATAAAGTCTGGATACCTTATCCATAGAGCACTGAATCAAAAAGGAATGGGCCCAAAATTTCTATGTGTTGAGAGTTCCAACTTTATGGGTTTATGATCCGAAATACTGCATGGTAGGATGAGCACCCTAGCTTCTAAACCAAGGAGAAGATAGGAACTTTGAATAAGAAATCTATCTAATCTCGCAGCAATATGGCCAGGGCCAATTCTTTTATTTGACCAAGTATACTTACCTTTCAGAGGTTTGATGTCGAGTAGATCCCAATCTTGCATGATATCCTCCACCCATTCCCTCGCTGGGTCTCTTACTATGCTGCCACCTCTCTTCTCGGAGGAGCTTAGGGTTATATTCAGATCCCTTGCGATAATAATATTTCTCAACGTTTCTTCCTCAGCCATGAGTTTGATTGAGTCCCAACATTGCTTCTTTTCCCCTGCGTTTACTGGCACATACACATTAAAGAGGCTAAAGGCCTCCCTTGTTTCTCGGCTTATGAGTTGCATAAGCTGCCAGTGTGTATTCTGCTTTCCATTGACCAATTCCAACTTGTCTTCATTCCAGAGAGCTCCCAGCCCTCCTAATGCACCTCGGGTTGAGACAGCGTGCCCTCCACTTTTTCTCCATAGGTTCCTGCTTACTTGGAGGAAGCTCTTTTCCTCCAACTTAGTCTCCTGGATCAGAAGGATATCTGGGGTTTCTATTCTAATCAAACTTCTCATTGCTTCTTCTTTTTGCTTGCTCCCCAACCCCCTGCAATTCTAGGAGACAATATTCATTATTTACCTTTCTGAGAATGGGTGGCCCCTTTGGGCCCCTGTCCATGACTTCTTGTAATCTTTGGTGTCTTTGCTAGCAGCTTCTCAAGTGTTGGCTAGGTGCCTTGGAGTTTGTCTTTATATGTTTCTCGCTCTCTTTTTTCTCGATCAGTTTTCCTTCCTCTTGTCGATTTGCGGGACAATGTTTGGGAGTCTCCTATTTCTCCTTCCTCCTCAGATTCTTCCGAATCTAGGTCTTCCTCTTCCATATCTGTAGCCTTTTCCTTAGGGCTTATTGCTGTGCTCTCACCTTGCGTGGAATTTTCAAGGATCTCTTTCTCATTTGCCTCCTTCTACTGCTGTTCTGTTTCATGCATTTCGATTGAGGTAGAGGAAAGAGGGGTGAACGCATTCTCTTGTGCCTTTGGTTGGCCACTAGAAGAAGGCTGCAACCCTTTTCCTTTTGTAGCTCCAGGAGGGTTTGAGAGTTTAGGGTTAGCCCTTGACCTTTTGACCTGCTTCCATCCTTCTTCCTTTCCTTGCACTGCCTCTTCATTTTTTGTGCAGTTCTTGGCAAAATGTCCGTATTCCTGGCACTTGCGGCACTTGAAAGGAAGCTGCTCATAGTCAAGTTTTTGCACGTGAGTCCAGCTTCCTACATTTATCTTTATAGCCTCCGGTAGTCCCACTTCTAGATCTACTTCGACACAGATCCGAGCGCAGTCATATTGATCCTTGGTGTTTGCGCGATCTATGAATTTGCCCAGCGCGTTGCCTATATGTTGAAGGGAGTCCCAGTTCCAGCAATGCACAAGAAGATTCAGAAGCCTTACCCACACTGGAACCACCGACAGAACATCTTCAACTGGATCAAAATCGGGATTCCATCTGTTCAAATAGAGACCTTGAGGACCCATAAAATAGGGCCCGTTCCTGAAGATTAGATCCTTGTCTTCTTTTGAGATAAACTCGAACAGGAAATAACCTTGCCCTAGAAAATACGAGGTGACACTTTGCTTGATTAATGGTCTCCAGTTTCTGCAGACCCAGGCTTCTGTGGCTTTGGGAGAAGGCCAAAGGCCAGTGAACTGACCTACCAGGGCCCTTTCTGCCAGCGACAGAGCAACCTTGATCGGCCCTTCCGGAGGAAGGGAGACCTCCGGAATGTTTTCCAATTTTTTAACAAACTTTGAAGCATTCGGGCCAGAAGAGTCTTGAATGCGACATCTTCAGCTTTGGGGGAGGACAGAAGACTGATAGGAGGAGCCTGGGATGAGCCCAGCTCATCCATGGCAGAGGGACACAGAGGGGCACAGCCCTAGCGCGGCCAACCAACCCATGAGAGCACGAACAGCGCGCAAAGCTCGGGGAGGCAGAGGGTAGCGAAAAAAATAAGTAAATGATCCAAAATAGCGGGCACGTTATCCTTCCACTGCAGGGAGCGGGAGGTAGTCGTTGTTCTGTGAAGCCAGCCTCACGCGGTCCCCCCCTTTTTTTTTGGGTAGGTAAGCACTCACGGGGGATTTGAACCGGTGACCTATCGCAAGGAGTGCCTTAACAGTGCACTCATTCACCGTCAATCCAAAGCCCCGTGGGCTGTAGACATTGCTGATGTTTTTTTTTTATCGGTAAAACTAGCTACTTATATATTGATATGTACAGCAAAATATTTTACATCTTGATATGCTGGCTGCCCATGGCTAAAGGCTTAACCATGGGTGACATTGACAGATTCATGGAGTTGCCGCGCAGGGCAATGATGACCCAAAAGAACAAAATGCTTGACCCTGAGAACTTATCCAAAAACACTAAGCTTGCCTGCCCAGGGGCAACTAACACCATATTATGGCCCGATACACACTGTGACAGAAATTGACCAAGACACATTACAGAACCACGCGCCTGCTGCGTTGGTGGAAACCGCCCACAGGACTTGGCATCAAGACACAAGATAAACATAACAGAAACATAACATTGAAAATTAACCTGACCCGCGAACCCAGCTTGAAAAGACTCGATCTGAACAGCGTAAACACGAACTGGAGAGAGATGGCGTGAATTATTCCTCGGTCTCTTCCTCCATACTTTTGCTGCCTTCATCTCCTTCGGCTTCGCTGTCTTCCATGGCTGGTGTGCTGTGCGAAGGGGATGACAGAATAAGGAGTGGAGATTGGGGGTGAGGTGGCCGATGTGCATCTCCAGCAGCGCCCACAGCAGCGGAAGACTCCCCCAGTAATGCTTTTCCTTTGCCCTTCTCAGAGGGGGCTCCCATCGTTGACGACTCCCCCAGAGGGAGTTTCCCCTTCTCCCTCGCTGCGTCTTCCGCCCCCAGAACCAGCGAAGACCCATCATCATCCACCTCAGAGGATTTTGTGAACAGCACAGAGATGTGTGCATTGACCCCCTCGGAGCCTTCCGAACTGCCCAGCGAGAATACGACCGAGCCAAAAGCTGGAAGACTGGGCGCCAACTCCACAGAATTACCAACTTCCAAAATGTGCCTCGCAGGAATTGGGTTGGCACCCCCCCGACGATGGCAATAAACACAACAACAGTGATGGTGCAAGTTTGCTGCGGGTGGGCGAGGGAATTGGCCATGCCCACTTCCCCTCCTGCACGGCATTCTTTCCCTAACCATCGTGCCTCCAACTTCCCAGAACAGAAGGCAAGCTCCTTCCGCCTTTTGCCCCTTCCACGACACAGCCAAACCGAACTCCGGAGAGCGCAGACACAGACCGAGGTGATCAGTGGGGGACCTGTTGTCACCCCAACCTCTCGCCTCTTTAACAACACAAGCACAGTAAAAATTCCCTGAGCAACCATGAAATTCTTTTGCAGACCAACTCTCATATATATTCTCCCGTCCATTTCTTGAATCGCTAACCACATTGAATGCCTTACGCAGGCCTGCCATCGTCCTCAGCCGCTCCATTAAGGATGCACTGAGGCGACTCGCTTGAGCCATCCCTCCGCCGGCTTGTATAGTTATTGCCTCCGTCCTCTTCACGTGGCGTAGAACACTTGTCATGTGGCACCATGCCATCAACCAACGCGTCACCCGCATCCGGGGTAGACATTGCTGATGTTAAGGTATATGTTGTTTAAATATTTTATAGTTTACTTTAGTTTATATTCCAGTGTTCATATTATTTATAGTTTACTTTCTTTTGTGACTTCTTTCATTTTCAGAAGAGGAAATCAATATTGTTGGTAAGAAGCAAAAATTGAAGAAAGAGGAGAATAATAATAGTATTGGAGTGAAAAAAAAAGAGAAGAGAACCGATTTAGTGATACCCTTAAAGGCAATATCCCGCATGAGAAACACTCATACAAACTAATGGTCAAATCTTTAGAGTGGCTGAATTCACTTGCAATGTCTTGACAATGCAATGATAATGTTTTGAAGTGATGAAACAATATTTCATGTGATGATAATGTTTTGAAGTGATGAAACAATATTTCATGTGTAAATTGTAGTCCAACCAATATTAAGTTGGAAACTCATATTGTAAGACATGACATTTTATGTAATATAATTTATGTGGTTGAAATTATTTATAGTTTCACTTGATATTATTTAGTATTGTAATTAACATATATAACTTTATAACTTTGTGTTTTCAAATTAGACGAACATCCACCTTGTATGACATTTTTTTTAATAAATTTAATCACAAAATCATACTAGTTAATTTATGTTGATAAATAATGAACACATGAAATTAATCTAAAACTATTACATTAGTAGTTTATATTGATTAATGGTGAACACACATAAAATGAATATACAACTAAATTAGTTGTTTAAAATGATTATTAGTGAAAGTAAATGAAATGAATATAAACAACTAAATCAGTTGTTTATATAATATGAAACTACTGACAAAAATAAATGACTATTGCAAATGATAAATTTGTGATTACAAATAACGACTAAATTTTGCATATATGCAACTATTAGTAGCTAATTTACAATATCTTATAACACGACCAACATTTCGGTCATATTTCTTTGGTCATTAATTTGTTTTTTTGGGTGATCATATAATAATATATTTTGTTGTATATTTGGTCATTAATGACTAAATTAATGACCAAATTTATGACTATATATACTACTAAATAATAAAATTGAGACAACCAATTAATGACTAAGCTAAAAACGATTAAAAGTTGGTCACGTTATAAGATACTGTAAATTAACTACTATTGGTCACCCACTGAAAAATGGTCATTTATATGCAAATTTTAGTCATTTTTTTAGTAGCTAATTTTTCATTGTTTACTAGTGAAGGTGACACTACTGGCTGATGTAGAGATCTCGTCCTTAGTGAAGCCACCCGATGGTGTACGACTGTGGATGTGATGTTTTTGGTAGGCCCAACTACTTCATGACCTTTTCTGAAATGAGGTTTGGCTTCTGCTATCGATAATGAACTGCAACGGAGAACTCTTAACCCACATCTATGAGTGGAAGAGGCGTTCCCCCTCTGTTGGATCTTCAGGCTCATTCTTCTGGATCTTGGTGGTAGCCACAATGGCACTGGGCTCTGCGTCAATGAATTCCTTCCCTTTGTCATTCCCCTTGTCAGGTTCTAACTCAGTATTGGAACCTGTGTTTGATTCGGAAGCCTTCAGGTCCGCCACCAATAACTGCTTGGCTCGACACTAACTTGTGTTGTGAGTGGAGCTCCTATCGGACTCACACCATTTTCCCGTGTCCTTCTTTGGATTTGTGGTGTTGTTCTTTTCTTTTAGCTTTGTCGGGTTGTCCTGGGTCACCCTGCCTTGGCTTTGGCCTTTTATCTAGGTTTGGGGGCACGTTTTCCTTGCTTCGGATTCACAGATCCAAAGTCTCGCTTCTTCTGTTTAAATTTCTGCTCGATCTTGATAGTGTATCGGCTTGCCATTCTGAGCGAGGAGATGTCCGGGAACTCCCTCTTGTCCTATATGAACTTGGGTAGACAACTTCAGTAATTTAGTACCAAATGCTGCTCAAAATACTTGATACCCAACTTCATGTGGAGGGTATGGAAAACATTTGTGAACTTTGACACATCTTGGTCGCTTCCCTGCCATAGTGTGTTCCACATTATGTATTTATCGTCATAACTCCTGACAGGGTAATATTGTTCCTTGATGGTGTCTCAGAAAGAATCACAAGTGGGTTTGACTGAAAATAGTGAGGTTTTGCTTGCGTCCTTTTGTTCATTGTAGGTTTTCCACCAATCCTTGACGTGTGGGGTGGCTTTGAGAAGTGCAAAAGTACTCGTTTCTCGATTGGAAAAGTCATGAACTGAAAAATATCCTTCCAAAATATTCAATCATTCATCTACAACGTCTGCATCTATCTGGCCTTCAAATATGGTAACATCAAAGTTAACTTGTACCTTAAAAGGAGTGGTGCCTCTACAGTGGCTGCTGGATGAAGATGCATCACTTGTGGGTAGCAATTGAAGGATCTGGGCAAAGTTATCCATCATCGCGTTCCTCTATCGCTTGTGGGCTTCCTCAAGCAATATTTTGAAAGGATCTCCTACCGCACCGTTTTTCTTTTCTTCCGCCATGGGAGGCCATCAAGGTTTGCGAGGTTGGTCTTGCAAAGGCTCAACCAAATCGAGCCCTAACTTCTTATAGCCTGACCTCATTGGGGACATGCAAAAAAAAGAAGAGAACGAGTAGACTGCTCTAATACCACTAATCTGAACTTAAACAGGAACACAACAAATTATAGATATAACTCTAAATACAAAGATGCAGCAGAAATAACACTTCATTTCATTAATATCAGAATATTGAAATATGCTTACAAACAGAATGGAAATAAAATAGCTTGGGCGATGGCAACTTATCTTTGAGAAGAGATGTGGCAGCTACATGCCTCTGAACTGTGTTACAATGATGCTCAAGGGTCTATTTATTATTGAAAAACAAGAGAAAACCCTAAACAACGAAAGCCCTAACCCCGAGAGATGTAACGCCAAGATTTTGTGTGCCCCATTAGGGTTAGTTGGGTAACCAACTTCCCGGGGTTTTAACTTGATCATATTATCTCTGTTTGGCGTGTACGATATCTTGTTGGAAAGGTCTCCCCAAGTACTACAAGATTTGTAGCAGGCTATGGGCCTACAACGGACCTTAAAAAAACGCCATTTAGGCAATCAAAATTTCTCTAGAACTTTAGGACATAAAAAGCTGCGAAAAATAGTAAATGCTAAAATACACAAGGAAAGAAATGAATCTGGCTAAAGATCTAGGTGGAATAGGCACGTCGCCACCAATATTCACTTGAATCAAACACCTTGGTTTCTCTCATGAGTTTGCTTCCCCATACTACCCTTAGACCAACGACTAGGTAGAAGTTATCAACAAGGTTCTTAAGACAATGTTGCACCGTATGGTAAACAATCACAAAACTAATTGGCACCACATGGTGTTATCAACCTTGTGGGCTTACCACACAATGGTCAAGGAATCTACAGGGTTAACACCCTTCGAACTAGTATATGGGGTCGAAGTTGTAATTCCCATCGTGTTTGAGATCCCTACCTTACACTTTGCCATCGAGCTTCTCAGTGACACCAAACCTTTGGAACAAAGGCTAGTATAGCTGAATCTTTTCAATGAAAGTCGACGAGAATATCTCTCGAATAACAAAGCACACAAAAAGAGGGTCAAAGCCTCATTAGATCATAACATCACCCCTCAGACATTTGTCGAAGGGGAGTTAGTCCTCTGCTACGATGTTTACCAAGAAGCGGTAGGACCTGGGAAGATCGAAACATTATTGAAGGGCCCATACATTATCAAACATTGCCTCCTAAAGGGGGCATACATCTTATCAGATCTTGATGGGACTTGCCTAAAAGATCCCATCAATGGTATCTACCTCATAAAATTTCACCCATAAAAATGCTCAAGTAGCCCTAGAATGTACATGTTTGCAACATGACTTATTTTTTGTATGATGATCACCTCATCATGTACCCACTCTAAAATCACTCTCTCATCATGTGTCATAAATGGATCATCCACCAACCTATCATCACGGATTTGATGATGGTGGCTCTCGATGGTTGAAAAACCTCACTGCCATAGCCTAAGCCATATACTCTCCTGGTCGGACACCTCAACTCTTTAATGGACTTTGTACTAGGTCAGCGACCAACAATCAAGCTGAATATGACACCGTCATAGATCTCTTGGCCAATGCCTCCCACTTAGGTATCTGTTGCCTGCATGTATTCCTTGATTCCCAGCTGGTTGTATTACAGTTGAACAAGACCTTTTAGGTTTGTGATTCACGTCTTTTTTGGAAGTATCTGCACACAAAAAGGTTAGCCCGAAATTTTGATCATATCACATTTACACATATACCAAGGGATCAAAAGAATACAGTTGATCGCATAGCTAATAAAGTCCTAGACTGGCATGCATCACATATATATAACAATCAAGATACATAAACCATAAGCATAATATCCATCTCAAGAAAATTTAGAAATAGATAAAAAATATAGACGCATAAGACACATCATGAGAGCCACCAAAAAATAATGTCGTATATACAAATCAAAAATATATGTGTACAAAAAATGGTTGTACATCTACTGGCTCATGGCCATGAAAAATAAGTCCCAAAAAACGGGAGAATCATCGTAATGGGTGTTTTCCCTATTACATGCATCCTATCGCATAAATCTAGGATCAGGGCCCTCCCCCTCTCTCTTGAGGACCAATCTTTGCATCGGGTTCCAAAATCGGGCCGACGATGGCCGCTCCATTGCGATGTGCCGAAGAACTAGTCTGTGTGCCCAATTACGCGCCATCTTTGTCTCCACCACCACCTCTCCCAATCTTGCCCAACCATCCTTGGGCATAACCCTCATCAAAGCCTCATCTCGGCCCCAACCATCCTCATAGTCTCGGAGTCGCGTCGCCACAACTTCTAGCTGAGCCTCTACTGCATCAGCACACTCTTGATGTCTCTTTGTCTCCGTGGCAGCAGATGAGCTCGTCCCCTCACCAGAGGGACCACCAATCTCAAGTCACTGATGTTGCATCGACCTCTCAAGCTCCTCCTCCTGTTGCGGCACAACTGGATCTCCAGCCACCCTCATGCGTCGTGGATCATTTCCTACCAAATAGGAAAGTGGTCGCCCACGTGATCCCACATCTACAACAACAAAGACATGATATCAACATCACATAAACAAAAACACATCGTAAAATATACATGTCAAAAAATTGAAAAGCATAAATAAAACATGTCGCATACCTACTGGCCCGCAAGCATCACCGGGGGGATGCCCCATATCCGGATCACTCGTAAAGTCCTCTCCACGATACGGAAAATCCAAAATCATCTGAGGGTTGGACAAAAAGTAACCCTCCACCTCGGCGTTCCAATAACGACTCGCTACACCTCCTCTAGCTCGTTGCATCACGGGTGCCCACTGTCTCATCCTAGGCTCCCTAGTCGGACCTGGGGGCACTGCTATAAACAGTCATAACATCATGACCCTATTGTATAAAATTTTACACAAGATGCTGGCATAGAAAAAAATCCCAGACAAACCTTGCAACACCTCTGTCAGCTGGGAGACCACCCCCCTATATACCAAACCAACCCAATCAAAAAAGTGCCCTGCTTGTAACCTCAGCAACACCGAAACTGTGGGCCTCGATACTCGATGAGGAGCAGCCGAACCCACCAATCACACAATCATGGATAGCATCACTTTCTCCATAAGATCTAGGATGGATGGTACTCTGATATAGCCATCCTCTATAGGGTTGGACCCACAATGAGCCTCTGCCCATCTCTGTATGTTCACCTGCCCAGCTGGCAAGGGATACGACAAAACCTCTCCTCGAGGTACCAACCCAGTGAAAAAATAGATGTCCATTGTCACATTGATCAGCAGATCAGACCCTCGAATGACGAAGATTTATCGATCCACGTCCCATAACTACACTAGAAATCGCAAAAATTCATCACGTGATCTCAAAAGGGAGTTCTGAAGGAACTTCAACAACCCCCAACGAGCCAATGTCCTGCTAACCACAGGATCCTCTGCAATTGCTAATCGCAGTCGCTGCCAATCTCGCTCTCTGCAGAGCATTCCCATCCTGGCATCAAGGATACCAAAGAAAAATTCAGCGTTTTAGGCTATAAAAAATCATTTTTTTAAACTAGTGCGCAACTATGGTCATCACAGATGTGTCGTATGCACATATGTTCCTCAAATAGACGCATGGTGCATGCATCTGTCATGACCTAACCCGCACCGAGACCATTCTCGAGACCACACGTTATTGAAACAAACACGTGGACTATGCGACCTGGCCCGAGGCCGAGTCGCGACATCACCAGAGCAATGACGTTGCGGCTTCAAACCCATCAGTCGCACCGATGATGCGATTTTGTTGTTGGCCAACAACCCCCCCATAATTTTTTCGCAAAATATGGGGACCCTCCATTTTAATTTCATAAAATTCCCTTCTTTAGCATCTTGGTGACCCATGGTTCCTTCGGTCTTTAGTACTTGGCTTTGGAAAATTTTCAAGATTTGATCATGTCTTGGTTGTTGCAATTGTTTCTTTGTTTGCTTAATGTTTACCTTTTGTATTCATGATGACGTTGGTCATGCGACACTTTTTGTTGTCACATCATCTCATATTTCATGTTTGGGTTGCATTGGTTGTCTCCCTTCTTCCTGACTTGACAACTGCACAAAAATCATAAATTGTAAATATCAACTAAATTTAACATATAATGTAAATATGTAATTTGAGTAAAAATATATAAAAATTATTACATTGTATATAAAAAAATAAAATTATAAAATAAAACATAGCATTTCATATATTAACAAAAACAAAAAGTTTACTAACCAACCTTATATGTAATTCCACCATAAGAATGCAACGTAAAGATGAAAAAGGATTTAAATATGAACGAAGCCTACACTTTAGAAAGTGATTAAGTTAGTAATTGTTGTGTAAATAGAAAGTGGATGAGCTCACACAAAACTACGCCATCATACACAACTCAAATGACAGCGCAACATACAACCCCCATGCGCCACGCGTTTCTACAAGCCTCGTCATTTTAAATTATGAGAAAAATGTGGGATTTGGCTACTTTGATCGTTTCATTTCATTTCAATACTAAATCTGCCATCGAATTATTGTATTTGGCCAGTTGTTAATTGCTTAAATATTTTGTGTTATTTCTATGGTTTAGTTAAAAATAATCTTAGGTTATTACAATTTGAATATAATTGGAATAGTTTTATTTTAAGTTTATTGTACTTTGTATTTCTAACATATTTTAGAGCCTATTTTACTTTTGTTATTTTTATGATCTATATTAGTTTGATTTTACTATTTAGTATTTAGATTTTTTAATAATTTTTATTTTTACGCCGTAAGGCGTTCCCTCTGAGAGGAACTCCCCTCCATGCCGCGGTGTCTTGTTATGGGCCCTTAGATCGAGTGTTAGATGATGGAATAAACTCCAGCCATTAGATCGTTGGTGAAAAATGTTGACTTCGATCGGGTTGTCTATTTCTCAGGTTTTTTTTTCACCTACCATCTGTTTTTAGCGTGCGAACCAGCCATTAACATCTCTCCGGGGTAGCAATGATGTCGTAAGAACTAGCAATCTAGATACAACACGTGTGCAAGGAAGATTTGCTGTTGAATCCAAGCCTGTACAATACAGACAGTTCGCTTATGATAACTTATTTCTTTTTAATTTTAATTTAATTCTAATAAAGATAATAAACGGATATCAGAAGTTGTAAAAATTTGTTTTGGTGATTTGTTCAATTCCCCTGACTCTTGGGCTCTTTCGTTGGTTCACATGATATTATATATGGAGACATGGCTACAGCTGAGAGGAGAAATTGATCCGAGTGGAAAGACCATCGGGTTTCCAAACTATTTGAATTATGGTTCTCACTATACGTGCTGCAAAGACAGAGAAAACCACTGAACTATACCGTTCCATAATTCATGTAGATTTTGAGCGTTCTATCAAAGAGGTCTATGCATTAACCTGACCAGCTTGAACTTGAGAGAAAAATCTACTCGTTAAATATCTAAAGATTACAGAAGTAGTTAAATTGGATTATAATCAAGATATGGCTGAGCAAGACTTTTGGCAAAGTATTCTGGAGTATTGCACTGATGTGCAGGCTGCAATTCCTGGGCTGGAATCGGTGTCCAGGTTAGTTGTTGCGATTTGAACAAAAAAGTTACTAGCACTACTGAAATTTCATGAACTAGAACTTATAATTAAATTGATATCTTAAACCATACAGCTTCTATATTTCTAATTAATTATAAAAATGTCTTCCTGATCCATCACATTATCACATTAATATATTGTTAGTTGAGTACCTTACATCCTCATTATTTATTTTTTTTGGCAGGAATTCCGAGCTGATTGATATTACCCAATTCTCAGAAGATCTAAACAATGTAGACGATATCTTCGAAACAAAAGGTCTTCTGGATCCCGCTGACTCTATTCCTAGCCTTTGTGAGTCTTCAGACATAATAGATCCGGCTTCGTGTACCCTTTCCAAACCGTTATCGCTCCAATCAAATCCTCCCGAATGGGATATCTCTAACTGGAGCTCAATTCTGATGGCTTCAATGGTTAGCCACATAATGGACCCAACGAACGTAGAATTTCCTCCCGAAGATAAAAAGATGGCTGCAGATCATGTCAAGCAAAATACCGAGCTTTCTTGGAATGACAAGCTTCCAGAGATAGAGATCTCAAGCCCTCATCATCTGCCCGGGAGTTTCGTCAGTTTCAGTTCGCTCCAGGCCCATGATCCTGATCATCTCACAGGTTCGCTCCTGTATATATTTAATGGTGAATGCAACTTGCTAAACCCCAATGGTGTCCGAGAAGTATTATTGAATATCATAATTTTTTAAATCTGGTTCTGATAACAGTGGATTCTACGGGTGTCAGTTGTGGTTCAAATTAGTTATCGTTAAATGTTTTCTGCAATAATCTGTACAATCTTAAATTGTTAATTTTTCATTGGTAAGCATATTTATCAAATATAAATGCAATTAAAATAGGCAGGTGCATTTTTCTAACTTACTGTTTAATAATGTCAGATGCATTTCATGGTTTAACAAGAGATGCATAATATGACTTCTTTTGATAATAAAAAATGCAGGCTGCATACTGACATTTGCCTCTCAATTGGACTATTTAATGGTTATTTTCCACAAGTAAATAAACAGTGTTCATTTCATGCATGTGAAACTAAGCTGCCATGTTGTTCCCTTCTATCCATTGTATAAGACTTGTGTAACTGGTTCTGTTTCCTTGGTTAAGTGCAGGTTTCAGTTGATCAAATAAAAGCTGCAAATAAGTACAATGATGACACCATCTATGCTGGAGAAAAACTTATAATTCCTTGAGAGGGATATGGGAGCTCAGATTATATTTGAAAGTTTGTAGTACAGGTTGTCATGGAATGTGTATGCAGTAATTTGCACAACAGCCTCAAGTCCCCAGTCTTGATTAGATATAAGAGGTCGGCCAGTCCAGTTTGAGTTTTGGATTGTTTATGGTAGGTTATCTATCACAAATTTTAAGGAAATATGTGATAAGCCAGTTGGAAATGTATTTGTTTTGTTTATACAGGTTTCTTTTAGATTTGTTACTCAGGGGCATGATGTCATGTTCTAGAGATACCCTGTCCATGTATCTTTACTATCTCGTAAAATGCAAGTTGAATGCTAATCATGCCAGAGTCCAGTGATTCTTTGGAAACTCATGTAGCAAATGGGTGATTGGTGTGCCCTGCATGACAATGCTACCCTGCGTTTATTAATAAGATTTATCGTTGTATTGAACTCTTGTATTTTGGTGAGTGGTTTGACTCTATTTATCAAGTATCTTTATTCTTTGTTCCACCTTATTGTAGAGCATTTCTTAGCGTAGTTGCTGTTCAGCTTTTTGAATGCATGTGAAACTAAAGTTGCCATCTTGTTCCCTTCTATCCATTGTATAAGACTTGTGTAACTGGTTCTGTTTCCTTGGTTGAGTGCAGGTTTTAGTTGATCAAATAAAATCTGCAAATAAGTACACTGATGACACCATCTATGCTGGAGAAAAACTTATAATTCCTTGAGAGGGATATGGGAGCTCAAATTATATTTGAGAGTTTGAGATTATATTTGAAAGTTTGTAGTACAGGTTGTCATGGAATGTGTATGCAGTAATTTGCACAACAGCCTCAAGTCCCCAGTCTTGTTTAGATATAAGAGATCGGCCAGTCCAGTTTGAGTTTTGGATTGTTTATGATAGGTTATCTATCACAAATTTTAAGGAAATATGTGATAAGCCAGTTGGAAATGTATTTGTTTTGTTTATACAGATTTCGTTTAGATTTGTTACTCAGGGGCATGATGTCATGTTCTAGAGATACCCTGTCCATGTATCTTTACTATCTCGTAAAATGCAAGTTGAATGCTAATCATGCCAGAGTCCAGTGATGCTTTGGAAACTCATGTAGCAAATGGGTGATTAGTGTGCCCTGCATGACAATGCTACCCTGCGTTTATCAATAAGCTTTATCGTTGTATTGAACTCTTGTATTTGGTGCCTCCAGAATTATTAATTTCCAACCCTTATTGCGATGTGAATGATTAGTATTTGTCATTTGGTATGCATAACAAGCTTTAACTTCTTTTGATAATAAAAAATGCAGGCTGCATACTGGCATTTGCCTCTCAATTGGACTATTTAATGGTTATTTTCCACAAGTAAATAAACAGTGTTCATTTCAGATGGCATTTTCTCTTTGAAACTGTGCCTCTGGACAACAGCCTGCTAACTTAACTGAACATTCATAAAGCTCTGCCAAATCTTAGTAGTTCATGGCCTATTTTAAATTCTATCAAACTTATTCGAACTAACACAGTATTTACTTAAGCGGGGTCATTTCACACTGCTTAGTACAATAGAATGATCTTTCTTGAAATAGAATAAGTACTTCAAAAAAGTACCTATGAATTTTACTCATAGTTATTTGACTTTAACCTTAACAGAATCCTCTGCGGAATCCCTATATGTCTTCTGGTACAATGTGTCCCTTGTTTTACCCAAAAAAAAAAAAAAAAAAACAGCAAAAAGGGCATCCTGGCCTTACACAGCCCGACATTAGAAGCCCTGCTGGATTGTTTGAGAAAGAGAAGCCCTTGTAGCCCTTGTACACGTACCCTGCAATTCTCGAATAATAAAACCCTGGGACAAACAGGATTGTTCCCAACAATGCAAACAACATACCTGAACAACAATAAATAGAAATCCCACAAAAATAAAATCAGATATAACCCTCAATCTTCAGCAGTAAGGCAACACCGATATAAGAGGCCAAAAAATCCAAAAACGGATTTGAGAAATAGAAGAAAAATGAAATGCTTTATTTCCGGATAAAAATCATAGACAAACCATGGGTTCTGTCACCACCGATTTGCTGAGAGAACATGAAGAGGCCAATGGCAATGACGATGGTGCCGAGGATTAACAGTGCAACTGCCAATGATATTTCCTTTCTGGGGGGCTTGCTGGGTACAATAAACGTACCGCTGAAATCATTGTTGTTTACATAAGCCATGGACATGGATGGAACAAATCAAACCTCTTCTATTCGGCCTTATTATGGCAAAAACGCTTCTCCAAATTGCTCTCCATCAGATCTGTTCGTCCCAGAGATATTCAATATCTATATATAGCCACTATGATTGAACTTAGCTCCAAAAGCCGCTTTCTCTGCAAACATCTGCTTGTGACAAGGAGAGTAACGTGCATTAAAGCTTCTCCCAAATGCCTTGTCGGAAGCCTTACCTTGGAAGTTGATCGTTCATGCTTCAAACCTCATTAACTTAAAGCTACTGATGAAAATATCAGCGTAATTTTGGCGGGGTAATAATGTTGTTTAATTACGCCGTAAGGCGTTTCTCCTCTTTGAAATGGGTAGGTCAAATTGACAGATCATTGAGTTGGAAGGTTTGTAATAGTCCTCGTAGAGAGATATTTCAAATAATTCTTCAGTATTGTGCTTGAATATAATGAAAATGGATAGAGAAACACCTAGAGAAATCTTGGGGTAGAGTTGCTGCCTTTGCTTGTGACCTTCTGAATCTCAAAAAAATAATTTGTGATGAGTCATATTATGATTTACACTCAATATTAAATATAAGATAAATATATAGGAGTAGCATGTGAGTGTTAGATTTATAAAGAATATTCTTTTTATTATTAATAAAAATATAGATAGTTAGTTTCATTTTAAAGGGTTATAAATATGAGTTATAAATACACGACTTAATAGGTTGTAAATATTTAAAGTGTTGTAAATATGAGTTATTAATTGTTTTTACTCAAAATCTGATAAATAGCAATTTAGTAATTTATTTATAATGGAGTGACTTAAATTCATGTTTCTTTAGGTTGAAAGTAAAGCCACTAAAGTGCAAAAATTGTGATGCCAATAATTAGAGGGATTGTCATCATGGGGTGATAAGAAATTTAATATTCCAAGAAGAGGAGGTAGTAGTAGATTTTAAATAAATTAGCAATGCAACAACATAAATGTTTGCAACAAATTTAGAGAGATCCACCTTGTTGAATAATGCACACACTACATGGATAATGGATTTCCGCACTTTATGCCTTACGGCGTTTTCTTTGCAACATCTGGTGCAAATGCTAGTTAATATATTTTAGTATTTTTTGTTATTTAAATCTTATTTTTATTAATTAATTTACAAAATTTGTCTTAAATTTAATTTATAATTGATAAAGTGGATTTTTGAGGTGGCAGGTGGATGATGCAGAATTTGGAGCATCAAGTCTAGGAAGCTAAACAAACTCAAAGGGCTTATAAAAGGAGCTTGAGTACACATGACAAAAATGGGGGCTTCTCTTCTCTGCAATTCAAGATTTCTTAAAAGCATTATTGTAATGGGGATTTAGAATTGTAGGTGAGAGGAATCGAGGAAAGGAGGATCAATATTGTTGTGTTTTCATCTATTTGTAGAGAAACTCATTTTTTATTATGTACTATTGTTGTAAGGAGGAGGCCATTGCTACAAGCAAAGATCGATTACAGGCCCATAACATTGTGTACTACTACCATACTGTGAGAATCTGTAATTTGATTTCATTTATTAATAAAGAATTATTTCAGTTAATGATCTTTAGCACTATTGTTTACAAAATTTAATTGAAATAAATTCTTATTCAAGTCTTTCAATTTATATTTTGAATGTATGAGTTAATAATTTGATTCATGCACTATTGTTGAATCTTGAGTGCTAATTCATTTAAAAGTCTGCTTAGACTATTCTACAGGCTTAAGTTTAGATATAATATGAGAACTGAAGTTTGCATAGGAACAAATAGTTATAATCTTAGATTGGCAACCTATCTTACTATTTATGATAATAATTGTTTGCTTGCATACATGATGTATTATTTGAACTAATTCAGTAATTCAGTAATTCATCATGAATCTTTGTAGTTCTTATGCATATGATAAATAAGGAATTGGATATACCATTCAATTGCATTTGGAAAACAACTAGTCGAGAGAGAAGTTTATCTAGAGGAGACATAGCTCTCCATCCAACCAACCATATCCATTCCTCTTCTTCATCCCATATTGAGAGACCAAAAATAATTTTGATTCCCTAAGCCATCATTTGATTTCTTAATTCCATTAACTCATGTTTGTTCTTAAGCAATGGTTCTCCCCATTACACCATCCTCCCATATTTTTATCATTTTTCTATTACCTGGAATCCATTTCAGATCGGACTGTAATAGGGGGCTTGCTGCTTTACAGTCACAAGATTGGAGACCCTTTCTCCTCTAGGAGAGGCTTATCAGGATTCCAGGACCTTTTTCTACTAGGGAAAACATATTTTTGTGACTATTGTTTCTTTCCACCATTTGTGGGTCCCAAAGATAAGCCACCAAAGGATGTTTGCACCAAGGAAAATATTCATGACAGTAGGGTCCTTAATTTCCAAATTGACATTGTCCTTCAGAGCTTGGATCATGTTCCAGGTTAAATGATGAAACTTTTTAGAGTTATATTTTCTTCTTTGAGACTAAAATTTTTTGATCTCTTTGTAAAAGAGTTGAGCATTGATATAGAGGAAGAGAGGATAGGACATATTTTATGAGCACTACTCTACTAGTCAGGTTTAACCACTGAGAATTGCAGGCAATCATTTTATTTTTAATCTTTCTCAATAAACAATAGATGATGGGTGGCCTAATGTTATTAGCATTCCCAGATACTTGAAGGGGCTCTAGTTTGAAAAGCCTGGAAATTGCAAAATTCTAGAAATGAGTTGTATTTGCTAAGCATTGATGTTCCATCTATATATTTGGCTTTTCCCTTTGTTTACTTTTCCACCAGATGTGTTTAAAATTGGAATCAATAAACTATGGGGAAGGTTTGGAATCTTTGTGGGACAAGATGTCATAGTGATCAACTGAGCTTGTAGTTTTTCTTTCCTGAGTAGTTGATGTAGAGGTTTGGCCTTGATTTGATCTCTGCCTCTGAGAGGATTTATTTTGGCAGGTGCATGTCCTTGATGTTGACTGATATTCTTCTGAACAATTTCCCCTCGAACTTCCTCTTCAGCTGGAGTTTGCATTCAATTTGGTTTTTTCGCCATTGGTGAAACCACAATATCCGTGGTATGAATTTTACATGAATGACAACAATTCATAATTATATTATTCACAATTCATTATTAGATTATTTAGCGCACTCTCCTTTATTTATTACATTTACATCAACCCCTAATAATGTTGTTCACACAAGCTATCTGAAAAGCCTTGCAGGTTGTACAAATCTTCTATAGAAATACTTTTTCAAAACGTGTGGTCTATTGATAATGATATTGGGGGGAGGCTCAGAATGGAAGCAAACCATGAACATAGTAAAATTGTTGATAGTTTTACTTTTTATAGCTTTATAAATAAGATCCTTACATCATGTTTTCAGATCATTGTGTTCTTACTACTTATGCTTGGAAAACTCAACTGCATTTTGGCTTGTAAAGCTTCCCAGATACATGAAAATAAATTCATCATCTTTTGACAATTTTGTTTTCTTTACTTTAGGCTCTGCACTCAAATTACTACAACCAACAGTAAGATATTTCATACCTTGTATGCTAATCACCCAAAACCCTTGTGACATTTAATTGAAAGTTCGAATAAACATCATCCACATGTCCTCCTAATCCTTGAATATGTTATCTCTGTCTTTTGCAACAAGGCTTGTGATTCCTTGACATTTCTATAGCCTGTCCATGCCTAGGTAACACAACTTGATAGCCTCCAGCGTTTACAACCAGTAGAGTTCTCCCAGAGACCATTACAGTTAGGGTTGTTGTACTTGATGAGAGAACAATATGAAGTAAACAAGCCTTAACAAATGTTTTCTTGTCTCTGTAAAAAAAATTCTAATTTCTTTCTCCAGTGCTAAAGGAAAATCAAGATTCTCTACAATGAACCTAGATAGATTGTCATTAACAAAATGGGCAGCAGCTTTTCCTCCATGTCCATCAAACACCCTATAGAAGACAATAGGACATTGACCAAAGAAACTCCAGTCATATGTTTTCGGAAAAATCAACAATGCATAAATTTGCAGCTTCCATGTTTTCATGACCTCCCATATCATACCAGAATTGAGAGTGGAGGATTGGCATAAAGTCTATTGCCAAAAATTCTCTATTTTTATTTCAAACAGTGATAGAAATCATCATGGAATATATGTATTACTCCTCTGTGACATTGATAGAACCCTTCAAATCTTAGTAGTAATATATTATTGTAGCATTCACCTTATTAGAGAATGGCCAAGGTGGAAGTTCTTGTTAGAAAATTATATATTACAGACCAATGGAAAACATAAAATATTGCAGAAACACAAACACAGAAAATTCATAAAACAAGAGAGATACACAGATATACGTGGTTCACCCAATTTGAGCTACATCCAGGGAGAAACATCCAGTCCTTCCTTTTATATTATCCAGCAAAATAAGAGATACAACCTATAGTCGATCCGCTATAATTTCCTCTTCGCTCTCACACAGTATCCTCTCTCTTTATCACTCAGAATACACATATCTTAAGCCACAATAAAATCCCCTCATATATAGTGAGGGGTTTCCTTCTAGGTAAAAAAAACCCTAAATTAAACATAACTTCTACTGTCAAATCATCTATCTAATGAACGACCCAGTTTGACTGCGAAATTACAATATTTTACAAGGCAATTTTACGTCTATTTTTAGCTTCGAGGGTGCTGCCCTGAACCCCTGCCAAGGGCGGGGCTATATAAAATCTTCATCGCCCCCCTGGACCCCCTTACGGTGAAAAAATGGGCGGCGTTTCCGCACCATTATGAACTAGGGTCCAATGCGGCAATACCTCTAAGGAAGATAATCAGGCTTCACACCCAACAATCTCCCACTTGGAGAATGATTATAGAAACTCCACTGGTGCTTCATTTTTTGGACAATGACTCGACTTTGGACCTAGTTTTTTCTCATCATCATCATCATATTTGAAGACCAATTGAAACCAAGCAGAATCTCAGTTTCTCCCTGGTTACAACTTTTGTTAACATATATGCAAGATTTTGGATAGTGTGTATCTTTTCCAACTTCAACTGTCCATATTCCAACACTGACCATATGAAATGGTACTTGAGTTGTATATGTTTAGTCTTGGAATGAATGAAGATTTATTTGCAAGATGAATGGCACTCTGGTTGTCACTATATAACCTTCCCAACTCCTGCTTCTTACCCATTTCATCCAGAAATCTTTGTAACCAAATCATTTCTTTACTAGTCTTTGTAGCAGCAACATACTCTACTTCCATTGTTGAGAGTGAAACAACACTTTGCAATTTTGAAACCTAACTGACATCTGTTCCACCTACAGTAAACACATACCCTGTGGTGCTCCTCTTTTTATCTCTATCACGTGCCATATCTGCATCAACATATCCCTGTAGAGGAATGTTTGAATCGCCAAAGCATAATTCTTGATATGTGGTACCTCTTAAATGCCTAAAAATCCACTTCGCTGCCATCCAATGTTCTTTTCCTGGATTGTTCATGTACCTGCTTACAACTCCCACTGCATGTGCAATATCAGACCTTGTGAAGACTATTGCATACATTAAGCTTCAAACTGCTGATGCATATGGAACTTTAGACATATAATCGATCTCTTCCTGTGTCTTGGGACACATCTCCTTACTTAGTTTGAAATGGCTAACCAATGGTGTAGTAACTGGTTTTTCATTCTACATATTAAATATTTTCAACACATTTTGTATGTACTCACTCTGAGACAATGTTAATTTACGATTTTTCCTGCCTCTAGTTATTATCATAACAAGGATTTGCTTTGCAGTACCCAAATCCTTCATTGCAAATGAATTTTCTAATTTTCCTTTGAGCACATTTATTTCCTACATGTTAGACCCTACAACAAGCATCATCTACATACAATAACAATATAATATAGCTGCCATCATTTTTCCTTTTGAGATAAACACAATGAACAAAGTGACATCTAGTATAACCTTGTTTAGACATAAACCTGTCAAATTTTAGATACCACTGCCTTGGAGCCTGTTTTAAGCCATACAAGTTCTTCTTCAACCTGCACACTAGTTTCTCCTTCCCTTTAACCTCATATCCTTGTGGCTACTACATATAGATATCTTCCTCCAAATATCCATGGAGAAAGTTCGTCTTTACATCTAACTGATCAAGATGTAAATCTTCAGCTGCTACTAGACTTAAAATAGTTCTAATTGAAGTCATTTTAATAACATGAGAAAATATCTCATCAAATTCTATACCTCTTCTCTGTGAAAACCACTTCACCACAAGTCTAGCTTTATTCCTTTTTCTACCTCCATCTTCTTCCTGCAACCTGTAAACCCATTTATTCTGCAATGTTGGTTTATCTGCAGGCAACCTGACTAAGTCCTAAGTCTGGTTATGTACCAAGGAGTCCATCTCTTCTTTCATGGCTAGCTCCCACTTCTTCCTGGTTTCTACCTACACTGCTTCTTCATAACATTCTCGTTCCCTATAATCAGTCAAGAATACATAATATAATGAAGGATAGTATCGTTCAGGGGGTCTACTTATCCTGGTAGATCTTCTAATACCAATTTCAGGTGTTTGAGGTGTTTGTTGCTGTTGTGGTTGCTATTGTTGTTCTGATTGTTGATGATTTTCAGTGACCTTTACTTTTTCTATGATCTCATCAAGCATTGTGTATTCTCTATTTTCTTTTTCCTGCATCTGATCCTTATACAAAACTGTTTCATTGAATATGACATCTCTGCTCCTAATGATTTTGTGATTTTCATAATCATATAAGCGATAACCAAAATCATTAACACCATATCTAATAAAGGTACATTTATTTTATTTTGCCTCAAGCTTTGTTCTATTTTCTTTATTAATGTGGACAAAGGCTTCACCACCAAAAGTATTTAAAAATCAATAGTTTACCTTTTTACCTGTCCATGCGTCCTTTGGAATACCTACATCCAAGGAACTTGAAGGCTCTCTGTTTATTAGATAAACAACAGTATCTACAACATCTGTCCAAAATTGTAAAGGCAACCCTGCATGTAATCTCATGCAACCTTACATGCTCCATGATTGTCCTGTTCATCCTTTCTGACACACCATTTTCTTGTGGTGTTCTTGGAACTATCTTCTCTCTACGAATTCCATTCTCTGAACAATACTTATCAAACTCTTTGTTGTAATATTCACCTCCATTGTCTGATCTGAGACACTTCAACCTTTTTTGTGTCTCATTTTCAACCAAAGATTTCCATTTCTTAAAAGTATCAAATACATCATATTTATTTCAAATACAATAAATCCAGGCTTTTCTGGTTGCATCATCAATAAAAGTAAAATAATAACAAGAGCCACCGAGAGATGATACCTGAGAAGGTCCCCATACATTTGTATGCACAAGCTCTACTTTTTCACTCTTCTTTTCTTTCCCAACTTTGAGGAATATGATTCTCTTTTGTTTTCCATAAACACAATTCTCATAGAATTCCAAATCAACATGCTTCAAACCTGAAAACAAATTTCTTGAGTGAAGAATCTTCATCCCCTTCTCACTCATGTGCCTGAGCCTATGATTCCACAATATTGTATATGCTCCAGCAGAGGTTAAACAATTAACATAATTAGAAACACCATTGCATAAATACAATGTACCAACCTTTTCTCCTTTTTCTATTACTAAGGCTCCTTTAGTGACCTTCCAGGTTTTATCTGTAAAATTAGTTACACAGCCTTCACCTCTCAACTGACCTCTTGAAATTATATTTTTCTTCTGATATGGAACATGCCTTACCTTCAATAGCCATTGGTTTGCATTCTACTGTTTTATGAAAACTTTACCCATCTCAATGATTTCATCATCACCCAAACGAACCTGTCGAAAATATCCCTCAACATAATCATGAAAATGTTTCCTATCAGGTGTGGCATGGAATGAGTCCCCTGAAACTACTACCCAAACATCAATAATATTTTTTTCTAATGAAAGAATCAAAGTGTCTTGCAACACATCACCTATCACATTCGCTTCATGGTTATTTTCTTATTGCATGTCTCATTCTTTTCCCTTCTGAGACTTACAATCTTTCATCAGGTGTCCTTTCTTCCCGAATTTTTAGAACACTATCCCCGATCTGGACTTGGATCTTCCTTTCCTTGACTTACTGTGATATCCTACGCTCTTTTCTCTTTCCATTTTTCTTCCCCTAGTCTTTGCAGTCAAAGCATTACTTGATGTCTCATCAGAGCTTTTCTGTCACATTTCCTCACTAAAGATTGCACCGACAACATCATCAAACTTTAAAGTACTACATCTAGAGACAAAGTTACTAATGGCCAGAACTAAACCATTCCAACTTTCTAGCAATGAGCACAGAAATAACAGAGCCCTAAATTCATCATCAAAAGTTACCCCTACAAAACATAACTGATTGATAATCGTATTAAATTCATTTAAATGATTAACAATAGATAAACCCTCTAACATTTTCATATTAAATAAAAGTTTCATAAGAAATACCTTTTTTGAGGACGAGGGTTTTTCATATAGTTTTTCCAATGCCAACATTAAACCCTATATTGTCATTTCCTTTGAAATATTAAAGGCTACTAACGTTGCTAGGCACAATCGTATTGTTCCAAGTGCCTTTCTGTCAAGAATATCCCATTATGTGTCTATCATACTCGTTGGCTTCTTTGGTCTCCACTCAATGGTAGGTACAAATCTTTCTGATACAAATAATCTTGCATCTGCATCTTCCACAACTGGTAGTTTTGGCCATTAATTTTTTCGATTGTAAACCTACCATCTTCTAGCAATGCTCCCACTCGAACCAGGAACCCTTCTATCCTGCGAGTTTATCAACCAAATAGACCTTCGGCTCTGATACCAGTTGTTCGAAAATTATATATTATAGAGCAATGGAACACATAAAATATTGCAGAAACAAAACCATGGAAAATGCATAAAACAAGAGAGAGACATAGATATACGTGGTTCAACCAATTGTTGGGTTGTGTTATATTCTTTCCACGACTAACCTATGTAGTGAACCGGGGGGGCGGAGCCCCCCCATTTGTTGCGCCGATTAGACAGCGGGGGGGTCACAAGGGGTAGCCCCCCTCTACGCGGGTCCAGGGCAGCGCCCTGGGAATTTTTTTTTTTGGACCCTATATTAGGTTGGGCGGACCTACCTATGTTTTTCGGTCCATGGTTTTGGACGTGATGGTTTTCGGTCCATGGTATTGGATGCTTCGGCATGTATAAATATGTATTCTAACATTGAAAGGAACATAATGAAAAATCAAGCTGGTAGTCCCGATTTTGGGATCCAGGGGAAAATCTCTGTGTATATGTGTTTTATGTGTTATGCTCTTGCATTGTTTATTTTCTGTGTTTTAAAATTCGTATGCAGGTAATTTCTGTACGGGGTTAAGACATACATTTGGTATGAGAGTTGTTTTGGCTTCAAGGGGACACCTTTGTTGCTGAGGGGTTTCGCTCGGACCTGTGGTAGACCCTGTTTAGTGGGAGATTTGCGGGATCAACTCTCGTGGTGAAAGAAGATGGCGAGCAGTGGAAAGAGAGAGATCGAGAAATTTAATGGTCAGAGTTTTGAGTTGTGGAAACTCAAGATGGAGGATTTGTTGGTGGATAAAGATCAGTGGATCGCAGTAGATCCGGGTACTAAACCAACGGGAATGTCTGATGAAGAATGGAAGAAGTTGGATCGGAAGGCAAAGAGCACAATACGATTGTGTGTCTTAGATTCAGTATTGTTGAACCTATCAGGGGAAGCTACGACAAAGGCTTTGTGAGACAAGTTAGGGACTTTGTACCAATCTAAGTCTCTGGTGAATAAACTGTTCTTGTGAAAAAAGCTGTATAACCTGAGGATGAAAGATGGAGACTCGGTGACAGAGCATCTGAATGCGTTTAATACTGTGGTAAGTCAGTTATCGTCTGTTGATATCAAAATTTCATATGAAGATAAGTGCATTAGTTTGTTGTGTTCTCTACCAGATTCGTGGAATAGTCTGGTTATTGCAATAGGTAGCAATGCAACTGCCTTGTAGTTTGATGAAATAGTCTCATCCTTGCTGACGGAGGAGATGAGATGGAAAAATATGGAGAGCCAGAATGGTGATGCCTTGTCTGTACGAGGACGGTATGAGAACAGAAACAAAAATAAGTCATCGAGTGGGAGATCTAAATCTCCAGGAAAACCTGTAAAGGTGGTGTGTTGGAAATGCGGAAAGGAAGGGCATTACAAAAGGGACTGTAAATCTAAAGCTCCTGATAAAGGAAAGGGATCTGATGACGCTCCTTCTGCAGAGGTGAAAACCACCTCAGATGAAGGTGGGGATGTGTACTTGGCTTCTTCAAGTACACATGTAGATCATGAGGCATGGTTGATTGACTCAGGTGCATCCTTTCACTTCACTCCCCATAGAGAGTGGTTCTGTGAGTATGAGAAATATGATGGTGGTGATGTCTTCTTGGGGGATGATAGGAAGGCTAGAATCGTTGGTCACAGAAAAGTAAAGTTGAAGTTGCAAGGTGGAAGGGTTAGAACACTTCTGGGTGTTCTGCATATTCCTGCATTGGCTAGAAATCTGATTTCTGTAAGCAAGCTGGATGATGCAGGTGTAAAAACAGTGTTCGAGAAGGATACCTGCAAGATGGTTCGGGGAGCACTGGTATTGATGCGGGGAGTTTGGATTGGAACTCTGTACAAGCTACAAGGTAGCACTATTGTTGATGGGTGCAACAGTTCTGTGGTTCCTGAAAGCGGAGCAGAAAATCTAGTGGTCTCTGGAGAGAAGACCATGCTATGGCATCAAAGGTTGGGACACATTGGAGAGAAGGGCCTTCGAATACTTCATGGTAAAGGTATGGTAGAAGGTATCAGTAATAGCTCTCTGGATTTTGACTTCTGTGAAAATTGTGTATATGGGAAGCAGAATCGGGTGAGTTTCCCTTCTAGTGGTTAGAGGGTGAAACAGATATTAGAGCTTGTGCACAGTGATGTGTTTGGACCTGTGAAGGTTCAAGTCTATGTACTATGTATAATTTATAGATGACTTCTCAAGGAATACATGGATATATTTCCTTAAGAAGAAATCTGAAGTCTTTGACAGGTTTAAAGAATTTAAGGCTCTGGTGGAAAACCAAACAAAGAAGAAGATAAAGGTGTTGAGGACAGATAACAGTGGAGAGTTTTGTAGTAAGGAATTTGAAGAATTCTGTAAGAAGTGTGGTATAGCACGACATAAGACTACTCCATATACACCTCAGAAAAATGGAGTTGTAGAAAGAATGAACAAGACGTTGATGGAAAGGGCAAGAAGCATGCTCAGTGGTGCCGGGTTAGGACAAGAATTCTAGGCAAAGGCGGTGGAGACAACATGTTACCTGGTCAATAGATCACCTTCATCAGCGTTGGAGGATAAGACTCCACAAGAGGTATGGACTGGTAAGAAACCCTCTCTTTCACATCTGAGGGTATTTGGATGTGATGCATATGTACATGTTCCAAAGGGGAAACGAACCAATTTGGATAGTAAATCTGAAAATTGCATCTTTATTGGGTATAAGGATGGTTTAAAGGGTTATAAGCTTTGGAACCCAGTAAAAAGGAAGGTTGTGTACAACCGAGATGTGGTGTTCAGAGAGGTGAAAGATGTTATTAAACATGAAGTCCAACCAAAGGAATCTAAGAAGATAGAGTTTGAGCTAAAGGAGGAAGAATCAGACTCTACAGTAGAGGAGGAATTTAGAAGATAAAGAGCCACAAACTCCGGGTGTGAGAAGATCAATTCGAGAAAGAAGGCAGCCAGAAAGGTATAGTCCATCTGCTTTCTGTTCAAATTTTACTTTATCTATTACTGATGATGATCCCAGAACTGTGAAGGAAGCAATAGATTTAGAGGATGGAAAACTCTGGAAAGAGGCCATGGTTGATGAAATGGCATCTTTGCACAAAAATGAGGCTTGGGATCTGGTGGATTTGCCGGCTGGAAGGAAACCCATTGGAAACAAATGGGTGTTCAAGAAGAAGAAAAATGCAGAAGGAAAGGTGGAGAAATACAAAGCTTGGTTGGTAGCAAAAGGTTATTCCCAGGTGCCGGGAATTGATTTTGGTGATATTTTTTCTCTTGTTGCCAAGGTAGCTTCTATTAGATTATTTTTATCTGTTGCTGCTGCTTTTGATTTTGAGGTAGAATAGATGGATGTGAAGACAACATTTCTTCACGGGGATCTAGAAGAGGAAATCTACATGAAGCAACCTGAAGGCTTTGTGGTGAAGGGTAAGAAAGAACTGGTATGCAAGTTAAAGAAGTCTCTGTATGGGTTAAAACAGTCACCAAGGATGTGGTATCAGAAATCTGATACATTTATATAGGGACTTGGCTTCACTAGAAGCAAAGCAGATCACTGTGTGTATTTTAAATTAATTGGTGACCGTGTTATTTATCTGGTCTTGTATGTGGATGATATGTTGCTGGTTGGAAATGACAAAGAAATTATCCAGGATTTGAAGACACAATTGTCCTCCAAATTCGACATGAAAGATCTTGGTGCTGCAAACTATATTTTGGGCATGGAAATTAAAAGAGATCGAACAAAGAGGAAGCTCTGGTTAAACCAAAGGAAGTATGTCGAGATAATATTGCAGAGGTTTAATATGCATGATAGTAAACCGGTGAAGGTTCCTATTCCTGTAGGTGTAAATTTATCTGTTGAACAGTGTCGCGAGACACAAGAAGAGGAAGAGGACATGTCCCATGTTCCATATGCAAGTGCAGTCGGTAGCCTGATGTATGCGATGGTCTGTACTAGACCAGACATTGCACATGCAGTGGGAGTATTGAGCAGGTTTATGTCAAAACTAGGGAAGGAGCACTGGACATCAGTGAAGCGGGTTTTCAGGTATTTGCGTGGCACTAGTGATTATGGTTTGAGATACCAAGGAAGACTAGTATTGGAAAAAGTGTTGGATATTCGTGGCTTTGTTGATGTAGACTGGGCTGGAGATCTAGATCAGAGAAGATTTACAAGTGGCTATGTGTTTAACCTGTTTGGAGGTGCAGTTAGTTGGATGAGTAAGAAATAATCTGTAGTGGCACTATCAACTACAGAGGCAGAATACATGGCAGCCACTCATGCAAGCAAGGAAGTCGTTTGGTTGCAGAGATTGTGTTCAAGTATGGGGTTAGCACAGGGAGCTATAAGGATAGACTGTGACAGCCAAAGTGCAATTTTCTTGGCAAAGAACCCTACTTATCATTCAATGACAAAGCACATTGATGTTTAGTATCACTTTGTGAGGGATATGATACAAGACAAAAAGGTGTTGCTGGTAAAGGTGGACACTTTGAAGAATACTACAGATGGATTGATAAAATCTGTGAGCTCTGAGGAGTTCTCTTGGTGTAGAGAAACAATGGGCGTTTCAGGGCTGGATAAATGACTAAGCTCTCCTGTGGCCCCCTGTGGAAAGAAAACAAGTGGGAGAATGTTGGGTTGTGTTATATTCTTTCCACGAATAACCTACGTAGTGAAACGGGGGGTTAGAGGGGGGCGAAGCCCCCCCTTCATTGCACCGATTGTGCAACGGGGGGCGGGTAGCCCCCCTCTACGGGGTCCGGGGCAGTGCCCTGGGAATTTTTTTTTTTGGACCCTATATTAGGTTGGGCGGACCTACCTATGGTTTTCGGTCCATGGTATTGGATACTTCGGCATGTATAAATATGTATTGTAACATTGAAAGGAACATAATGAAAAATCAAGCTAGTAGTCCCGGTTTTGGGATCCAGGGGAAAATCTTTGTGTATATGTGTTTTATGTGTTATGCTCTCGCATTGTTTATTTTCTGTGTTTTAGAATTCGTATGCAGGTAATTTCTGTACGGGGTTAAAACCTACACCAATTTGGGCTATGTCCATGGAGAAACAACCAGTCCTTCTTTTTATATTATCCAGCAAAATGAAGAGATATAACCTACATCTGATCCGCTATAATTTCCTCTTCGCTCTCACACAGAATCCTCTATCTTTCTTGCTCAGAATGCACATATCTTAAGCTGCAATACAATTCCCTCATATATAGCAAGGGGTTGCCTTCTAGGGCAAAAAACCCTAAATTAAATATAACTTCTACCGTCAGATCATCTGCCTAGTGAACGACGCAGATTGACTACGAAATTACAATATTTTACAAAGAAAGTTTACATCTTTTTTTAGCTTCGGGGGCACTACCCCCGAACCCCTACCAGAGGGGGGGGGGGGGGGGCGCTCTAAAAAATCGTCGTCGCCCCCCTAGTGGCGAAAAATTTGGGGTCCAATGCGGAAATACCTCTAAAGAAGATAATGAGGTTCCACACCCAACAGTTCTGAAACCTTTTCAAGGCTGAAGTAGTTGTACACAATACCATTTTACTAGTTGAAATGATGCTGATTGATGGCCTATAATGTTGAAACTACCTATAGAAGACCCTTTTGCAATAGTATTTATGTGCAATTGTTTTCATGTTAACAGTTATTTTCCCACTACACAGGAAGAACTCCAACCATTTTTTCCTTCTGTCTGTTGCTTACATTTGCCTCCTTTAATGCTAATTAATAATATAAAATACTCACCAATATTTTCCATATTAACACATCCATGGAAAACCATCTTGAAGTAGCCTTTGATAAGGAGGATATCTATAAGTTGTTCTTGGAAATAATACTTGTATTGACTACCTGAATATATCACTATTTTACGGCTACCATTTCTAATTCATCAGTGAACACTCTTCAAAATAATTTGAAATCTAAAGGCCAACAAAATAAAATAGCAGGAGTTGACATCACCCAGTGTTTTATTCATCCAATGAACCTTGGAGAAAACAAAAAAAGGTGAAGGCCAATTTTGTCTTCAATAAGCAATGTTATAAAAACAATATTTTTCTAGCCTAGTGCTTTTCCTTGTCCCAAATTGATCAACAATAGTTTTCTTTAGGCCCTCTGATTTTGTGTATGGACAACATAAAGGCCTTTTTCCCACTTTTAAATCTGACTTTGATTTCAAGTTGTTAACCTGGTAAATCGAGTTCCTTCTCATTTGGTTTCAAACTTTAGATTTCACTTACTCAACCATGATCAAAAGGACTAGGGTATGAACTTTGAACATGCTCGGAATTTTACATGGAGGAATTTGAACATGTTGGGACTTTTAAACCTCTTACTCATTGATCTGAAATTAGTGCTAAAGGTTCATGTTTAAAATCAGCATTTAAAGACTAAAATTTAAAAGAACTAAAATGACATAGGAAATACTCAACCAATTAATAACAAAGTTTGCTCATATGGGCTACATCTCTGGGTTCGCTTCAATTAACAAATTGATCCATTCATAAAGATGAAAAGTACATCATGTTTCCTCTTTACATCAAAATAATGGCCTCAATCCATAGAAACTATCTATGATGTTCTCTAGGAAGATGGCAATGGCTTCTTCCTGCAATCCATGAACTTAGGCTTTCCTTATTCTCCCGATGAAGGGGCACTCCGCTACTGATTGAATCCCATAACCCGAATCTATTGCCTTTTATTCTTTTAAGTTGTTGTTGGACCTGAAGGCCTTTTATATGCGAACACAGGCATATAACTCATACATGTCTTCATACTTAGGAAAACCCTTCCTCTTTCTTGTTTATCTAACCACAAAAGTAAATTACTTAGCATTCCAGTGCATAGAATGTGGTATGTGTGGCATAATTTTTTATAGAGGTGTTAGCTCAAATTTCTTCAACTCTTGATTTGTAGATCCCCTTTTTTGATCTCATTAACCAATGTACTCCCATTCTCTTGCTTTTTCTATTGAGTGCTTCCATCACCTTCTCCCTTGCATCCATCATGGGAGTCCTGATTAAGGTACGTTGTGGCAGCATTGGTAAGCTCATGAAATTTCAGTTAACTTATGGTTTTTCTATTTCACTTGGAATTTACCATTACTATGGCATAATGTCTTACATAATGAAGTCTTTGTTAGTATACCTTTTTGTGTGTATCTAGTTAGTATATGGAAATTTTGGACAAACTATATTAAGTTTTGTTGTCGGTTTGGTTTCCAATTCGGTAAACCACAGAAAAAGATTTTGACATCATGTAATTTGGTATCAGTTTTACAGTAGAACCCTTTAAACTAGCCCTTGGACTGGTTTGATGATCTTTCCCATACTGAAACGACTAGTTTGAAAACCAATCTTGTGAGATTGACTAGTTTTGATTCTGCACCAAACCAGTATGGGTGTGGTTGCAACAAAATCTAGAGGATGAAACAATTTTTAAAAAAACCCAAAACCCGTCAGCCCCCTGAAACCCTAAAGCATTGTTATGTAGTAGCTTGTATCGTGTTGTGTTTTGGACTCTAGAGGACACTTAGAGCATCATTGTTTATGTATATTGTTTCAGATTTGTATTGCACTTGGTGCCACTTTCTATATTCGTCCTTACATGGCATATAGATGAGTGACATGTTTTTTCTTGGATCTAGAGGCCATCTAGAGCCCCACTCTTTATGTATTTTGTTTTGGATATGCATTTTTCTTAGTTCCATTTTGTTATATTCACCCTTAAATGGTATATACATGAACAAACTTTACATATTGGGTCTCTAATAATTTGAATTTACATTGAATGATTGATGTGTGTGTGTGTTTGTTTCTTTAGTGATTAAAATTTTCATATTTTATGGAGTTTTTTAGTGAAATGGTTTATAAGCAGAATCATCAACTGAATTTGATCTAAGTACAGTTTCACCCAAAGCTAATTTCGAGTTTTAAAGCATTGGTCATGTTATGGGGGTTGAGAGCATTTGGAACCCAAACATAGACCAAAAAGTCGAGATTGCACTCTTATTAAAGAAGGATCTATGGGGATTGTAATTGGTATCAATTTGGAGGAAGTATGTATCTCATTTTGCAGGTAGTGTCAAGGTAAAAGTGAAATCCTTGAAGTGGATATCCTTTCATTTTAAACTTCACTCAATCATTTCTAGTATACAATCCCTTCATGGCCCTTGCAACTAATGTACCGAGATTGTATAAATGTCCTTTTCAAGCATGTCTTGTAGTGTCTAATTTGATTTTGAAGAAATGTTGATATTTTATGACTATTCCTCCTCAATAGATCAAAATATTGTCATTTCACTATAAAAATACTCCTTGCACTGTTGACTAGAATTCTGTATACTTATGCATAACCTAAATTTATTGTTGCTATATTCGAATTACAAAAATCAGATCAAATTTTATTATTGAACCAAAACACTCTTATTTGATGCTTAGTCCATTCAAGAAAGTATAACTATCAAAATTTGAAAATTTGAATGCTTTCATTCATTGAAATTGGCACATGGGTCAGTAAACAATACATGTTTTGCAGTGTTATTGTATATCCTTGGGTTAAAGTTGAAACGTTTTTTACCATCTAGTGTTGCTAGTTCCTAATGAAATGACAAGTAAATGCTTTGTAATTAACAATGTATTAAGACTTAGGTAGACACATGAGGATAGGAATTACTTGTCACTTAACAGAGAACAATTTTGAATATTGATTCTTGAAATTTTTTATGGATTCCTCTTTTAGATGAGAAAAAAATAGCATCACATGTGGAGACAAGGAATAGTTTTGATTCCTACTATCCCATCTATTTCAGCTAAAGCCACCAGTTCAACCTGTTCAAGTATTTTAAAAGCAATAATGTTAACATTGTAGTCTATGGTCCAATACTGGTTGTTCAAGTATTTAAAACATTTAAGTATTATAGCTTTTAGTTTCATCTGTCAAATAGTTGTATGTCATTACAAGTACCCAAAAGAAACATCAAAGTATTTGGAGTACACAAAACATGGCCTTTAGTTTAGTGATTCTAGTTGCCCAAACTGTGTTGACATGCCTTCTATGCATAAGTTATCCTCACATCTTTATTTGATACACCTTTGACCTTGATTTGACTAAAACTAATGTTATGAACTTTACTATTAATTAAATTAAAGTGATTCCTCCAATCTTACTGTCATGGTTGCATAGTGGAGGCTTATTGAAACTTTAATCATAATAATCTTAATATCATATTTGAATAGTGGAGGCTTAGTAAAACTTTAAGCATAATAATCTTAATATTTTGCTTGAATAGTGTAGGCGTAGTGAACCTTTAATCATAATTAAGTATTACCTATAGGTTGAAAAGAAATCAAGCCTATCGTGGATAATTTGAGCGGACTCCAGCGCACACAGGTCTGACCTAGCAGCCTTTGCTGCCTCCTGTAGCTCCTCCGCTTGGCAACCTCCTGCTGCTGAGCTCTCCTAAGCTCGGGCTTGGCCCTCCCTGAAGCGTTCCCTCACCCTGCACAGCCTCCCGCTGTTTCTTCTTGGCAGCATCCTGTTGTCGATCGCTCAGCGCTCAGGACCGAGCCTTTTCTGCTGGGTCTTGGCATTGTGTCCTCGCATGGGGGCTCCGCCTGTGGCCTAGCTGCAGTTAGTTGGTCCCCTTTTTTCGTGGGCGGCCTTCTTCGCCATGGATCTTGGCGGCGGCTCTGAAGATACTCCCCCTCCTCCTCCTGAGCTTGAAGCGTTTAGGTCTCTCATTGCAGCTGTTGGGAAATGACAGTCCTCTGGTCCTCAGCTCAGGTTCGTTAAAAAACTGGGAAGCATTCCAACGGTGTCTCTACCGGTGGAAGATACTTGTAGAACAGCGCTGGATTTTGTCGAAAGAGGCCTTATTGGTCAGTTTACAGGGTTATGGCCTTCTCCAAAAGCTGTCGAAGAGTGGGTAAAGGGTAACTGGACTCCCCTGGTCAAAGAAGGAATAAAAAGTCATTTCGTGGGCAAAGGTTTTTTTGTGTTCGTGTTCGAAAATGCGGAAGATAGAAGCCTGATCTTCAGAAATGGGCCATATTTCATGGGCCCTCAAGGACTCTACTTGAATAAATGGTCCCCCAACTTTGATCCAGCTCAAGATGTGCCCACGGTGGTGCCGGTTTGGGTGCGCCTTCCTCATCTTCCCCTTCACTGCTGGAGTCAGAACTCACTGCAGTCCATTGGAAATGCACTCGGCAGATATATAGATCAGGCGCCAAGGAAGGATCAATACTCTTGTGCTCGAATCTGCGTAGAGGTCGACCTTGAAATTGGGCTACCTGAAGCCATTAAACTCTCGGTGGCGGACTGGACTCACATCCAAGAGCTCGATTATGAGCAGCTTCCTTTCAAATGCCGACACTGCCACGAATACGGGCACTTCGCAAGATATTGTAAGAAGAAAAATGAGGAAACCACAGAAAAAGAAAAAGGAGAGCAATGGAAGCAAGTAAAGAAAACAACAAATAATAGGCAGAACAACAAAAACAAAGGCAAGGAGACAGGGAACAAATCAGGGCAAGAAAACGAAAGCCTTCAAAATGCCGGAAACAAGGAAGCAATCAGCACAGTGGAGGACAAAAATCCCTTCAAATCTCTCACTCCTCCCTCAGATCCTCCGGAGATAGAACAGGAAGATCCTCCCCAGCCAAACAACATCGACTTTCAAGATCCAGGTAACACTCCAAATCCGAATCTAAGTAATAATTCTTCCCCTTCATATGCTGACATAATCAAACAAAAGAAGAAGAAGGTAGAAAATGTGGGCTCCTCGGATGATGAGACCCTTGAAAGGCCATCCAAGCGAGTCGGAAGGAGATCAAACAAGGAAACTAGGGAAGAAGAATCAGAAAGGAAAAAAACCCTTGGAAGTCAAGCCACTATTGAAATGACTCTTGGGAGGAATACCAGACCAAGGGCTTCCAAGGGAGGTGGACCCACCCCAACAAGTTGTAAATGATGAAGCTGGTCTCTTGGAATTGCAGGGGTTTGGGGAATCCCATTAAGGCAGAGGCCATCAAAGATTTAATGAAAATGGAACCCATAGACATACTCATGCTCCAAGAGACAAAAATAGAAGGGGAGATCCTTCTTAACACCAGTAATACAAAATGGAAATTTGATTCAGGAAAGGCAGTCAGTGCTAGAGGCTCGGCTGGAGGAATAGGCACATTCTGGTCTAAAAATTCCTTCACTCTAGACAGATCCTATGAGACCCAACATTGGATATATACAGAACTACGTCATACAACAAGTAATACTAAACTAGCCTTGTTTAATATGTATGTCCCGGTGCATTATGAGGAAAAAAAAGAGTGCTGGAAGACACTCTCGGATTACTTAGAGCATCTCAATCCTACGAATATTGTCATAGGAGGAGACCTGAACATAATCCTAGACCCCAAAGAAAAGAGAGGTGGATCCTCTACAAGAGACCCCTTCCTCTCCACAGTGGAAAACCTCATTCAACTATGGGATTTAGTAGACTTTAAGCCTGTGAAAGGAGCATACACTTGGACAAATAATAGAACAGGGGAACATCATATTTCAGCAAGGCTGGACAGATTCCTCACCAGCAGCTCTATCATGATGGACAACAGAATTGTTTTCTCCAAGATCCTTCCTAAACTAACTTCGGATCACAAACCAATCCTATTGTGCTTAAAGGAAGAAGAAGACCTCGGTCCTCTTCCTTTTAGATTCAGCCCTCTCTGGGTCGAAAGGGAAGGGTTCCTTGAAACTGTTCAAACAGCATGGAAAACAGATGTCTCAGGCTCCCCAAGCTTTGTATGGGAGCAAAAAATGAAAAACACCAAGAAGGCACTAAAAGAATGGATAAAGAAAGCCACTAACACCCCCACCAGCCAGAGGAAAAAAGCAGTAAATCAGTTGGAAGAACTTCAATTTGGTTTGGAAGAGAAAGATATTTCACCCACGGATTTAGACAAAGAAAAATCCACCCAAAGGAAAACATACAGCTCCTTCAGACATGAGGAAGAATACTGGCGATTAAAGTCCTGCAGCTTGTGGCTCAAAGCAGGGGACAGAAATACTACATATTTCCATAGACAATACAGGGCTCGCCTTTCGTGAAACCACATTGCAGAAATCACTACATCTAGTGGTCAGGTATGCAGAGGATTTGAACAAATTAAGGAAGCCGCTGTGAAGCATTACCAAAACCTCCTTAGCGCTGGAAAAGATGGGAGCGAGGAGGATATCGTAGAATTCCTCACAAACATTCCTCATCTAGTTAGTTCAGACGACAATGATACACTCCTAAGCCCAGTTTCGGAAGAAGAAATATCAAATATTGTCTGGTCCATGGAGCCAGATAAAGCCCCCGGGCCTGATGGATTCTCAATCCACTTTTATAGAATATGCTGGGAGCTAATTAAACCTGATCTTCTTCGAATGGTTCAAGGTTTCATGAGGAAGGCAAAGGTCGGAGGCGGCATAAATTCCACCTTCCTCGCCTTAATCCCAAAGGAAGCAAGCCCAGGCTCATTCGATAGATACAAGCCTATCTCATTGTGTAATTCATCCTATAAGATTGTGGCCAAGCTACTGGCAAACAGAATCAAACCCCTTCTACAAAAATTAATCTCTCCCGCCCAAGGGGGTTTTGTGAAAGGGCGACACATTCTGGATAATGTCATTCAAGTACAGGAAGCTCTGCACTCCAGTCATTCACGAAAAGAACAAGGTATGCTCATTAAACTGGACATGTGTAATGCCTTTGACAGAGTTAATCGTTCTTTCTTGTACAGGGTTCTATCATCTTTTGGTTTCAGCCAGGACTTCATCAATCTAATCAAAGCTTGCCTGGAGAAGATATGGATAGCACCAATGATAAATGGTAGACCTGCAAACTTCTTCTTAGCCACCAGGGGTTTGAGGCAGGGTTGTCCTCTTTCACCTTTTCTCTACATCCTGATGGCAGATTCCTTAAGCAGAAAGTTGACTTTGGAAAAACAAATTGGCAGTATACCAGGGATCAGAATCGTGAAAGGTATAGAACCAGTGAATCATGCACTTTTCGCCGATGACTCTCTTTTGCTGGGGGGGGCCTCTTCAAGAATAGAAAATACCTTCAGAACCATTCTCCAGAAATTTTGTAGCATCTCGGGAGCACTGGTAAGTGAGAGGAAGAGTGCGGTGTATGGTTGGAATACAGACCAACACACAATTGAAAAAATTGCAGAAGATCTGGGATATACAGGGCACGCAGAATGGGAAAAAATCAAATACTTGGGTCTCCCTATAACGATGGGCTCCAACAGAAATCATCTGTGGGAGGAAGTAATCTCAAAATTCAAAAAGAAGATAGTAGTGTGGGGATGCTTTTGGCTATCTATAGGTGGAAAACTTATGCTCCTCAAATCTGTTCTCTCGGCTTTGCCCACATTCCAAGCTTCTCTCATAATGGCTCCAAAATCCATCTCAGATCAAATCTCCAGAATCATGAGCAATTTTCTGTGGAACGGAGGGTGCGGGAACACCAAAAGATTTCATTTAATCTGTTGGGAAACTGTGAAACAACCGAAGGTGGAGGGAGGAATTCAAATTCGTGACCCTGTGCACGCAAACATAGCTTTGGGATGCAAGTTGTTATGGCAGCTCTGTGCTGAGCCTAGCCACCTAGTCAGCCAGATCTTCAAGCAGAAATATCTCAAAAACCAGTCTATTATGACCTTCAAGCCAGAGAAATCACCAAAAGGCATGCAGGCCTGGAAACTGTGCATCAGAGGCATCGAGTTTTTCAGAACCCACCTGTATCATATTCCTGGGAACGGTAAAAAAACAAAGCTATGGAAAGGCTGTGTCATGGGACACCGCCCTCTTGTTGAAAACAATGATATTTCTGAGATTAGAGTTTGGCTTCGAGCAAAAGGCATTCGGAAAATCGAAGATATCTCGGAATGGGATAGTAAAGGAAATTGGCAGAGATGGTTTTTCCCCAGAGTTCCAGAGCAACTTAACGCTTAGTTGGCTGCCCTTAAGGAAGCAATCTCAGAATTCGCTCCAGTTCATACTGATGACGAAGACGCTTGGGGCTGGGGCAAGAATGGAGTGTACACAGCAAGCCAAGGATACTACCAAATGCAAAGCAAACAAGACTCGCCATACCCGGAAACTGTGTGGAAACAGATTTGGGACAACTTCAACATCCCCAAAATCAATTTCTTTTTCTGGGCTTTATTTCACAACAAAATTCTGACAAGAGAAAATTTATGCAAAAGGAATATAGCAGGGCCACACAGATGTGTCCTCTGCAAAAGAGATCTGGAAACTGCAAATCATCTGTTCATAGTGTGTGATTTTGCGAAGGAGGTATGGTCCATCTTCTTCACCGGGCTGAATGTGAGTCCCCCAACTCAAAGCACGATAGCCACCATGTTCACCTCCTGGAATGCCAGCTATCCCCACCGTACTGTCAGTAAATCAATTTGGCACAAAGTGTGGATAGCTGCTCCAAAATATGTTTGCTGGAAAATCTGGTTAGCCCGGAATGAGATTATTTTCAATAACACTGAGCTGTCCGCAGCAAAAGTGGCGGAACAGGCAAAGAACCTCCTCTTAGAAACTCTTAACCACTCTTCAGTTAAGGATGACAACTCCCTTAGAAGCGAAGAAAGGGTGTGGTTGGAAGATTTTACAAGAAAGGCCTGACACTCAACAAATACACGTCCAATTCAAAAGGAAAGATGACAGATCCGTGAATCAGAGGACAACTTCCAACAATGGTGGAAATCCCAGGACAAGTGCACTATTTTCTTTGATGGAGCCTCAAAAGGCAACCCAGGGAGGTCACGAGCAGGAGGTGTGATTTTCTTCCAGAATGGGAAAAAAGACGAATTCAGCTAGGGTCTTGGATTGAAAACCAACAACCAAGCTGAAATTCTCAGTCTCTTGAAAGCCTGCCAAATAGCCAGAAAAGAAAACCCAAACGAAATTCTAATCATAGGTGATTCAAAATTGCTGATAAAAACAATGGTAAAAAAGAAAAGGCTCAAGGATCCGGCACTGAATAAACAGCTAGCAAGAGTAAACAGAACTCTGAAAGACTTCCCCTCAGTTCAAATCTGCCACATTCTCAGAGGATTAAACAAGAACGTGGACAGATTGGCAAATATTGGATGCTCTCTGCAAGAAGGAATGATTAGCATAAATGCAGAAACACCGATCAAGGCAACTATTCCTTAAGTGGAAAGAGTGCTTTCGTCATTTTGGGAAATTGTAATGGTCGTTTAGGCTTTGCCCGACCTGCCTTCTATCAATAAAACTTAACTGTTTCAGTTAAAAATAAAAATAAAAAATCAAGCCTGTTATAAATTTAGATTTGAAAGGCATGGACAATGATGAGAAGAACATTTCTATTGTCCAACAGAGTTCTTAGGATTTTGTTAATTTTGGAAAATTAATTATGTTTCTATTTTTCACTTTGTATTCTTGATGACATCGATAGATCCATTATATTCATTTTCATTTGTAACAACTAATTACATATTTGAAGATTTTTTTATTTTTTATGTCTTTGTCTTTTGTTAGTGAATATAGTGACCTTTTTTTATATACATTAGATGAGTTTAATGTTGTATGTGTTCTTCACAATGGCCTTTGATCCATAGTGTTTGGAAAATATTACAATTTTGTTTTTAAGCAAAATTCTAAAACTTATCTCAATCTATTTTAAAACTACACTTTCTTTTACAGGAAAAGTCTTGGCGAGTTCATTATATGGTGGCAAACCAATTATATGAACTTTGTGAGGTCGCTGGCCCACAACCTACCGGGTATTTTTCCATTGAATTAATGAGTTCATACTTGTGCATGCTCTCATTGGCATATATACTTGACAAATAATATCATGGATCTAACCCTGTAGTTTTTACCCTTGGAATATAATCAATCATATTATACCTATATTGTAATAACCTGGGTATTTTGAGGTGTTTCAAGTGAGGTTGTTGATGTTGAGGTATATGTCGTATAATTTTTTTATAGTATACTTTAGTTTATATTCCAGTATTGATCATCTTTCATGTCTTATACTCTGCATTGTATCTTCTTTCGTTTTCAGTAGATGAACTCAACATTGATGGTAAGAAGCAGGAATTGAAGAAAGAGGAGAATAACAACATTGTAGCGATAAATGCAAAAAGAGAGGGAGAAGAGAACCAATCTAGTGATACCCTTAGAGCCAATATCTAGCATAAGACACACACATAGAGACTGATGGTCAAGTATTCAGATTTGGTGAATTTACTTGCAATGCCTTGGCAACACAGTGATATCTTTTGAAGTGATGAAACAATGTTATGCAACCAACTCACAAAATAGAAGAAAAGATAGATCAACAACTTCAAAATCAGCCTCTTCAAGGGGGCAACATCCTTTCTATATATAGGAGTCTAAGGGGTTACAGTATAATCAGAGCCAACATAACAATAATAATGTAAGGGCACAACAATAACAATAAGGGGGCTACACTAATAACAATGAGGGAATACACTAGTATTATAGGGACCTAACATGCCCCTTCCGCGGGTAAGTTCTTCCACTTGATTAGATACTTGATCTCTTTTTGAGTGCAAAACTTGAGAAAGGATTTTCACCTGGACAGATTTGATTCTTGAGTGTCTGATAGATCTAGAGGTTATATATATATATATATATATATATATATATATATATATATATATATATATATCTCTCTCTCTCTCTCTCTGTTGGTCCTTAATAATATTATTTATATTTATATGAATGTCACATAGAAATATTTTTATTTTAAATTTTACTAAAATTCTAATATTACATATAGATGGTATTTTGATTTGTCATGGTTTTTTTATTTATACATGTGATATGCATTGCAAAGATGTTAATTTTATGAGTGTGGGTGGGGGGGCAAATTTATTGTGAATATTAATTTTTTATATGTTTATTAATTAAATCTAAATATGAAGTCTTGAAATATAATAGTTACTAAAGTGAACCATTATTTTAATTTTTATGATAAAATAGATCTCTCTCTCTCTCTCTCTCTCTCTCTCTATATATATATATATATATATATATATATCCAAGGACAACTTTTGGACATTGGGTATCCACTCAAGGAAGAAAATACACATTAACTTGATCTTGGGTGGGGGAGGATAACAACTATTCCACCCAACCAACCAAACTAAACCTAACTAACATATATAGAATTTATTTATTTGTAAATATTAATTATTAATTTTTTACATGTTTATTAATTATATATTTTGAAATATCATTTTTTTAAGAAGAAAAAAACCACTGGTATATATTAATGATAAAAACCAGTACATAAGTATCGATCATATGAGATCGTCATATGTCTATCCATCGACATAAAAAAAAAACATATGTACATCACTCAAAATCTAATGAACATTAATATTTCGGTATCCATCCATATTAATAAGAGTCAATTGTTCTAAATTCTGGAGAGAACTTACTAAGAGATGCTAAAAATTGCTTCAAAACATAAAAAAGGGTATAATTCCTGAAGGGACCTATAATCACACATCCAAATGGGCATACCGCATATGTCTAGTCCATCATTTTTTTGGTAAGTATATGGTCCCCATTTCACATGTAGTCCCATCAAAATAGTGACAAAAATTTATGGCACCTTCTTCATCATTGAGGTCGGCTTGGGAGAGAGAATCTGCAATAGTATTTGCTTCCCTGTAGACATGTTATATGCAAAAAACGTGGAATGATCTGATGAGTGATGAGTGATTTAATATGAGCCTTCCATCCACAGAGATCTGGTTGATCATATGATGTGAAGTCTTGGGCACCATCAATAAGAGTCTTGGAATCCCCATAGACATGTATGGTCTCCAGAGATTTCTTTCTGTCAAACCAGAGAAGGCCCCATAATGCACATGTCTCTGCTCTGGAATTAGTCACATTGTCTGCAAACCAATGTAACTTGTAGTGTTCCCTTTCGTTGATCCCGAGCCATGACCCGTATCCACAATGTCTGTGCTGCCCGGTACCATCAAAGAAGCCTATTAATAAAGGACATATCAAGAAGAAAAAGGTAATAGTGTTGATTGATTTGGGCAATACCCATAATTTTATTCATTGTAAGATAGCCAAGGAATTGAATTGCTTCCTATATCCATCACGAGAGTGTCCAATGATGGTTGCAAGTGGAGGAACCATATATTTCTCTAGAAAGTGTCATAATATCAAGCTATGCATGGGAGAATATGTATTGAATAGCCCAATTCTTTCCATTCCAATGGGTGGTGAAAATGTTGTACTAGGAGTCCAATGGCTACAATCCTTGGGTACAATAGCTTTTAATATTCAAGAACTTTTCATGAAATTTTCTTTGGAAGAAAAGGAAGTTGAATTAAGGGGTATCACAGGGAAACCAGGAAACATAACCAGCTCTAACGAAATGACAAAGCTTCTAAAGAAAAAACAAAGAGGTATAATTGCACAATTATGTTCGCTAGAGGTTACCACATCGAAATCATTTATTTCACCAGATCTCCAAAAATTCTTGGACAATCATTCCAAGGTATTTGAGACTCCCAAAGGCCTCCCACCTATTCGTGATCATGATCATGATATTCATTTGATTCGAGGAAGTGTTCCTCCAAACATCACACCTTACAGATATCCATATGCCCAAAGGAGTGAAATTGAACGTATGGTTGTCAAATTGCTAGAGGTTGGTATAATTATCCAACCAAATTCGATAAATGAAGTAAGGGATGAATGGAAGAATGACGAAGCAGGGTGGGAACTCATTCAAAAGTTGCAGAAGATCCCAGTTCAAACAATATTGCGAGAACTTGACAAGGAAGGGAAAATCATATTGGAACCTGAAGCAGTCATAGAATCGAGAAATCGACAACTACAAAATCGATCAATTTCAGAGTATCTCATCAAGTGTAGAATTTTCTCTACAAATCAACTAGCTCATTGATATCATGTAGAAATTTCACCTGCAGATCAAACTGATATATGCAATGTACTAAAGCATAATACTAGATCTACATCTACCATAAACTTTGCGGAAGCTAATCAACCATGAGCAACATCAAGCATGAACACATATAACTGATAAGAAGGAATCAATCACACATAGCACAAAATATATCACTGGGGAAAGCACTAGCATAAAACCCCAACATTATATCATCAATCAAGTGGAGATCCTCAACAACATACAAAAAGAATAATCTCAATAGCTATCCTGCTCTCTCTGTAATCAGAAGATGAAAATCATGGACTACCTAGGCCTCAATATATAGGCTGTAAATTGGCCTAATCATACCTGCTATCACCTCAGGTCCAACTACGTAGTCATAGAAGAAAATAGATTCCTTCCTCATGCAGGGAATACTTACTAGAAATATCCTAGCATCTGATAGTACGTTGTCCCTCATCTGATCTCAACTGGGTCTTTGTCTGAACTTCCATGCATCAGTTATTCATGAGAGAATACTCAGTTATCTGAAAATAATAGTTGTCACATGCATGCAAGCATCAACAAACTATATCTCATTAATTTAACAACTTGTTAAATTAATCTAACTGGACTTGACTAAGTTAAACTAAGTCAACTGATCCTCTCAATATAGAACTGAACCTTATCTCCTTTAATCAAGGGATAAATTCCTAAATCAAGAGAGAAAATAATTGCATGATCTCACAAAGACTTCAAGTTTAATTTTCCATAACTAATTAACTCATGGAGATTAATTAATTAATATTTTAAACTGCTGGTAAGACCAAATTCGTTTTTACTTCCTATAGTTAGACCAGGGACTGCTAAAAATAGGAAGGGAGCCAAAAATTATATTTTTAGAAGTTTCACCTCTCACCCAAGGTGGCCAAAATGCTTATTGGCCAAACTGCTATTTTTAGACATGTTATTTTTAGCAGATCTATTTTTAGCACTTTCGAAATTTAGCATTCTTGTTGCACATTTTTCAACACTCCCTCTCAACAAGAAAGGATTCCTCTCGAACCCGATCCTGTAACTCTGGAATGTTTCGCATGCAACACATCTACCAAGTGTGGTTGCTCCAGCAACACTCGGAACAAAAAAACTCCCAACTGACCTCTCTGTTGGGTTAGAAACATACTCTGATGTTGAAGTTCTACCTGCTACTGACAAGTGCTCCCTCTCTGACCTCTGCGCTACTGCAACATCTCCATGCATCTAGCACCGTTGCACTCTTCTCTGTGCTACCCTACACTGTGCAACACACTTGTGCCTCTTGCATTGCTGCAGCTTGCATGCTCTGCGCTGTCCTGGGATTCCCTGCACTGTAGCTCTCTCTGCTGCTCCATCCGCATCTGTCTCTACCCAATTAGTCAGTTCCTGCTACTCCACATCGGGGCTCCCGTAGCAAGGTCTCATCCAAGAGGTTGGGTATCTCAAGGATCCTGCCCCTCCTCCTTGGGACGAGCACTCCACATCACCCCACCTCCTACCTGGAGGTATGGATGCATGTGATACCTCTGCCCACCTGGCTTGAAGTTTCCCCCTACTGGAGGTATCTGCATGAGTAGATGTCTCTACTCGATCTCCTCTCAACTTCTCTAGTTGTGACTGCTCCACAACCTCCTGAAGCTGCTGCACCAATCATGGCTCCTCCACAATCGTCTGAGACTTCTTCTGGCGCTGCATGTTGAGAGGTAATTTACTCTCCCTCTCAACCACCAAGTCTCCATCAGTTGCCTTGCTGCTCAAGGCTTTGCATGCATCTTAAACCTCAAGAGCATATAAGTTCTTGACCCGTGAACCAATCTACTTCACCTGTCTAGTGATGATGTGTCTAAGGAAAACCTTTCCCTTACTGAAGACTACATCATAGCCTCTGTCTTCCAGCATCGCGATCAACACCAAGTTTCTCCTCAGTCTTGGTACATACTTGACATCGGTCAAGGTAAGGCGAGCTCCATGCTCACTCTAAAAAATAACCGTGCCTACACTTGAGACACTATACTTCTCATCATTACGCATCGCTATGAGTATATGGATATCTTTCTCCTCCAAAGTACTGAACAAACTCTTGTCGTCGGTCATGTGGAAAGAAGCTCCATTATCAAGAAACCAACCACTTCCCACCATGGATGAAACCATGCATGTGAAGAGTGTGAAATCCAACTCAAACTATGAAGCAAGTGCCTCACCTTTAGATCCTTCCCCGGATCCCTTCTTGGATTTCCTTTGTGGACAATTTGCAGCATAATGGCCCACCTCATGACAACGAAAGCATCACACTTTCAATTTGTCAACCTTCTTCCCACCATTGGAAGAACTGGATTCAGAAAGAGAAACCTTCTCCTTCCCCTTCTTTTCCTTACTCGCTAAGGCACAGTTCTCCTCATCCTCCATGGATGAAGAACCGTCTCTGGTGCTTCGTCTGATCTCCTCCTGCATCAAATCCGACCATAGTCGTTCCCAATCTAGCAGTTTCTCCCTTCCATTAACCGAGTCCTAGTAGCTATGCCAGCTCTTAGGAAGGCCAAGGAGTGCTAGACTCACCATGTCATCATCAGATGTCACGACCCCTACACTTGCAAGCTCATCCCTGCATGAGGTGAGCTTGTTCAGATACATAGAGATCGTGTCCCCACTTTCACACTTGATCTTTTGAAGTTTGTCCTTCAGTGCCAGCTTCCTCTGATCACTGCTATTTTGATATAAATCTTTCAGTGTTTTCCACATTGCATGCAAAGTCTCCTTCCCATGGAGGCTCGAGACAATGTGATCTTGCACTCCCTCTAAGAGAATTCTCCTAACTCTAGCCACACACTTCTTCCATTCCGCCAGTTGAGTAGCATCAGTAGGCTTAGGGACTTCTTGATCAATGAAGTCCTTAAGGCCGTTATCTTCCAATACTGCCTCCATGCGATCCTTCCAAGCTATATAGTTTGAGCTGCCATTGAGGGCATACTCAAGCCTCAAACCATAGAACGCCATCAGTGAAATAGATGTAATAAGAACTTGAGATCTATATCCCAAATAATAAACTTCAAATTCCTTCTTGTATACTGTTCTTCCTTGATCACCTGTGCTCCGATACCATGTAGAATTTTCTCTACAAATCAGCTAGCTCACTGATATCATGTATGTTATCACTCAGGTTGTTCCCTTTGACTCCTAAGGGAATACGACCGAGGTAACCACAAACCAATCTTTGGATTGCAGGTCCTAGCCTACCTGCAGTCAGAGAGGGCTCTCTCTTTATGATTTAGCTTTGTTTAAGGGATGATTTTAGACTAGATATGATGCACATGAGTTTTGTTTGAGTTTGGTGGGATGGTTGATCTATTCAAGCTGAGTTGGCATGCAAAGTGTAAGAAGTTCAAACCATTGGGCATGGAGTCAATGAATGTGAACTGAAGGGCGTGTTTTCTTTGGCAGAAGAGGGGAATAAAAAGCAGGATAGCTACACATGGAACAATGTTAAACGCTGGAATAAGGATGAAATGGAGGTTAGGGGATGAGAGGCAATTAAGGATCTCTCATCCAGCCAAAGAGGGAAAGTGGATGAAGGCTAAAATAGGAGTAATGAAGAGTTTCCTAGACAACATTCATATAATGAAGGAAATAGCTTAAACATGTTCAATTAAGTATGCATATTCATCACTAATTCAGAGGAAAACATAGAAAAGTTAGAAGAATTGAGCACAGAGGGCATGAAAGCCAGTTCTGATCTATTCCTTCTTCCTGCAACTTAGATTATGATATATAGATGATACAAATACATATAAACTAATAAACAGAGGGAGGAAAGACTTATTGGACCATGAGCAAGCACGAGAATTCCATATCAAGCTCTTCAGCCATTGAAAGCACAACCAGCCAGTTCAGATGCAAATATTCCAGCAATCTTTGAATACAGAAGTTCTTAAGCTTACAACACAAGTCTAGAATGAGAAATACAACCAACCAACCCTTTTCACTATACAGAGGGAGGTCTTTATAGAGAAAATATCTAAAAAATATCTACAACAGCAGATCTGAGACAGATCTGAAGAAATAAATGCTTCTAACCTAACATTTATTGGAATGAATGCTAAAAATATCTCCATGAGCTGCGCAGGAAGCAACAACCATAAGAATGAATAAATATTGGTCCTTGCTGCAATGCTCTGGCATTTCTGCTATAACTGCGCCTTGGGAATTGCAACGCTGCTCTCAAATGTGGCTTTATACACTGTTTCTATAAAATTGGGCCCGGAAACACTTGAACTGCCTCTTTTAGGCGGTTCTGCTGCTGCTAAGTGCTTTAACACATTTAATAATGAGTTGGTGAGCTTTGATGGCCCTGAGCTGCTTCATTGACTTTGAGCGATCCCATTATTTCCGTCTGCTTTGCATTTAAAGTTCTCTGCTGATATTCATGACTGATACACTTTGCCGGTTCACTGATACTCTTTCACTGTTGAATCGGGCTTTCTCTTCCCTCCGAAGCACTTCAAACTGTCAAATCACCCCTGCTTTATCTCTTTATGGCCGAAAATACTGCTGCAATGATTTCCGTGGCCTATAGAGGAGCATCGGCACTGGCCGATCAAAAGTTTCCAAAAAATGAAGATATGACTGCAAAATAGAGGAGGATGCACGGACTGGAGGCTTGCCGGGGCTGAAATCTGCATTTTGGAGCAATCTGGTCTTAGAGCGATGAAGGAATGGCCGCGAAATGCTTAATCTTCCTTTGCTAAGAGCGCTGAGCTGATACCTGCGAAAACTACCCTTTCCCTTATAAAAGGAAAAAATGCCTTTTAAACGTGAAATTTGATGAAATTCGGGCGCTAAGCGATCACTGTTGATAAGATTAGATCCGGGCTGTTGGATCCGGCGCGGGCCGATCCAACGGCCACGAATGAATCGGCGTATCGCATATCAGCGGGGCACAGGGTGTGGCAATAAACATATATATGCGATCAGCGATGGACCGATTGCCGATATCGCATCAGCGATCAGCCATCGGGGGGCTATGGTGATATAAGATATGCGATGGATGAGCGAAAGCGGGGGGTCACGACTTGATCGGAGCCGTTGATCTGAGGGCCCAATCCAACGGCTCCCGATAAGTTGGAACATCGGCGATTGGCGAGGACCGGGGGTGCGGGCATATGTCATTGCGATGGAGCGATCGCCGATATCGCTATCGGCGATTGGGGGAGGAAGGCTAATGCGATACAATATGCAATAGCGACATATATGCGATGCGATATTTATTCGATGGCGATATAACATATAAAATTCGACAATACACAGGTTTACACAATAAACAAGGCTTATAACAAAAATTGCGGGGAAACGGTATATAATGGGGAATGCGATATGAGAAATAATGCGATGGCGATATCGCTGTCGGGTGCGACGACGATATCGCATCAGCGGAGGAGGGGGGGATATATACAGTGCATAAAACATTTGCGATAGCCGATTTGTCGACTTGCGATCGGCGAAATGGCTATCGGCGAATAACCCATCAGAAAAATATATATGTGGTGTTTAACATGTGACTGCCCCCTCCCGACTGCGATATCGCATCGGAGGGGGTTCAAACGGAACCCTTTTGCAATCGGAGCAAGGTTTTTGTATAAAGGTAAGCTTTTGTGAAATCGGAGGAAGGTTATTAAGGCCTTTTTATGATTTTGAAGGGATTCCAAGGCATCGGAAGGGGTCCGATAGCCTAAGAAGAGGGGCTTTAATGCTTGGAAGGAGTCCAAAGCATTTGGAAGGGGATTTATGTGCTTGAGAAGGGTTTTGAGCCTTTGAGAAAGGTTAAAACATGGTTAATGATGGCTTTTTATACACTTGGAAGGGTTTATGCATAGGAATGAGTCCTAATGCATTGGAAGATGATTTGAAGGGGCAAATGAGGGTTCTTGCTAGGTTTCAGGCAAACTTAGCAACTCCCAAGCATAATAATGGTTATTTTTCAACCTAAGGGAGGGGATATGTACATAGGGGAGCTATTTAGTGCTTTTTAGTAAGGGGAGGGGAAATAGATATGGATTTACATAATAATGTTAGAAGTTAATATGAAAATGACAAGAAAGCGCTAAATTTAGAGACCTTAGGCTTAAAAGGGGAGATAGAACTTCGTAGAGGACATATGAACACTCCTTAAGTAAAGCAGATCTTTACTAAGGGAAATGATATGAAGAATGATGAATCTAAGAGGTATCAAGCAGATCTTGACCTCTTCAGGGAATTTAGTGAATGATTTGGGGAAGGAGAAGAAGGGGAAGTTAAACATGCCTCGCTTGAGCTGCTCCGAATGAAAAACTGCCTCATACTTGTGATCTAAATAGATATAACACTTGAAAATATGAAATGGATCACAAATGATCATTCAGCCACCACAAAACTACCTACCCGGCTATCATGCTCTCTCTGTAATCAACTCAATAGCTATCCTTCTCTCTCTGTAATCAGAAGATGAAAATCATGGACTACCTAGGCCTCAATATATAGGCTGTAAATTGGCCTAGTCATACCTGTTGTCACCTCAGGTCCAACTATGTAGTCATAGAAGAAAATAGATTCCTTCCTCATGCAAGGAATACTTACTAGAAATATCCTAGCATCTGATAGTACACTGTCCCTCATCTAATCTCAACTGGGTCTTTGTCTGAACTGCCATGCATCAGTTATTCATGAGAGAATACTTAGTTATCTGAAAATAATAGTTGTCACATGCATGCAAGCATCAACAAACTATATCTCATTAATTTAACAACTTGTTAAATTAATCTAACTAGACTTGACTAAGTTAAACTAAGTCAACTGATCCTCTCAATATAGAACTGAACCTTATCTCCTTTAATCAAGGGATAAATTCCTAAATCAAGAGAGAAAATAATTGCATGATCTCACAAAGACTTCAAGTTTAATTTTCCATAACTAATTAACTCATGGAGATTAATTAATTAATATTTTAAACTGTTGGTAAGACCAAATTCGTTTTTACTTCCTATAGTTAGACCAGGGACTGCTAAAAATAGGAAGGGACCCAGAAATGCTATTTTTAGAAGTTTCTATTTTTAGCAGTTTCACCTCTCACCCAAGGTGGCCAAAATGCTCATTGGCCAAACTGCTATTTTTAGACATGCTATTTTTAACAGATCTATTTTTAGCACTTTCTAAATTTATCATTTCTTGTTGCACATTTTTCAACATCAAGTGGAAGAACTTACCCACTGAAGATTCCACATGGAAGGATGATAATTTTATACAAAAGCATCCAGGACTACTCAAGCGTTATGGACAACACTTTTTGAAGGAGAGGGGCATGTTAGGTCCCTATACTACTATTGTAACCCCTTATTGTTATTAGTGCAACCCCCTTATTATATTTTTGTGCCCATGTAGTACCCATATTGTTATTATTGTACCTCATAGAAGCCCACTATTGTTATTGTTGTGCCCTTACATTATTATTGTTATGTCGGCTTTGATTATATTATGACTCCTTAGACTCCTATATATAGAAAGGAGGCCTTGTCATTTGTATCATCCAAGAATTGTTCATTTGTGTAATGTAAAGGAGATTGCCCCCTCGAAGAGGCTGATTCTGAAGTCATTGATCTATCTCTTCTATCTTTTTGTGAGCTGGTTTCTTACCATTTGGTATCAGAGCTTTGGATTCTAGGGTTTCGTTGCTCCAAACAGGTAATTGTGACATTTTCGCTATATTTTTTTTTTTTCTGTGAAATTTTAGAATCTAAAAAAAAAACCCATTTGAACCAAAATCATTCTGAACTTCAGATGCAAAGTTAAGAGCTTTTGTCGCTATATTTGCGGAGATATGATATGAGGAAGTTAGGGTTTTGCAGACTCCTGAATTACATCCCAAACAGTTGACCTCGGGAAAATAATCATAACTCTCTCTCGGAGCATCTGATTCAAATTTCGTAAAAAGTGACAGAAATTAGATGGACTGTAGTTTGTTGGGTATCATTTTCAGAACCGAAGTTCGAAATAGTGACACGTGGCATGTTGTACAAGTTCGCTCTATGGAACTAGTCTATAATTATGTCATCACGGGAGATTAGGCATAACTCTTTCTTTGGGAATCCAATTTAGATCAGACTTGTGGGGTTATAAAGAGGACTCAAAGGGCTATCATATACTGAAATTTCAGAACATAAAGATCCGAAATTGCTTAGTTACAATCGTTTCCAGATCGAGCTCCTAAAATCAAGAAAAAGCGATATGAGGAATTTTGATGGCAAGGATCCGATAAATTGGATACTATAGATGGAGCAATATTTTGATTTACATGAGGTGAAACTACTACAAAAGGTACATATTGAATCTTTATATTTAGAACCGAATCAATTTTCATGGTATAAAGGGCTTTGTTCTCATAAACCACTTGTCACGTGGTCAATTTTCACAGAGCAAATGATAGCACATTATGAGGATACAAAGAGAAACACCTTCTTTAGCCAATTGATAAATCTAAAACAATAGGGTTTAATGGCAGAGCACATTGAGGACTTTCAAAAATTGAATATAAGGGTAAGTGATATTCCAGAGAAGTGGATGATTGATTTCTTCATAGGGACTTTAAAGGATAACATTCAACATGAGGTTCGTCTTTGGGAACCTGATTCATTGGAGAAGGCAATCAAGTTGGCAAGACAAATTGAAAGAAAAATTATGGCAACAAGAAATCCTACCACTCACAATTATAAATATGGAAGCGTTGTTTCTCCTGGCCTTCCACAACCTACAAGGTTGACACCACAACAATTTGAAGAAAAAGGAGAAAACGACCTTTATTACAGTTGTGATAGCAAATACACTAAATGTCATAAGTGTGCTGAGAAGAAATTATTTTACATTGATTGTGAAGAGAAGGAAGAAAAGGATCAAGAAACGTCAAAATAAGAGGATATACACCAGGAACCAACCCCAGAGAAAGAAGAAATGAATTCGACCATATCTTGTAATGCATTGGCAAGAATTAACACTCCTCAAACTCTCAATATAAAAGGAAATATCAAGAAGAAAAAGGTTCAAGAAGTGAAAGATCACATCGAGCACCAAGAAATGAATTCTACCATATATTGTAATTCATTGGTAGGAATTACCACTCCTCAAACTCTCAAGATAGAAGGACATATCAAGAAGAAAAAGGTTTAAGAAGTGAAAGATCACATCGAGCACCAAGAACTGAATCTGACCATATCTTGTAGTGCATTGACAGGGATTACCACTCCTCAAACTCTCAAGATAGAAGGACATATCAAGAAGAAAAAGGTTCAAGAAGTGAAATATCACATCGAGCATCAACAACAAGTTCTCTAACTTTTAAAGGATAACGCCACTTTGGTGCAAAATCGAATGAAACAACAGGAAGATCAACATTGCAGTGATTTATTTTTATGTAGGTGATTGGGTATTTTTACGGCTACAACGATACAAACAAATGTCCCTCAAGCAAGCTAAGAAGGATAAAAAATTATCACCAAATTACCATGGTCCTTACAAGGTGATGCAAAGGATTGGTACTATGGAATACAAATTGGATCTTCATGTCTCTTCCTGAGTTCCCCCAATTTTCCATGTTTCATGCTTAAAGAAGGTTATGGGTGACAAGCTTCCAGTTCAAACAATATTCCCAAATCTTGACGAGGAAGGAAAAATCATATTGGAACCTAAAGAAGTCATGGAAACAAGAACCTGACAACTACAAAATCGATCAATTTCAGAGTATCTCATCAAGTGGAAGAACTTACTCGTTAAAGATTCCACATGGGAGGACGAGAATTTTATACAGAAGCATCCAGAACTAGTCAAGCGTTGAGGACAACACATTTTGAAGGAGAGGGGCATGTTAGATCCCTATACTACTATTGTAACCCCTTATTGTTATTAGTTCAACCCCCTTATTATATTGTTGTTCCCATGTAGTCCCCATATTGTTATTATTGTGCCCCATAGAAGCCCACTATTGTTATTGTTGTGCCCTTACATTATTTTTGTTATGTCAGCTCTGATTATATTATGATCCCTTAGACTCCTATATATAGAAAGGAGGTCTTGTCATTTGTATCATCCAAGAATTGTTCGTTTGTGTAATGTAAAGGAGGTTTCCCCCTCAAAGAGGCTGATCTGAAGTCATTGAACTATCTCTTCTATCTTTCTGTGAGCTGGTTCCTTAACACCCTATAGTTTAGATAGTCACCACTGAGGCCATCCAGGTTCAAAATCACTGAGGAAATGAACACAAACCCAAGATGTGATATGATAAGTTATGATTACCCAATAAAACTGACCAACATCTGTAGCACCAGCAACCACAAAATTTCCACCACCTACGACAACATCTAAAGTGGATATCTTTGAAGGGTCTATTAATAGAAAAAATTTGTACGTTTTAACCACGTATAGAAATTACCTGCAAACGAATTCTTAAAAGCAGAAAATAAACAATGGCGAGAGCATAAAATATAAAACAGATATACACAGAGATTTCCCCTGGATCCCAAAACTAGGACTACCAGATTGTTTTTTCATTATATTCCTTTAAATGTTACAATACATATATATATACATGTCGAAGCATCCATAAACCTCAATCCATTAACCCTGGATCAGAACATAACCATAGTTTCCTTGACCAGACATTGGGTATCCACTCAAGGAAGAAAATACCCCTTAACTTGAACTTGGCTGGAGGAGGATAACAACTATTCCACCCAACCAACCAAACTAAACTCAACTAACATATATAGAATTTATTTATTCATTTGTAAATATAGATTTATTAATTTATTAAGTTTTTACATGTTTATTAATTATATATTTTGAAATACCATTTTTTAAGAAGAAAAAAACCACTGGTATATATTAATGATAAAAAACAGTACATAGGTGTCGATCATATGATATCGTCATATGTCTATCCATCGACATAAAAAAAAACATATATACATCATCCAAAATCTAATGAACATTCACATTTTGGTATTCATCCATATTAATAAGAGTCAATTGTTCTAAATCCTGGAGAGATCTTCCTAAGAGATGCTAAAAATTGCTTCAAAACATCAAAAAGGGTATAATTCCTTAAGGGACCTATAATCACACATCCAAATGGGCATACTTCTTATGTCCAGTTCATCATTTTTATGGTAAGTCTATGGTCCCCATTTCACATATAGTCCCATCAAAATAGTGACAAAAATTTATGGCACCTTCTTCATCATTGAGGTCAGCTTGGCAGAGAGAATCTCCAGTAGTATTTGCTTCCTTGTAGACATGTTGTATGCGGAAAACCTGGGATGATCTGATGAGTGATTTATTATGAGCCTTCCATCCGCAGAGATCTGGTTGATCATATGATGTGAAGTCTTGGGCACCATCAATAAGAGTCTTGGAATCCCTATAGACATGTACGGTCTCAAGAGATTTCTCCTTGGAAAACTAGAGAAGGCCCCATAATGCGCATGTATCTGCTTTGGAATTTGTGATATTGCTTGCAAACCAATGTAACTTGTAGTGTTCCCTTTTGTTGATCCTGAGCCATGCCCCGCATCCACAATGTCCGCTACCTAGCACCATCAAAGAAGCCAGTCGACATGTTGATCTACACATGAACAAGTATAACAGTAAGGTGTTTTGTGATCTCGGGGTGTGTATCTTGTGTCTCCAATCAAGTGATAATTTTGAAGCAGATGCAAAAGATGTTGATCTGGATCCCATAAAAATGCATTCGTTCCATGCCCGCCAAATTCCCAAAAGACAAACAAGGGAAGGTATTTGTGAGCACCATGAGTGGCAGACCACCAACGGATACATGCTTCCACAAAATCAAATTGTCTAAAAGAAAACTTACAGTAAAAGAGGATCTACAACCAAATATGTTTTGGAAACATCACAATACAAAAAGATATGTGTAACAAACTCTCTCACAACACCACAAAGAGTACACCATCCCGGACCATGAAATCCCCATCTTATGATGTTATTGGGAGTAAGAATCTTGTAGTGGAAAGTTAAATAGATGAACAATATGATCTTTAAATGTATGTTCCACTTCCATATGTGAAGAAGCCAAGGGGCAGTGAAAAAGTTGTATAAGTTATCCATAATATACATGTAGTTTTTAGCTACCTCAATGTAGCCCTTCTGTAGTATCCAACTCCATATCATCGAGTCACCACTCTAATTCCTACAAACCCTGGCCTGCCTGAGATCCTGGACAAACCTATCCCATTCCAGTGCGCTATCTTTGTGTCAATTAATCTCCCTTGCCATTTTTCAAATAGGTTGGTTCCTGTTCCAACTACCAATAACATGTGCCAGGTAGAACATGCCCCTTTGGTGAAGTTCTTCATTAGTTGCAACAGTAAGGTAGGAATCCCTGTGAACACCCATAATATGATCTCACCAAATAATAATATTATTTCCCAAATCGAAAGACATATGAATCCTTTCCAGGAACCATTATTTGATCTTCCAAAAACTCAACCAAATGAATGATCTACTCTTCTTACCAATATCGCCCATCCCAAGCCAGACTGAGAAGGTCTTACACTTAAGATATTCCGCTTTAATAATATTCTCCCATATGTCGGTGCCAAATAATGTCTCTAAAGAGATTTGATAAGAGGGACCAGTTAATTTTTTTTGTGTTCAATATTCCCCAACCATCAAGTGCCTTACACATGGAGATATGTTCCCTGTTCATCAGATGGATTTTACGTCCCATATCCGCACCCGATCATAGAAAACGTGATAGAATAGAACGAATCTTAGAGATGATATGAGCCGAGAGAGCAACCAAGTGTGCCCAGTAAGTGGCCAACTACTCAGGTATGCCTTGTATCAGAGTATATCTTCCCCCAAGAGTGATGCCAACAATGAGTCCAACAATTGATCTTATTATGGAACTTAGACAATAACCACGCCCAATCTCCAGACCTGTAATTACATGGCTTTAGTATAAAGCCAAGATATGTAAACCCCTCCACAAGTGGCCTAGAACCCATGCCAAAGTGATCTGCAATATGATCAATCTCTGCTTTCTCTCTGGAAGTGAAAATCAATATTGATTTCTGCCATTTTTCCAGTAAATCACAAGCTTCATTGTATTTATAGAAAATATCATGAAATGTGATCCACTAAGATCTGGATAAAATTCCAAAAGTAAGAATGTCGTCAAAAAAGAATAGGTGTGAAATACTAACCTCCCAAGACATTTTCAAACCTTTGAAAATCCCCAATTGTTTGGCATAATTTATCTTCCTATTTAGGCCATCCATGAAAAGTATGAAAAGGAAGGGGGATAGGGAGCATCCCTGTCTAAGACACCTCTCGACCCCAAAAGAAGGGAAACCATTAATGAGTATTGCAAACCATTGGCCCATCACACATGCCATGATCCACTCCACATTGTGTACATCAAGACCAATCTTCTGGAGAACAATCTTGAGGAAGGATTAGTCAACGTAGTCATATGCCTTATGAAGATCTATTTTCATAGCAAGTGCATATTTATTTCTAGAATGTATAGTGTGGATGCATTCTTATGGAATGACAATGGCATCATGAATGCACCTGTCATGAAGAAAACTGAATTTCTCCCTAGAAATGTGAACTGAGTAAATCATCTTGATGCGCTCTTCAATGGTGTTGGATATTAGGTTATAAATGATATTTAAAAGTGAAATCAGCTTGAAGTTAGCAAATGAAGTAGGCTTTGATCGCTTCATAATAAGAGCGATGAAATTTAAATTTATAGAGCCAGCAATGCGCCCCGCAGTATGAGATTCCTCAACAATCTCCAACAGTTCATGACCCATAAGGTCAAAGAAGTGTAAAAATAATTCCATCATCCAACCTTCTAGGCTTGCACACTTATCCTTACCAAAGGATTTTAGTACCGATAATAATTCATCCATAGTCACCAATCGGTAGAGGGTTTCATTTTTATCCTCTGGAAACATAATGGGGTATCCCTCCAACCCCAAAAGTTGGTCTTCAATATCTACCTCAGCACGAGCTTTGAATTGATTATGGAAATAGTGTACAACTTCTATCTAGATCTCCTACATGGAATGTACCAGATTCCCATCTGCCCCTTGGATTTTCCTGATTGTATTTTGGTTCTTCCGGTGGCATGCATATCGATGGAAGAACTTAGTATTTATGTCCCCCTCTCTGATCCATAATTCCTAACACTTTAATCTCCATGTGGATTCTTGAATTTGTACTATGGGCCTTTTTGTCCCTTCCAAATCCTTCAACTGATTCAGAATCTGCTAAGTAGGAACCGAATGTATTAGTGAGTCCCCAATCCCCCTGATTTCCTCGATCATGCCCTTAAGTTGTCTATACATTTTGTTTTTTTGTGTTTCTCCCAGGTGTGGACCTGGCTCTTTAAAGAGGTCGATTTTGAGGAAATGTTGTCCATAGTAGACGTTCTCGGGGGTATCACGTATGATTTCCAAACAGACATATCCAAACTATTAAAATCATCATCCTCGAGCCATACTCTGTTAAATTTAAAAGGGATACCCCTGTGAATTGGTTCCATATGCCATTGCGGAATAATTTGGCAGTGATATGATATGTAAGGATGTTCCACCTAGAACTCAAGTTCCCCAAAGACTCAATCAGATTCTCATGAATCAAGAATCTATCGAGTCACTTTCCAATGTACTCCTCCCCATTTCTACCGTTGTGCCAAGTAAGCACAATGGTAGTCATTCTGATATCAACCAAATTATATGCATTGAAAATTGATATCAACCAAGAACATGCCCCTTCCGCGGGTAAGTTCTTCCACTTGATCAGATACTTGATCTCTTTTTGAGTGCAAAACTTGAGAAAGGATTTGATTCCCGAGTGCATGGTAGATCTAGATGTTATATATATATCTATATATATATATATATATATATATATATATATATATATATATATATATATATATATATATATATATATATATGTTGGTCCTTAATAATATTATTTATATTTATATGAATGTCACATAGAAATATTTTAATTTTAATTTTTACTAAAACTCTAATATTACATATAGATGGTATATTGATTTGTCATGGTTTTTTTATTTATAAATGTGATATGCATTGCAAAGATGTTAGTTTTATGTGTGTGTGGGGGGGGATGGATTTATTGTGAATATTAAACTTTTATATGTTTATTAATTAAATATAAATATGCAGTCTTGAAATATAATAGTTACTATAGTGAACCATTATTTTAATTTTTATGGTAAAATGGATATATATATATATATATATATATATACTTTTAGACATTGGGTATCCACTCAAGGAAGAAAATACACCTTAACTTGAACTTGGGTGGGGGAGGATAACAACTATTCCACCCATCCAACCAAACTAAACTCAACTAACATATATAGAATTTATTTATTTATTTGTAAATATTAATTTATTAAGTTTTTACATGTTTATTAATTATACATTTTGAAATATCGTTTTTTTAAGAAGAAAAAACTCACTGGTATATATTAATGATAAAAACCAGTACATAAATATCGATCATATGAGATCATCATATGTCTATCCATCGACATAAAAAAAACATATATACATCATTCAAAATCTAATGAAAATTCACATTTCGGTATCCATCCATATTAATAAGAGCCAATTGTTCTAAATCGTGGAGAAGTCTTCCTGAGCGATGCTAAAAATTGCTTCAAAACATCAAAAAGGGTATAATTCCTTAAGGGACCTATAATCACACATCCAAATGGGCATACCTCTTATGTCCAGTCCATTAGTTTTTTGGTAAGTCTATGGTCCCCATTTCACATATAGTCACATCAAAATAGTGACAGAAATTTATGGCACCTTCTTCATTATTGAGGTCGGTTTGGGAGAGAGAATCTACAGTAGTATTTGCTTCCCTGTAGACATGTTGTATGCAGAAAATGTGGAATGATATGATGAGTCATTTAATATGATCCTTCCATCCATAGAGATCTGGTTGATCATATGATGTGAAGTCTTAGGCATCATCAATAAGAGTCTTGGAATCCCCATAGACATGCATAGTCTCTAAAGATTTTCTCTCTGGCAAACCAGAGAAGGCCCCATAATGCGCATGTCTCTGCTCTAGAATTAGTGACATTGCCTACAAACCAATGTAACTTGTAGTGTTCCCTTTCGTTGATCTTGAGCCATGCCCCACATCCACAATGTCTGCGCTGCCCAGCACCATCAAAGAATCCAGCCGACATGTTGATCTACAAATGAACATGTATAACAGTAAGGTATTTTTTGATCTCGGGGTGCGTGTCTTATGTCTCCAACCAACTGATAATTTTGAAGCAGATGCAAAAGTTGTTGATCTAGATCCCATAAAAAATGAATTTGTTCCACTCCCGCCAAATTCCCAAAAGACAAACAAGCGGAAGATATCTGTGAGCACCATGAGTGGTAGACCACCAATGGATACATGCTTCCACAAAATCAATTTGTCTAAAAGAAAACATGCAATAAGAGAGGATCTACAACCAAATATGTTTTGGAAATATTACAATACAAAAAGAGGTGTAACAAACTCACCCACAACACCACAAAGGGGACACCATCCTGGACCATGAAATCCCTATCTTATGAGGTTATTGGGAGTAAGAATCTTGTTGTGGAAAGTTAACCAGATGAACACTATGATCTTTAAATGGATGTTTGCTTCCATATGTGAAGAAGCCAAGGGGCAACGATAAAGTTGTATAAGTTATCCATAATATACCTGTAGTTTTAAGCTACCTCAATGTAGCCCTTCTGCAGTATCCAACTCCATACCATCGAGTCACCACTCTAATTCCTGCAAAGCCTGGCTTGCCTGAGATCCTAGACAAACCTATCCCATTCCAGTGCACTATCTCTGTGTCAATTAATCTCCCTTGCCATTTTTCAAATAGAGTGGACCCTGTTCCAACTACCAATAACCCGTGCTGGGTAGAACATGCCCCTTTGGTGAAGAGCTTCAATAGTTGTAGTAATAAGGTATGAATCCCTATGAACCCCCATAATATGATCTCACCAAATAATAATATTATTTCCCAAACTGAAAGACAAATGAATCCTTTTCGGGAACCTTGATTTGATCTTCCAAAAACTCAACCAAATGATTGATCTACTCTTCTTACCAATATCGCCCATCCTGAACCAGACCGAGAAGGTCTTATACTTGCGATATTTTACTTTAATAATCTCTGCCCATATGTCGGTGCCAAATAATGTTCTCTAAAGAGATTTGATAAGAGGGACCAGTCAATTTTTTTTTCTGTTCAGTGTTCCCCAAACATCAAGTGCCTTACACCTGGATATATGTTTGTAGTTGATAAGATGGATTTTACGACCCCTATCCACAACCGACATCAAAAACCTGATAGAATAGAATGAATCTTAGAGATGATATGAGTCGGGAGAGCAACTAAGTGTGCCTAGTAAGTGGCCAACTACTCAAGTATGCCTTGTATCAGAGTATATCTTCCCCCAAGAGTAAGCCAACGATGAGTCCAACAATTTAGCTTATTATGGAACTTAGATAGTAACCACGCCCAATCTCCAGACCTGTAATTGCATGGCTTTAGTATAAAGGCAAGATATGTGAATCCCTCCACAAGTGGCCTAGATTACCAAAGTGATTTGTAATATGATCAATCTCCGCTTTCTCTCTGGAAGTGAAAATCAATATTGTTTTCTACCAATTTTCCAGTAAATCATAAGCTTCATCGTATTTATAGAAAATATCGTGAAATGTGATCCACTAAGATTTGGATAAAATCCCAGAAGTAAGAAAGTCTCCAAAAAAGAATAGGTGTGAAATACTGACCTCCCCAGACATTTTTAAACATTGAAAATCCCCAATTGTCTGGCATAATTTATCTTCCTACTAAGGTCATCCATGAAAAGTATGAAAAGGAAGGGGGATAGGGAGCATCCCTGTCTACGACCCCTCCCGACCTAGAAAAAATCAGAAGGGAAATCATTAATGAGTATCACGAACCATGCGCCCGTCACACATGCCATGATCCACTCCACATTGTGTACATCAAGACCAATATTCTGGAGAACAAACCTGAGGAAGGACCAATCCACACAGTCATATGCCTTATGAAGATCTATTTTCATAACAAGTGCATCTTTATTTATAGAATGCATAGTTTGGATGCATTCTTATGGAATGGAAATGGCATCATGAATGGACCTGTCATGAAGAAAACCGAATTGCTCGGAAATGTGAACCGACAAAATCCTCTTGATGCACTCCGCAATGGTGTTGGATATGAGGTTATAAATGATATTGCATAGCGAAATTGGCCTGAAATTCAAATTTATAGAGCTAGCAATGCGCCCTGCGCTATGAGGTTCCTCAACAATCTCCAGCAGTTCATGACCCATAAGGTCAAAATAAGTGGAAAAATAATTATATCATCTAAGCTTCCAAGCTTAGAAACTTATCCTTAGCAAAGGATTTTAGTACCGATAATAATTCGTCCATAGTCACCAGTCGGTAGAGGGTTTCATTTTTATCCTCTGGAAACATAATGGGCTATCTCTCAACTCCCAAAAGTTTGTCTTCAATATCTACCTCGGCACGAGCCTTGAATTGGTTCTGGAAATAGTGTACAACTTCTATCTAGATCTCGTGTTTGGAATGTACCAGATTCCAATCTGCCCCCTGGATATGCCAGATTGTATTTTGGTTCTTCCGGTTGCATGCATATCGATGGAAGAACTTAGTATTTATGTCCCCATCTCTGATCCATAATTCCAAACTCTTTAATCTCCATGTGGATTCTTGAATTTTTACTATGGTCCTTTTTGTCCCTTCCAAATCCTTTAACTGATTTAGAATCTGATCAATAGGAACCAAATGTATTATTGAGTCCCCAATCCTCCTGATTTCCTTGATCATGCCTTTAAGTTCTCTATACATTTTTTTTTTTTGTGTTTCTCCCAGGTGCGGACCTGGCTCTTTAAAGAGGTCGGTTTTGAGGAAATATTGTCCATAGTAGAAATTCTCGGGGGTATCATGTATGATTTCCAAACAGTCGTATCCAAACTATTAAAATCATCATCCTCGAGCCATACTCTGTTAAATTTAAAAGGGATACCCCTGCGAATCGGTTCCATACGCTATTGCAGAATAATTAGACAATGATCTGATATGTAAGGATGTTCCACCTAGGTCTCAAGTTCCCCAAAGACTCAATCAGATTCTCATGAATCAAGAATCTATCGAGTCGCTTGCCAATGTACTCCTCCCCATTTCTACCATTGTGCCTGTTGGCATTATGATTCAGGTGTTGTCCTTGATGGCAACCCATTCAGGTGGTAGATCACTATTCTTGATGATCAGCTCTCTATTTTTAAGAAGGACGCAGGCAATCTGTTCAGAAAGTGCGTCCCCGCAGGTATACCATGCAGAACCCGCGTCCAGGGACGCAGGCCAGCCGTTTAGGGGGTGCGTCCACCCAGTGCACACATTTCAAGACAGAGAAAAGCACGTGGGGGTTTCTTGTGTGGTATCTAGCCGACGGTTTTGTGTTTCTATGGTGTCGGCTCGTGGTATTGTTCCATGTTTTGGGGAGGAGCTTGCCTATATAAAGCAAAGGAGTTCATTTGGATTAATCATGGTCTTTGGTTGAATATCTTTTGGTGAGATCTAGTCCAGATCTATGAGGGTGAATCTTCTAATGGACTGTGATCTCTATGGCGCATGATCAGATCTGCAGATCTGACTGTTTGGGCTAGTTCTGAAGTCTTCATATCTTTTATATCTGAAGGGACGCAGGTTCAGTGAAGGGCAAGTGCGCCGAGACGCAGTACAGTAAGGGCTCAGGTGCGTCTCTGAAGCAAAAGACGCGGCGCGATAGTATTGTTGGGTGCGCCGGTACGCAGAGCAGTTTAAAGGAACAGTGCGTCGGCACGCAGAGCAGCAGAAGGTAAACTGCGTCCAGTCGCAGGCCACAGAAAGAAAAATTGCGTCCCTGTCTTAAGATGATCTGTTGACTGTATTTTTCTGTTCATAAGGTGTTCTGGGTTAGTTCTGTGATTACTGATCTGATAACTGTAGTGGACTGTAACTGTTGTATACTTGTTGATCATTTGATTCTTCATGAAAAGAAGTAGGGGGTTGTAGCTCCCTTCCAGGAGAGACTAGAAAACGAGAGAGAGTTGTAGCTCTCTGCAGGTTGCAGCCTGCGTACTGGTAAAGGATTGCACCAGTACAAAATCATTGTAAAAGAATTTCTAAATTGAAAGAAGATAGAGACATATTGCAGCAGGTGGTTTTCTCCCACATTGGGTTTCCACCTTACATCTTGTGTTCTTTGGTGTGACTGTCTATTTTCTTTGTTCATGCTCATTATTTTATGGTACTGATATGCAAGAATAATTCAAAAGATCAAATAAGGAAGATTTGTCTAATTGCTAGATAATACTGATTCACCCCCCCTCTCAGTATTATTTCCAACAGTGCCAAGTAGGCACAATGGGAGTCGGTCTGATATCAACCAAATTATTATGCATCAAAAATTGATAGCAACTGGTTCACCAGAGGGTCATCTCTACATCAGGATCCCGAGCATTCCTCCCAAGAAAAAGTAGCATTATAATCTCCAACTATAATTAAAGATCCAATCTTCAAAATATCAGACGATTCAACACGATCCCAAAAAGGCCGCCTCTCTTTGTAAGGGGCATATAAATTCCAAATGTGAATCCTATCGCCTGAACCACAGAAATGACTTATAAGCAAAATACCAGCAAAAAAATTGTGGGCAATTAAATTGACCCAAAGTGGGTCCCATAAAGTAGTGAGACCACTAGAAATCCGGGAAAAATCAACAACGACCATATGCCAGTGAGGAAAAATAGACTGGAAGTATGAGAGAGACTTTCCAGAGTCAGCCATAATTTCATGTATGAGAATAATGAAAGGAAGAATAGAGAGAAATAGGTTCTGAAGAGAAATACCCTTAGCGACGTCCCCCATTCCACACAAATTGAGGGAGAGTATATTCATGGTGGTCTAGGAATAGAGGGATCAACTTCTCTAAGGACCCGAGGTGTAGATGAATCGAAGATAGGAATGTCATGCAAATTAGCAGGATCGTCGAACAAAAGGGGTTGACCCATCGTTCTACCATAGAAGTGGTGGCTGCCATTTCCCCCCCTTTGTCGAAAAAGTATGTTTTTAGCAGACAAAGGACTATGATGGGATAGGGAGGGAGCTTCTTAGCCTTGTTGATAGTCAAAGAGGAGAGTTCCATCGAAGGGTTTAATATCAGGAAATTGATGTTGCTGCTAACAGAATTGCGGGGGGATGGGGGCCGAGGAGGGTCCAAAGAAGATAAAGGGGTATGACCAAGGGGGGACAAGAGAAGTTTTTTCCGAAGTCACGGGTACATGGGGATCCATTAGATCAGGAAGGATCTGCCTTCTGGGAATATCAGGAGGGGGAAAGGGAGCAGGGGACTGAGGAGTGTTCGAGGGTGAAGGAATCATATCAGGAGCAACATGAAATAAGAGTCAGTCCCTATTCACTAAATAATGATTGCTTCTATGTCTAATATGTAATGAATTCCCCGAGCGAGTAGTAGTCGAGGGGGTGGGAGAGGACAGGGGTGAAACAAGAAGGGCATTATAAGAAAATGAGCGAAACATAGTAAAGTCATGTGAGGAAACAAAAGTACCTTTTACATTTTCTGTGGGAAAAAAATGTTGGGAAGGATGACCACCAAAATATATTCCATGATGATTCCCTTGCATGCCAAAATACCTGTGATATCGTCGCAGACACATTTTTAGGAGGTGACAAAGGAGGCACCTGAAAGTGATGCCCCAGTATTCCAGTCTCTGTTTGGTCCAAATCAAGTTCCAACCTAGGTCAATACTGTCAAGAAGTCCCCAAAAAATTTTCACCTCGATCAATATCCATGCAACCCTCTTGTCCTAGGCATCAAGAGTGCGGGGATCCATGTATATGAAGGGACCCACTACACTCCCAATATTTTTCAAAGCGACACGAATCCAGAATTCCAAAAGAAGGCCCGTAAGCTTAACCCAAACCAAATTATTCCGCGGCATGTTCAATAGTGGGTTAAATCCCATGTAGCATCTGCTCAGTTGAAGAAAAATTCGGACTTGAACCCAAGGAGTCTCCAGAATGCAGCAAGAATCATCCCGGTGAAAGAACTGAAAAGTATACCAAGAATTCATGAATTTACTCACCTTAGGGGTATACCCCTGAATATGTGCCCACTGTGTTGATACCTAGTCCGCCATGTCCATCTCTCGAATGCCCACAAATACCCAATGACCAACAAGAACCTTGTTCTTTAGGATTTTTAACCTAACCCATAATACATTGTGACCATAACTGAGGAGTTTAGTTTCAGTAGTGGCATTGATGTTTTTTTTCTAGTGTCTTCTTCGTCCAACAAAATGCCCCGAAGGTTGTTTTATCCAAGTTTCATCGTCTGATATTGGAGGGACAACTATCTGTGGGGCGGTGAGCGATGTAGAAGGACGAGGATCGAGATGAGACACACCATCCGTGGATAATTTTTGAATTGTGTGTTCCCTCTCATCATCCAACGTGGCACGAATGAAGGCCTTTTGGAGGGTGATGTTTGCATCTAGCGTGTCAAAATTTTGTTCCATTGCCCAAGGAGTTGTAAGAGAAAGAATAATAAAAGAGGACAATGGTGGTGCCCCTCCAATGCATAAATGGTAATCACATTAATAATCCAACAAAGAGATGGCAGAGGGAGTGATCCCCATGGAGGCAAGTCGTACCACTACCCGAGCCAAATCTGGTCCCTTACTAAACAACACCCCTAGGGATCCGGAAGATTTACCCCAACTGATGAAGTAATAAATTCAAGGCCTTAGGGGACATCCACCTAGGATCACAGTGATAGGCCCAGAGAAGTAGAAAATCCAGCATGATATCCCTGAGAATTTTTTGTCGTAGATAGTATGTTGTCGTCCCAAAATGGAAGTGTCTCAAAATAACATAAAACATTCCCTCCCAGGTCGATCTTCTGGAAGGAGAAAATATAGTGCACCTGTGAATTAATTAAGTACTCATTAACCAACTAGAAAAATATTCTACGACATCGATAAAATCAAGGTTTTTCAACCATCACCCCGCCACCCTGTAGTTTAGACAGCCACCACTGAGGCCATCCAGGTTCGAAACTAGTGAGGAAATGAACACAAACCCAAGATGTGAAATGATAAGGTATGATTACCTGATAAAACTCAACAACATCCATATCACCAACAACCACAACATTTCCACCACCTGCGACAACATCTAAAGTGGATATCTTTGAAGGGTCTATTAATAATAAAAAATTGTTGGTTTTAACCCTGTACAGAAATTACTTGCAAACGAATTCTTAAAAGCAGAAAATAAACAATGGCGAGAGCATAAAACATAAAACAAATATACACAAAGAATTTCCCCTGGATCCAAAAACTGGGACTACCGGATTGGTTTTTCATTATATTCCTTTTAATGTTACAATACATATATATACATGCCAAAGCATCCATAAACCTCAATCCATTAACCCTGGATTAGAACATAACCATAGTTCCCTTGACCAGATCTACGAAATACCATGGACAGAAAACCATCATGCCTAAAACCAAGTGCGAAATCCATGCACAAAACCATAGGTAGATTCTCCCACCTAATATAAGGTCCCAAAAAAATTCCTGGGGCAGTGCCCCAGATGTTGTGCAGGGGGGCTATTGCCCTCCTGCAAACCTCCCGATAGGGGGGGTTGTCACCCCCCCTACTATGCCCGACACAACGTACAAGGGGGACTACTGCCCCCCCTGTGACCCTCCCGCACGTGGGGTAGTCGTGGAAAGAATATAAAACACACCCAAATTTCTCCCACTTGTTGTTAATGCACCTGCAGTATTCTTCAAAGTGTCCACCTTTACCAGAAACGCCTTTTTATCCTCAACCATATCCCTCACAAAGTGATATTAAAAATCAATGTGTTTTGTCTTTGAATGATAAGAAGGGTTCTTTGCCAAGAAAAATGCATTTTGGTTGTCACAGTCTATCCTTATAGCTCGTTGTACTAAACCCATATTTGAACACAATATCTGCAACCAACTACTTCCTTGTTTGCATGAGTGGCTTCCAAGTATTCTTCCTCTGTAGTTGAAAGTGCCACTACAAACTCTCTCTTACTCATCCAACTGAGTGCACCTCCAAATAGGTTAAACACATACCCACTTGTAGATCTTCTCTAATCCAGATCTCCAGCCTAGTTTGCATCAACAAAGCCACGGATTTCAAAAATTATATCCAATCCTGGTATTCCTTGGTAGCACAAACCATAATCACTAGTGCCACGCAAATGCCTAAAAACCCGCTTCATTGTTGTCCAATTCTCCTTTCCTGGTTTTGACATAAACCTGCTCAATACTCCCACTGCATGTGCAATGTCTCGTCTAGTACAGACCATTACATACATCAGGATACCGACTACACTTGCATATGGAACATGGGACATGTCCTCTTCCTCTTCTTGTACCTTGGGACAATATTCAACCGAAAACTTTACATCTACAGGAATAGGAAAATTCACCGGTTTACTATCCTGCATATTAAACCTCTGCAGTATTGTCTCAACATACTTCTTATGGTTTAACCAGAGCTTTCTCTTTGCCCAATCTCGTTTAATTTCCATGCCCAAAATATAGTTTGCAGCACCAAGATATTTCATGTCAAATTTGGAGGACAATTAGGTCTTCAAATCCTAGATAATTTATTTGTCATTTCCAACCAACAACATATCATCCACATACAAGACCAAATAAAAAACACAGTCACCAATTAATTTAAAATACACACAATGATCTACTTTTCTTCTGGTGAAGCCAAGTCCCCATATATATGTATCAAATTTATGATACCACATCCTTGGTGACTGTTTTAACCCATACAAAGACTTTTTTAACTTGCATATCAGTTCTTTCTTACCCTTCACCGCAAAGCCTTCAGGTTGCTTCATGTAGATCTCTTCTTCCAGATCCTTGTGAAGAAATGTTGTCTTCACATCCATCTGTTCTACCTCAAAATCAAAAGCAGCAGAAACAAATAAAAGTAATCTAATAGAAGCTACCTTGGCAACAAGAGAAAAAATATCACCAAAATCAATTCCCGACACCTGGGAATAACCTTTTTCTACCAACCGAGCTTTGTATTTCTCCACCTTACCTTATGCATTCATCTTCTTCTTAAACACCCATTTTCTACCAATGGGTTTCCTTCCAGCTGACAACTCCACCAGATCCCAAGCCTCATTTTTGTGCAAAGATGTCATTTCATCAACCATGGCCTCTTTCCAGAGTTTTCCATCCTCTGAATCTACTGCTTCCCTCACAATTCTGGGATCATCATCAATAATAGATAAAGCAAAATTTGAACAAAATGCAGATGGACTATACCCTTTTAGTTGCCTTCTTTCTCGAACTGATCTTCTCACAACTGGAGTTTGTGGCTCTTCATCTTCTGATTCCTCTTCTGTTGCAGAGTTTGATTCTTCCTCCTTTAGCTCAAACTCTATCTTCTTGGGTTCCTTTGGTAGGACTCCATGTTTAATAACATCTTTCACCTCTCTAAACACAACATATCGGTTGTACACAACCTTCCTTGTTTCCGGGTTCGAAATCTTATAACCTTTTAAACCATCCTTATACCCAATAAAGATGGATCTTTTAGATTTACTATCCAACTTTGATCTTTTCTCCTTTGGAGCATGTACATATGCATCACATCCAAATACCCTTATATGTGAAAGAGAAGGTTTCTTACTAGTCCATTCCTCTTGTGGAGTCTTATCCTCCAATGCTGATGAAGGTGATATGTTGACCAGGTAAAATGCAGTCTCCACTGCCTCTGCCCACAATTCTTGTCCTAACCCGGCACCACTGAGCATGCTTCTTTCCTTTTCCATCAACCTCTTGTTCATTCTTTCTACAACTCCATTTTGCTGAAGTGTTTATTGAGTAGTCTTCTGTCGTGCTATACCACACTTCTTACAAAACTCTTCAAATTCCTTCTTGCAAAAATCTCCACCGTTATATGTCATCAACACCTTTATCTTCTTCTCTATTTGGTTTTCCACTAGAGCCTTAAATTCTTTAAACCTATCAAAGACTTCATATTTCTTCCTGAGGAAATATATCCATGTATTCCTTGAGAAATCATCTATAAATGATACATAGTACACAAACTTACACAGTGATGGAACCGACACAGGTCCAAACACCTCATTGTGCACAAGATCTAATATATGTTTCGCCCTGTTAGCACCAAAGGGGAAACTCACCCGATTCTGCTTCCCATATACACAATTTTCACAGAAATCAAAATCTAGAGAGAAATTATACATACCTTCTACCATACCATTACCATTAAGTATTTGAAGGCCCTTCTCTCCAATATGTCCAAGCGTTTTATGCCATAACATGGTATATTCTCCAGAGACCACTAGATTTTCTGCTCCACTTTCAGGAACCCTAGAACTGTTGCACCCATCAATAACAGTTCTACCCTGAAGCTTGTACAAATTTCCAATCCAAACTGCCCACATCAATACCAGTGCTCCCAAACCATCTTGCAGGTATCTTTCTCGAACACTATTTTTACACCTGCATCATCCAACTTTCTTACAAAAATCAGATTTCCAGCGAATGCAGGAATATGCAGAACACCCGGAAGTGTTCTAATCCTTCCACCTTGCAACTTCAACTTGACTTTTCTGCGACCAATGATTCTAGCCTTCCTATCATCCCCTAAGAAGAAATCACCACCATTATATTTCTCATACTCGCAGAAGCACTCTTTATGGGGAGTGAAGTGAAAGGATGCACTTGAGTCAATCAACCATGCCTCATGATCTACATGTGTACTTGAAGAAGAAGCCAAGTACACATCCCCACCTTCATCTGAGGTGGTTTTCACTTCTGCAGAAGGAGCATCATTAGATCCATTTCCTTTCTTAGGAGCTTTAGATTTACAGTCACTTTTGAAGTTCCCTTCCATTCCACATTTCTAGCACACCTTTACAAGTTTTCTTGGAGATTTAGATCTCCCACTCGAGGATTTATTTTTGTTTATGTTCTAGGACCGTCCTTGTACAGACAAGGCATCACCATTCTAGCCCTCCATATTTTTCCGTCTCATCTCCTCCGATAGTAAGGATGAGACTACTTCATCAAACTGCAAGGCAGTTGCATTGCTACCCATTGCAACAACTAGACTATGCCACGAATCTGGTAGAGAACACAAAAAACGAATGCATTTTTCTTCATTTGAAATTTTAATATCAACAGATAATAATTGCCTAATCACAGTATTAAAGGTGTTCAAATGCTCTGTCACTGAGTCTCCATCTTTCATCCTCATGTTATACAACTTTTTCCGTAGGAACAGTTTATTCACTAGAGACTTAGATTGATACAAAGTTCCTAACTTGTCCCATAAAGCCTTCACTGAAGCTTCTCCTTATACATTCAACAATATTGAATCTGAGACACACAATCGTATTGTGCTCTTTTCCTTTTGAGACAACTTCGCCTAGTCTTCAGCTGCCATTATCGTTGGTTTAGTACCCGGATATAACGTGATCCACTAATCTTTATCCACTAGCAGATTCTCCATCTTGAGTTTCCACAACTCAAAATTTTGACCATTAAATTTCTCGATCTCTATCTTTCCACTACTTGCCATCTTCTTTCACCACAAGAATCGATCTTGCAGATCTCCCACTGAGCAGGGTCTACCACAGGCACGAGCAAAACCCCTCAACAACAAAAAAGACATCCCCTTGAAGCCGAAATAGCCCTGATACCAAATATAGGTTTTAACCCCATACATAAATTACTTGCAAACGAATTCTTAAAAGCAGAAAATAAACAATGGCGACAGCATAAAACATAAAACAAATATACACAAAGATTTTCCCCTGGATCCCAAAATCGAGACTACCAGATTAATTTTTCATCTACAAACACCAATCCATTAGCCTTGGATTAGAACATAACCGTAATTCCCTTGACTGGATCTACAAAATACCATGGACAAAAAACCATCATGCCTAAAACCATGTGCAAAATCCATGCACAAAACCATAGGTAGGGCCACCCACCTAATATAGGGTCCAAAAAAAAATTCCCGGGGTAGTGCCTTGGACCTCGTCTGCGTCCTGCGCAATGTACAGGGTGGGCTACCGCCCCCCCACGCGTGGGGTAGTCGTGGAAAGAATATAACACACACCCAAAAAAATGAGATAAACCTTTTCCACATACAAAAGGTAGTTTGTCCACTAGAAGCCTGCTCATGGATATTGTATGTGAATGGAACATCAGACCTGGTGGCCCTCGTGTTGTTACACATTTATCATTTACGACCAGAGGATCCCAGGGTCGAAATGGGCATGTGATATAAGATAAAAATCGAACATATAAGAAGGAAAAACATTTGTATCGATTCTGAAACATGGGTGGGGCACATTGTGCAGTAATATGAAACTTCAAGAGACGATATTAAACTGCTCGACACTAATGATGCAAGAATTCCAAAACTCCAAAGTATCCCCGTCTAAATATCCTAGTTATTTTGAGGCGTGAGTGTACCCACTCTCATGTGGTCGTCACAAGTATGCCAACATCTCCATAAAAGCGTCGTCCCTCGCATGAAGCAATGAAGTCCTGCTATAATGACATCGACCAAAATAAGTGAAAGAAAAACCCGCCTCTGCACACACAAATACATGAGTCATAACAACTAGAAGCTAAGTTAAGTTATGTGTCCGCATTCTACCTCACCAATGCCATGCTCCTTCAAACGCCATGGCTCTTGCCCCACACAACCGATCGAATTCAAGATCAAACTCATCCTTACGAAAAGCTTTGAGCTAATTCAAAAAGTTTAACTTTGTAATAATTTGCAATAATTAGAGCGTTTAATAAATATTTGAAAAATCATTATTACAAATATGAATCATTATTATTTATAGCCTAAACTCAACATAATCAATTATAGTCAATACAAATATTTTAATATATATAATGTTGATTAATAAAAACAAAATATAATATAACAAATTGAATAAATTATTTCTATTATTATTAAATTTAATGTTTCATTTTATTGCCATTATTACAACGTTTTTCTATATTGAATTTTAAAACTTCTATAAAACATATAAATTGATTTAAATATTGAATGGCTTTGACAGTGCATTATATTATATTATATTTTTATAATTTTTTATAATTAAAATCCTAAATAAACCATATAGATTTTTTTAACCATGATCTTTTATAATTAAAATTTTAATCTATAAAAAATAAACATAAAAACCAAGAACTTAGATTTTGACGTCAAGGTGGAGGGTTAATCATAGAAATTTGCATAAACTATCACGTATGAGAGAACACATGCTTGCCGTCTCAATTTGAACCAATCTTAAAGGTTTACATTAACTATGCAAATTGAGCATAAACATTGCTAAACATCGAAAAGACTACTACGGAGTTTATGTAGTGAATTATATAATTTTTAAAAAATTATATTTCAAATTTTGATAATGTTGTTACATGTTTACTAGTGTTAGGATATTTCTTTTTTTTTTAACAACGTCGTCTACTTGTGTATTATAAAACTTGCGATTCAAAAACTATTACAATAAGAGGAAGATTCCAAGAGCTGAGATTCAAAATTGGGTTCGCAGACCCATAGTTCTCGAAGCTCTTCTTAACTACACTTAATACTGAATTTAAACGGCTATATTGCCTTACAAAGGATCCTCCTATCCAATTATAACTACACTGCATGAGTTAGGGGGAGTGTTGGGTAACCGAGTCATCCTGGAGAGGTTCCCTCTTGCTCACTCTTGTTGAAGCTTCTCCTTGCTGGCTTTCAGTTAAGGTGCGGAGGTGATCTATGACTGCCTCCATGTGGATGCAGCGATCCTTAAGGTCTTCAATTTCTTTTTTCCTCTTCTCCAGCTTCTTTCTCTTCGAGTTTCTGTCCGCGTGAAAGTCCTCAGTGAGTTCTTTCACCTGCTTCTTCAGAGCATTGATCATAATGACATGTGCCTTGCACATATGGCAATCTCTGTTGTTGAATATGTTATCCATCGGGTTCCTTGGCTGCTGCTGGTTAGCTTGCTGATTGTTCTGGTCAGCCATCTTGCTGGGAGCGGTGAAGGCTTTGTCAAATGCTGAGGAGTTAGGAGGCTTGCCTCTTGTGTAGCCGGATTGCTTTGGTGAGGCAGAGTTGAGGTAAATGCCCTGCTGATGAGTGAGAGCAGTGCTGGGAGCACAATACCAACTGTTAGTATTGTAAAAAACACAGATAAAGGGAAGGTTGTTTACCCAGCGCAGATGGAGGACTGGTAAGTCCGCCCTCGTGGTGTTTGTCTGCGCTCGATGCCTGGTGCCACCGTGAACAGAGGAAAGCCAGCTATTGCCGTCCACTAAGAGAATCTCAAAGTGTATTTGGTCTCCGGTGCTAGCCTTGCTACTGCAGAAAAGACCACCTTGGCCCTGCCTCCGATCAAGAAGGGCTCTCCTGCGCGCGCTATGGTTGTGATGAGTAGTGAGGGCCTTAGTGTTCTTGCTGAGTTTATAAAGGATGTAACGGGCGTTCTCCCACTCATGAATGGAGGCGGAGTGACTGGTCTTATCTGTCCTCAAGTGATCTGAGGTGCTCTGTGACCGTCCTTGTATTCTGTAACAGGCATGGGCGTGATCGCGCCTTCCTTTGATTCCGGGAGAGTGTCGAAGAGAAATGCTGTTGATTTCTTGCATGTTCAGATCCTGAGACCGATTCCCTGTCCTGTACCCTCCGTTTTGGCAGTCGAGATGGATTTGTAGAGCAGAAGATCTCTTTTTCGCTGGCCTGTTGTCTCGAGTTAGATGCCTGAGTTGACTAATGGTCAGATGCATTGGGATTAAGATATATCTATGGGATATCATGATCATATATTTCCTCATTCTCCCTCACCTGGCCCGTGGGTCTTTTAGTGGCCTTGTTGGCCAGCTCGTCAGCTGTCTTATTATGTATTCTGAGGACGTGTTTATAAGTCACGTTGTTCATGCCCCTGGCTTGTTCAAAGATTCTGTCTTTTGTTCTGTTCAGGGCACATTGGTTGAAGTTGTTCCCCTTGTTTAAGGCTGCTATTAGGATTGCTGAGTCTCCCATCACTAGAAGGTCATGAATGCCCCTCCTCCGCGCTATGGAGATCCCCAAAAGGAGGCTATATGCTTCTGCTTTGTTGTTTGACAAGGTCCCCAAGCTCCATTCATATGTAACCATCGTTTTTCCTTGAGGGTCCTTTAAAACTCCCCCTGCTCCAGCTATGCCTGGATTGTTCTTTGAGGCCCCGTCGAAGTGTAGTGTGTGCCTCTTTTGCCTTTGAATCCAGTTGTTAACTTCCTCTTTTGACCCTCTGATCTTCCATTCGCTCTGTCCAGATCCATTGATTGTCTTGAATTTTGGATTTGGCTTGCAGTTGAATCTTTGGACCCATGCTTTCACTTGCTCAGTTGAGTATTCCGGGTCTGCTTGTTGAATCCCGTTGGCTTCAATAGTCTCAGCTATAAGCGCAATAGTTTTGGCCAGAATATTTGAGATCCTAGGTTTTTTGTCTTTGAAGATGCTTGCGTTTCTGGCGAGCCATATCTGCCAGCAGAGGTTGGAGGGAATGCTGGACCAGAGTCTCTTGGCGAGGGTTGTGTCTTTGGTTGCAAAGGGAGAGAGTTTCCCCCAGCCTTTCTGAAGGAGAGAGACCTGGTTGGGAACCTCCCCTGTCTCTAGAGGGCTGGTTATGAGCTTCCAGCATGTCGATGCTATTGGGCAGTCTATGAAGAGGTGATTGAGGCTTTCTTCCTCTTTCCTGCACATAACACAGATGGAAGGCCCCTGGATCCCCTTTTTTCTCAAATTCTCAGCTGTTAGGAGCTTGCCATGGAGCAAGGTCCAATTAAAGAGTTTTATCTTCGGGAGACTTTCGATTTTCCAAGCATTCTTGTGATATTGCCAGTTATTCAATGCAGCTTGTTTTTGGAGCGCTTTGTAACCTTCCCTAACCGAGTAGGTGCCTCCATTTGGATCCCATATGAAACTGTCCTCTTTCCCCTTGCTTGTGGGAGCTGCTCCTGCTAATGAGAGTTTAAGATTGTTCCATTGGTCCTTTAGTCCATCGGGAAGATGCCTGATTTTCCAGCCTTTCCAGCTGTCATGGTCCCAATTTGAAATATCAAAGAGAGTTGTGAGATTTTTATCAGACATCCACTGCTGCAGCGGCCTCAGTTGGGGAAGCTTTTCCTTGGCTTCCTGACCCATTATTTTGTCTTTCCATATGCTGATTTGTTTCCCATTGCCTGGGGCTTTGGAGATATGAGACTTGAGGAGAGGTAAAGATTTTTTGATCAGCTTCCAGACCGGGGTGCATTGTCTTTCTATGATTGTGTCGGAGAGAATATTGCTGTTGCTTCCACTTAGGTATTTTTTTTTCAAGACCTCTGCCCACCAGGAGTCCTTCTCAGTTAGAATTCTCCATATTAACTTGAATCCCATTGCCAAGTTTGCCAATCTGGGCACTTTAATTCCTAACCCGCCTTTTTCTATGGGGAGGATGACCTTTTCCCACTTTACAAGACTGAATTTCTTCGTTTCTTGCTTTCCACCCTTCCATAGAAAGCTTCTAAGGATGAGCTCCATGTGTTTATGGATGCTTGAGGGGGCGAGCGTTATGGCGAATTGATAGATAGGGAGGGCTGATAAGATGGACTTGATAAGGATTGTTCTTCCAGCTAGATTGAGCCAGTGCATCCCCCAACTTTGAAGTTTGCCTCTAAGCTTCTCGATCAAGTTGACCCATACTTCGTTTTTGATTGATTCTTTGGCCAGCGGGAGTCCTAGATACATGAAGTGAGACCAACTTGATTGGGCTGGGATTTCCAGAATCATAGCAATCCTTTGAGTTATATGTCTTGGAACATTCCAGGTATATATTTTGCATTTGTTGTTGTTTAGTTTTCCCCCCGATGCTTGAAGGAAGAGATCAAGGATGGCCTTGAATCTCCTTGCCATAAGGCTTGAAGCTCCACCTATTAGCAGAGTGTCGTCTGCAAATAGGGAGTGATTGATCCCTTTAGCTCCTCTGATTATGTCCACTCCAGTGATTTCCTTCAGCCTTCTCTTGTTTTCCAAATGCAAGCTTAGGGTTTCCGCCATTATAATATAGAGGAAGGGGGATAGAGGGCAACCTTGCCTCAATCCACGGGTGCTTATGAAGGCTCTGCAAGGCCTCCCATTGATGAGCGGAGCTGTCCAATTCTGAGAGACACATTCCCTGACCTTATTGATGAAATTCCTTGAAACCCCAAACTTTGCAAGCACAGTCTCCAGGAAGGCGTGATTTACCCTGTCAAAGGCACTCGCCATGTCCAGCTTGATTATCATGCCTTTCTCGTTTCTAGCTATACTGCTGTGAATTGCTTCTTGAATCATAATTACATTATCAGTTATGTGCCTCTTGGGAAGGAACCCACCTTGATTGTCAGAGATGATTGAAGGAAGAATTTGTTTCAGCCTATTAGCTAGGATTTTTGAGATAATTTTATATGACACATTGCAAAGGGAGATGGGTCTGAACCTATCGAATGATTGGGGGCTTGGATCCTTTGGGATGAGGGCTAGAAACGAAGATTTAACACTACTTCCCAATTTGCTTTTTAGGTGGAAGTTTCTCACCATTCTGAGAAAATCTTTTTTGATAATATCCCAGTGAGTTTTGTAGAAACTTACCGTGAAGCCGTCCGGGCCTGGAGCTTTGTCCAGGGGCATGCTGTTGATGGACCACTCCACCTCTTCTATAGTGATTTCTTTATCCAGATTGCTGTTTTGAACTTCAGTAACCTTCCTTTCAATAATGTTGGTGAAGTCTGGGTTTTCTTTGTACTGAGGATCGGCTGAGAGCAGGGATTGAAAATGATTTGTTGCGGCCTCCTTGATTTCCTCGCTCTCTGTTAACTCTTTCTCATTGAACCTTATCTTACCTATATTATTACCAGCTCTCCTTAACTTGAGGCAGTTGTGAAAGAAAGAGGTATTTTTGTCCCCCGAGTTGATCCAGAGGCATCTAGACTTTTGCCTGAGTTCTTCCTCTTCTTTTCGATGCTGGTTGTATAAAGCTTTGTGCATCTCCGCTTCTACCTTTTGATCTTCTTCTGTTTCTTGAACTGTCTCCCTTTCCTGATTCCATTCCTCCAAGCTTCTTTGCAACTCGGTTTTTGTCCTCCTTTCCTCGTTTGCGTGGTTTTTTGCCCAATTTTTTATGGCGATCCTTAGGTGTTTGATCTTTGATTCCCAGACATAATGCGGTGAGCCTGTTATCTCTATCCTCCATGTCTCCTTGATCAGAGTTTTGAAGTCCTCGATGGCATCCCAGACCTTGTTATATTTGAATGGGAGCGGGCCCAGATTCTCCTCTTTTTCCAAGTGCAACGCTACGGGTTTATGATCAGAAGTGAAGCCCAGTAGGATTGAACTGTGGACCCTTTGAAAGCTGATTGCTGCACTCTCCTGAACAAGAATTCGGTCAAGTCTTTCTTTGATATTGTTTCTGCCTATCCTTTTGTTTGACCATGTGTAGCGGCCATTTTGAGGGGGGATGTCTATAAATTTGTGAGCTTGTATGATGTCCTCCAATTTGTCTCTGAATGGATCTATGAAGTACTTCCCTCCAAGTTTTTCTTCTGCGTTCCTGATTAGATTCAAATCTCCTCCAAGAAAGATCTTCCTCCCTTGTAAGGCCTCGATGTCTGCTTTCAATGATTCCCAACAAGTGGCTTTGTCCCTAAAGTGGGGTGGTGCATACACATTGTAGATTGTGTATTCCTCCCTCAGATCTAGACTTTGCATGTCGATTCTAATCCACCATCTGTTTGGATTGTTGTTTATGAGATTCCATTTGCTTTTCTTCCATAATACACCTATGCCTCCTGATGCTCCTATTGCACTCACGGCTGTTCCTGCATACCTTCTAAACTTTGAAGTGCTGATTTGGAATTCTTGTTCACTGATTTTGGTCTCCTGGAGTAGGAGGAAGTCTGGTTGTTCTGAGTTCATGAGATCACGGACTGCGTTTAATTTGAGGGAGGAGCCCATCCCCCTACAGTTCCAAGAGACCAAAATCATCATTTACCTATTTTGTTGTGAGGCCCGGTTTTCTCCTTCGTTTTCTCGCCGGTTCCCTTGTTCTTGTCAAGATATGTGTCTATTGGTTGCTGTGTTCCTGTGGTCATCTCTTTTGCTGCATTCTCATCTCTTATTTCCTTATTCGATTTCCTTCCCACTTTCCTTGGTGGATCCGTGGCTGCAATATTTTCCTTTGTTTTGTTCCTTGTTAGGATCCTTTCCACTGTGCGAGGGGGGGAAGCCTGGAGGGGGGAGGAGGGGGGGGTTCTGTTGCCCTTGGGGGATGGAGGGGGGGATGAGGGTTCTTCTGAGGCTAGGGTTTCGAAAGGGTTGGAGGATGAGGGAATGGAATGATCCATGCTTGATGGGACAGCGGAGATGGGAGGGATTTCAGAGTGGGGCACCTCTGGTTCGGGGGGAGGGTTTGACTTCTTTTTTTTTTTTACTACTTCCCATGTTTCCTCTGGGGGTTCAGAACTGGCATTGACTTCTGTTCTAGCTTTAGAGCACCTATTAGCAAAGTGACCATATTCGTGACATACCTTGCATTTGAAGGGAAGTTGCTCGTAATCCACCTGCTGAATGTGTGTCCACTGATCAACTCTGAGCTTGACGGCCTCTGGTAATCCTTTGCCCAAATCCACTTCCACGCAGATCCTCGCACAGGCGTGCATATTCTCTTTTGGCTCCGCTCTGTCCACATATTTCCCTATTCCGTTTCCAATTGCTCTAACTGATTCATCGGCCCAGCAGTGAAGCGGCAGATGCGGAAGGCGAACCCAAACCGGGACTGCATTGGGGACATCCATTTCTGGGTCAAAGTCCGGGGTCCATCGGTTGAGGTAAAGGCCTCTGGTGTCCATGAAGTATGGTCCATTCCTAAAGATAAGATTACGGTCCTCCACAGTTTCGAAGAGGAAGGTGAAGAAGCCTCTTCCACAGAATCTTATCGCAATTTTCCCCTGAACCATAGCGTTCCAATTTCTTTCCACCCATCGTTGGACAGTTCGGGAGGACGGCCATAACCCCGTGAACTGCCCAACTAGCCCTCGTTCTGCCAAGGCAACAGCGGATCTCCTTGGGAGAGATGGGGGGAGAGGGATCTCCGGTATTTCATCAAGCTTCTTGATAAATTTTGAAGCCGTGGGTCGGATCCGTTCTGGATTGTTCTCTGGGATAAGAGATGCAAAAGATTTCTCCAAGTCGGCCTGTCCTGTATCAGGAGATCCCATCATGCCAGAGGCGGTTCACAGGGGAAGGGAAAAAAGAGGAGGCAAGAGGCCCAGCAGAGGGAGCAGCAGGCTGCCCTCGGCAGCAGCACGAGCAGCGGCGGGTGACGGGGCAGAAGGCCCAGGGAGGGGGGAGCAAGCGGAGCAGGAGGCTCGCAGCGGGAGCTGCGACCCAGCAGCGGAGCTGCCAAGCGCAGTCAAGGGCTCGGGGGTTTCACCATCGCCTGAGAGAAAACGCGCTACTTGGTCTACTAGTGTTAGGATATTTCGACACATAGAAAATAGTTAAGTTCAACTTGGTCTAGTATAGAGTTAGGTATAGAGTTAGGTAAAGTGTGTTTCTTTACCGTTGTACATTTTGTAACTTACAATCCGACGGTCACGATATGTAGTGATCCGGCGGTTCACTCTCTCCTCGGTATTACCGACACTTGATCCGTGGCTTGACACCCGATTGGTCCATGAGTTCTATTTAAAGCGCATGGAGGGTCATTGTTCGGGTAATCCGATCATGAGAGAAGCTTATGTAAATTTTCATTCTTTGATTAATAAATTGCCTGTAGTAGCCACGTTGGCACAGGCCGTGGACTGTTTCCCTCTTTGAGGGTTTTAACCACGTCAAAAATACTGGTGTATTGATCTGTGATCTGGTTGTGAGCGGTGTCCTTTTGGTGTTCTTTCTGAGGAACTTACCCTGTAAATTCCCACATGGTATCAGAGCTTGGCTTTGAGCAGCAGCATCCAACCACACTTTGGTGTGATAATCAAAGTGCCATTCAGCTATGAAAAGATCCAGTCCAACATCAGCGCAGTAAACACATTGAACTACACATGCACTTCATCAGAAAGCTCATTCATGACCATGTTCTTGAAGTGCAATATTTTTCAACAGATGATCAGGTTGCAGACATCTTCACAAAGGCTCTCACAGAGGCGAAGTTCACTAAACTTCGATATATGCTTGGAGTTCAGGAAGTTGTCACTAAGGGGGGATAGGCTCTAGTGCCTCCTTCCTTCTCCTATTGTGTCATATTTGTAAATCCTTCAATCCTATCCCAAGTTGTTCTTAAGGGGGGATGTTAGGATATTCCGACACATAGGAAATAGTTAAGTTCAACTTGGTCTAGTATAGAGTTAGGTAAAGTGTGTTTCTTTACCGTTGTACATTTTGTAACTTACAATCTGACGGTCACGATATGTAGTGATCCGACGGTTCACTCTCTCCTCGGTATAACCGACACTTGATCCGTGGCTTGACACCCGATTGGTCCATGAGTTCTATTTAAAGCGCATGGAGGGTCATTGTTCGGGTAATCCGAGCATGAGAGAAGCTTATGTAAATTTTCATTCTTTGATTAATAAATTGCCTGTAGTAGCCACATTGGCGCAAGCCGTGGACTGTTTCCCTCTTTGAGGGTTTTAACCACGTCAAAAATACTGGTGTATTGATCTGTGATCTGGTTGTGAGCGGTGTCCTTTTGGTGTTCTTTCCGAGGAACTTACCCTGTAAATTCCTACAACTAGTGGTTAAAGATACTTTTATTATTATATTACATATAATATAATAATATAGGTGGTGTAGTTATATAATGTGGTGAAAAATATAATATTTATAAAAATAATAATAATAGTTAATAAAATACAATTAAAATAAAATAAAATGGAAAAATAAAGATATTTTTTTTGAAGTAATATTATATTTAAAATTTTGAAATATTTAATCTTTTATTTATTCTGAGAGAAAAGAGTTTAATGATGAAGGTAGTAAGGAAAAGATAAAAAAGAAAAACTAATCATTGAAAAGTAACTAAAGTATAAGGAAAAATATAATTAGACTAACGTATAAATTGGACCAAAAGAAATTAAGGTATAAATAAATTAAATTAAAAATTATTATTAGAATAGGATTTGGATAAAAGGTAAAAAAGGGAAATAAATTAGTTAAATAAAAATAAATAGGAGAATTTGAAAGGGAGTTGTCTTTAGTGTGACTTTTTGGAGATTCCGGTGACGGAATCCAGCGGAAAAAATTGAGGTTAAATTTTGATTTGTATTATTTAAAATTGTTTTTAATTGCATATTTGGATTCAGCACCCTGAAAAGCCCCTGGGACGCTTTGATTGTGCAGAAATTAGCTATCAAACTTGCGATTTCAATAAATTGCTGCCGGATTTTGACCGGAAAAACCCACCGGAAAAAAATTCCAAAAAGTCTCTTTAAAGACAACTCCATTTGAAAGGGTTTAATAAAAAAATCTTTAAATTGTATAAAAAAATTACAGCAAAAAATATTATTAAAATATATTATGGATAAAAGGCTAGAAAAAGAAATAAATAAATTAAATACAAATAAATATGAGAATTTGAAAGGCTTTGAAAAAAATAAAAGTAAAGAAGGAATTAAAAGAATAAACTAAAAGCTAAAAAGACTAAGGCGAAAGGTTAAGAAGAAAATGATTAATCTAATTAAAAACTTTAATAAGAAGGAAAAATAACAAAGAGATTAATAGATAAATGAGACAAAAATAGATAAAAAGATTAGAGAACTATTAAAATTTTTATTAAATCATTTTTTATAAAGGATTTTAATTCAAAAAACATAGATGTGATAAGATTAAGGAAAGTGATAATGTGAATAGTGTGGCGAGCATAAAGAAAAATAAGAGGAATTAGTCAAGGGAGCTAGGCAAAATAAAGAGAAAGATTGGGTTTAATGGTTTAGGCAGTCAATAAGGGGTTTTCGAGACTGGCTTAGTTTATAGCCATCTTCATGATTGAAGTATAACATACCCCCCTTGCCACTCATAGCCCATACTAAGGGTAGAAGAGGTGCTGCTAGCATTGTCTCGACCTCCAATGTCCTATTATGGGAATGGGGTCAATTTTTTTTTGTCATTTCTCAATTTTCTCAAAACCCAAAATAAACCTTGTCATTTCACTCGTCTCATTGAGACCTTTTCGGCGATATAAATTTTTTCAAAAAAACGGATTCTGGATCAAAAGCTATGGAAATTTAAAGTTTGGTCTATTAATCCTTTCCATGTCATCTTTCTCTTCCACGTGGCACCCATGTGGTCCCCACGTGACACTCCATGTCACATCCATTCCATTCCCAAGTGATCCCACACCATTTTCTCATTTGTGGCTGACACTATATCTATGCCACATCACCCTATATTGGGGCCCATAGGACTAGCCCAAAGTGTGCATGTAACATAATTTATATCATAATTATAATTGGGTGTATAAATCCCACACACATGGAAAGCCCCATTCTGTGTTGGCATATGCATTCCCTGTCCCTGGCCCTTTTCCAATGTAACCTACATATTACTCTTTCCAAATTCCGGGGGTCCCGGGGATGGGACAGACTTTTCTCGCCCATGATTTGATAAGAAAATTTCTCATCCTAGGATTGATTTTCCTCGACCCTTTCTCCTGCGCCTCCATTTTAAAACTTCAAGGTGATGTAATCATCCATCGTGGCCTAGCCCCACGAGGTCTCTCACCCCTTCCAAAACACCACTTTTCCATTGTAAAATAAAATTGGGTATTTAATGGTTTGTTTGCCTCGAGGTCCTAGATGGTTATTTTTTTTCGTTTGTTGTTCTTTCCTTCGGTCTCTTGGCCCCTCTCCCGAGAAAAAATATTATGTGTGGTAAGGAAAGTGCCACCTCTCAGGGGTTTGTCCATATGGTGGCTTTTTCAACTCAACGCACCAACAACTTAGATTTAAACAAGATTCTAGCCCTTCATGGTTCCACTCCACACTCGACACATTTTAGTTATGTGTGCGTGTGTGTGTTGAGTGAGGACCCTCCAAGACTTGGTTGCTTGCCAACCTCCATTTTTTTGCATATATATATATCTATATATATATATATATATATACCCCCTTAGTCGTGAAGAATGTAACCAGGATGTGCAACATACATATATATATAATTATAATGTATGCCCTGGGATGCCCTCAACACCCTACCATACAACCTGTCCCTCCTAAGCATATTAAGGCCTTGGCTCGGCCTCAGTGTTATAAACATATATAATATAATACATGTAACAACGTTATCCCTCATAAGCTTAATGATGCATCATCTTGCCCTTTCAATGACTATATATATGTATATATGTAACTATCCTTCCTAATCTTGTATAGTCATATAAAGGCCAACTATAAAAACATTAAGAAACAAAAATCGTTTTACAATAAATATTTTCCCATAATTTATTCTCGAGTAATTAGGTCAAATTCAAGCTTAGAAATAAACATTATAATTAAATCATTCTTGAGAATATTTACACAAGAAATTAGCATTCCATATTCATACTCAAAACATCACTCCTCAGCATTACCATAAGCATTGTAACAACAAGTTAAACAAATATATGATATTTACAGGCGTAAGAACACAATTGAATACTTATCTTATAAAGAAGTCTCGTAACTGAGATTGAGACTTCAACTCTCCACACAACCTTAGATTAGATTGCACTACAATCATTTCTTGCAGTCAATAAACCCCGAGCCATATTCAGAGCTTGAGGAGGAGTGCTTTCAGGGAAATAACCAAAGTTGTCAGTTGAAACATCGAATCCAAAGATCATGCCATTTCCACCCACCAACTATTCAGGGAATCCAAAGGATACTCCACCTCCATCTTTTACTCAGTATAGGGAATCTAGAGGTTATTCCACCTCCACACTTTAGTCAATGCAGGGAATCTAGAGGCTAAACCACCTCCACCCTTGAACCAATGCCCTAAGTAGCTCCACCTTGAACTGGGAATGTAGAGGTCACTAAGAAAAACCAGGCTCAATATCTTTAATTTCTCATCCCTACACTAGGAATCCAGAGTTCACTAAATTAATTTCTTAGCCCGCATGAATAAATAAGTTGCCAATACATTCTTGATCCAAGAATCCAAAGAAACAGGACCTCCACCCAACCCAAGGAATCCATAGAGCCTATATCCTTCACTTGAGAGATTCCCAAACCACCTTTCTTTGCTCTAAATCGAATTTGCTTCCTCTTTCCATCCAACCCGCATGTTATTCTTTACTTCCATTATTCAACCCTACTTCAATGCACTGAATATAATTGTCGCTTCAGCGATGTATGCTCTTCTCTTGCGTTGTGTTAGAAATATTAAGGGTGGGTGAATCAACATTTCATTCCATTTAATCTTCAAATGTGTATTTAGAAACTTATATGCAACTTTTCTTCAGATAACTCGCATTTGTATGCACTTTTAATGAATACAAGATGCATATATTGAGATTACTTATTTTTCATAATCTTTCCAAAATTATCTTAACCATTATCATTAGCAACACATTATATTGTGGATCTAGGCATATTCAGTGAACCATGAGCAACATTAAACATAAGAGAAGATAAACCATAAGAATGAAACACATCAACATCACATCAACACATAGGGACACCAGATTTTTAGGTGGAAACCCAATTGGGAGAAAACCACCGATGTTATCATCTTTGTCTTCTTTCTTATTATAAAGAGATTATTTTTACATCATGCACTGGCGCATACTCTTATTTGTGCATAGGTTCCTGCTTGCTCGAGGCTACCCCCTATTCTAGTTTCTCTAGCTCTAACTAAAAGGAGCCTCCTACTCCCTGAGATTTACTAGCCACCACCAGAAGGAAGATGTTACTCCCTCACTGAAGGATTAGACCCTCAGTACCATTGTGGACCACGTTTCACAATCTTTCACACTTGATCCACCTGAATCAAAACCAACACAAACTGCAAGCCACATTTCACCCAATTTTCAAATTAGACCCACACCAACCATTATGCTTAATCATTGAATACCAATAACCTCTCTAAAACCAAAAACTAAATAACTGAATACCAAGATACCAATTACGGCTCTACAACCAAATCATTGTTTAAACATACCAAGCCAATTCATTAGACCATTCAAAAAAGACAATATGGAACAACTTAACCATCAATCTACTCAATAAGTCACCCTTGACAATCAATAACAAAACAACACTCAACAATGCCAAAACTCTTTCTGCGACAAATCAACTCTCAACACACTGCAACAAATCATCTCTCAAATCCACTGATCCTTTACATACCTTTATGAGAGTTTTGAAATCCTTACACTTAGTCATTGGAAGGTCTCCCTCAAGTCTCAGGGATTCTATGTGGCATTCCCACCATGTAAGAGGATGGCCCTATAATTTTAGACATGAAAATGAATTTTTATGTTCTTCTTCTATGTGTTGAACACTACAATGAACCTCTAAATATTGTAACCAATGATTTAACTTCAAAGCGTCAATCTCACCTTGATACGACTTGATGTTAACCTTCGATTCCATCCTGAACAAGGACTATGAATGCTTCACGACACTTGAACTAAATTGTTCCTTGTCAGGTTCTTTCTTACGCTCCCTCTTTGGTTCTTCCCGATCCCTTAATCTCCCATATATTATAACCTCTATCTTCTTTGAATATCTTGAGCTTATTTGTTAGGGCCACCATGAAGAGGTTCACATCATTGTTTTTATCTGTGACTTGTGCTCCCAGCCGTGCAAACCTTTCCTTTGTTAGATCTTCAAGATTATCAATAGATTCGTTAGCCATGGCCGAGGTTTTATAACTTTCATCTTAATCAAGATTAGATCTCCCTACAACTGCTCATAATATGCCCAAAGAAACCTGGTCTAACACCAATATTATCCATTGTAGAACTTCCATTTAGAAATTACAAAACATTAATTTCGAGACGTTACATTGGTATTTGACAACAGTGGCCATGAATTTATATACTTTAATACATTATCATTATAAATTTGTATTTGAGGTTGTGATTGGGTCTCTTGATTTATTTATGAGATTTATTTCTAATGATTTGTCTTCTAAGGACAAAGAGATGTTAATAAAAATTGTGGATATTTTGTTTTTTAATTGTAATGAGGAAAGTGAATTTATAAAAAAATAAAATAAAAATTAATGACTTTATTATTATTATTATTATTATTTTTTTTTTAAATTACTTAATTTAAAACATATTTCTAATCATTATGTCAATCTTCCCCTAGTAAAATTAACTCCTACTCACTCGAATTTTGTAAATAAACCTTTTTTATTGATTTTATATTCCATTCTAAATTAGTAAAAAAATTGAAAAAATAGAAATAAAACAAATATTAAATATAATTATATATTTTTATTTTTTAAATATTAATTTAATTAAATATTTTATAATTTTTACAATTTTTATATTAACATTATATATGGTCAATTTTTAAAGAGACATGTTATAATAGTTGTAGTATTGTTAATTTAAGAGACATGTTATAATAGTTGTAGTATTGTTAATTTAAATGAGATATTGATGATGATGATTAACGTCCACTAAGACTAATGTGGTCTATTGGATCTCAAGAAAAGAGAGTCTAAATGTCATTCTTCAAAATCGTGTTTCTGTGATCAAAGAGGAGGGAAAGAAGCATTTCAAGAATGCTATAGTTGGGTTGGCTTAATATGTCAAGAAGATTAGAGGTGTGAGTGATGATAGGGAATTGAGAGTGGATGTGGGAAAGAGTCGGGCAATCTAAAAGGAAGCGCTTTTCATCTCCCACCTTCTTAGTATCATAAATCTGACAGATTCAATTGTTCCAGAAAATCTGAAGAATGGGGAAGGCTCCGTTCCTTACACTAGGGTAGGCCTCAAACTTCTGCAATTTCAAGTTCCATGAAGGTTTCACTCTCTTCGGGCACTTCCTTTTGCTTAGTTTATTTTCATGGCACCCAATTACCTACCTATATGCAGTTAACATATAAATTCACAATCAATATATAAATTTCGAAAAAAAAGTTGCAATTTTATATCAATGTATTTTCTACCTTTCATATATTAAATAACATATTATAAATTGGTTTTTAATCCAATGTTCAAAAGATACATTAATTTTATTTCATATAGTTTTTGGTAAGTCCATTAATTTTTATTGTACTTTTATTAAAAATATACAAATGTTTTTTTTCCAATTGTAAATCAATTGAATTTCAACATCTTAGAATAATACATAGAGAATATATATTAACAAAATATTATTTAATAATGGAAAGTAATGTTAATAAATTATTTTTTAATATAATTTATTAAATTAATTGATTGGATTAAAGATTGTGTTTTTTTTTTTAAATAAATCATTACTTAAAAATATAAATAGGTGGTTAATATTTTGACAATATATTTATTCTTATAAGAATATTAACATCATGGATATATAATATAAATCAAATTAAATGTAAAGTAGTAAATCACATAACATTGTATTACAAGAGAATATAATTTTTATATTGAAAATTATCATAAATAGATATAAAAATAACAAAATTTGATAAAGAAGATGATGACAATACTAGAATCTCTAGGCATTGAAATTTTTACAAACTAAATGTAGAAGAACTTTGGGCATTTGATGCACATGCATCATTTCTTGCTACATTTATATTGCTAAGCAAATTGGACATGCTTTTTCTTAATCTCTTAGAAGCAACTACATTTTCCCCCAAATCATCTCTAAGGTTCTTCAACACCATTACTACATCTGTCATAGTTGGTCGTTAATTAGGTGAATCACTTGAACAAAGCAAACCAACATGTAACAAAGAAAGTAGGCATTGGTGTAGAGCATTTTCTTCAAATTCATCTTCATCCACTTCACTAAAAAGACAATGGTCAATTAACTCCTTGACTTTGTTTGGAAATGCTAGCTTCACCCACTTGTGCAAGTTTAAGTCTCCAGAAAACATGTCACTAGTTGGTCATTTTCTAGTAAGCATTTCTAATAACAAAATGCCATAGCTGTAAATATCTCCTTTGGTAGAAACTGCCTCACCCAATCCATACTCTGCATTGAAGACAATCTTCATCAAATTTATTAAACCAACACATACAAATATTGTTGATGATTAAAGACAAGTAAAATTAACATTCTAAAATGTCATACCTGGAGCAATGTAGCATATGGATCCTTCATAAAAGGTGTTGAAGTAAGTGAATCTGTGAAATTTGCATCAATTAATTTTGCAATACCAAAGTCTGTTACATGGCCTATCATGTCTTCATCCAAAAGTACATTTCTAGGTTTTAAATCACAATGCCCTACTTGCACAAAAGAATCATGATGAAGGTATTCCATGGCATGGGCCACATCTATGGCAATGTCCAATCGTGTTTCCAGTCCCATTTCACATACATTTTCACCATTGTTGTCATCTCTATTATGATGCAATTGCTTCTCCAAGATTCCATTAGACATAAATTGGAACACTAATCCTTTGAAATGAGAGTTGGACCATGAGGTGATGATTCTCACCAGATTCCGATGTCGAACCTTTTGCAATACACCACATTCTGCTTTAAAACTCTTTTGAACATTGTCATCTTGCGACTGGAATACTTTCACAACAACAATTGTGCCATCACTCAAAATTCCTTTATAAACTAAACCAAAATTCCCTGCTCCCAGCAAATTGGTCTCAACAAATCCATTAGTTGCTATGTGAAGCTCTTGATATGAGATCCTTGGTGCTCTAACTTTTGGATAATGGCTAGTGAGGAAACAAAGTTATGTATACACATATTCCCTTTCCAAAGGTATCCCAAAAGTAGACAACATAATATAAAAGCAATAAGTCCACTCACTGTGAATACTACCCTTTTTACAAATGCAAAAAGAACTCTTGGAGTTTGACATGTAGGCAATTGGAATTCTTGTGGTCCACAACGACTAGGATTTCCAATTAAGGAGATGATAATTGTTTGATTTGCCAAAAAAGAGCCTTTTGGTATTTCCCCTCTGAGATTGTTAAAAGACAAATTCAAATACTGAAGCATCTTCAACTTATTGAGAGTAACTAGTATTGTCCCTGATAAGGAGTTGGAAGAGAGATCCAGCTGCATGAGACTCTGTAAATTTCCAATTGAATATGGAATAGAGCCTTGTAAGGAATTTTGAGATAAATTCAATGACTGTAGTTCACTGCAGCTTCCAAGTTCAGCAGGAATGACTCCTGTCAACTGATTGGCAGAAATGTCTATAGCTTGAGCCATTGCAATTTTACCAATCTCCTTGGGCAAGGAACCTTCTAGTAAATTCCAAGACAAATTCAAATAGAACTGTAAATTAGAAATTTTAGCAATTTCATGTGGTATATTTCCGGTGAGTCTATTGTAAGACAAGTCCAGCAATTCCAAATTTATACAATCTCCTAAGTTGGAAGGTATGCTTCCGGATAACTTGTTGTGATGAAGATGGAGTATTCTTAGTTGTTTAAGGAAGGAAAGGGAATTGGGAATCTTTCCAGAGAGTATGTTATTGCTGATGTCTAAGAGACCAAGGTGTTGTAATTGTTCAAAGCCATCAAGAATGTTTCCTTCTAATATATTGTTGCTCAATTGCAATCTTTCTAATTTTTCAAGGTTTCCTAAATGTGGAATGGTGCCATTTAAAATATTTGTAGCTAAATTTAGAAAGGATATGCTACTAAGATTGGCAATGTGCGGAGGGATGTTTCCTTTTATTTTATTTTTTGACAATGCCAACAGAGACAAATTGGTAGAAAGTTTTCCTATGGCAAGGGGCAAGACACCACTTAGTTTATTGTTGTAGAGAAGTAATTTTTCCAAGTGAGAACAATTGGTAAGAGCTACAAGAAAAGGCATGTTTGAAGTGTTGCCACTATCAAGCTGATTGGATTGTAAGGCTAGTAGTTTAAGAAGCGATAATCTACCCAACTCTATTGGCACTCTCTCACTCAACTTGTTAAATCTTAGATCCAATTCGGTAAGTTTTGAACAATTTCCGATGGAATTTGGTATGTTTCCACTTAGCTGATTTCCCCATAAATCAAGTTTACTCAACTTGAACATATTTAACAATGAAGCAGGAATGGTGCCCGACAATTGATTCTCATACATGGAAAGGATTTGCAAATTGGGGAGCAGGCCCAATTCTTGAGGAATGTTGCCTTTGAGTTTGTTTGTGCAGAATTGCAAATCTACCATAGAGGACATATTTGACAAAGAATTGGGAATCATCCCTGACAGGTCATTTTCATACAGGTAAAGTTTTCGGAGATTGGTGAGAAGGCCCAACTCTTTTGGAATGCGGCCAGTGAGTTTGTTTGTAGCTATTTGCAAATCAACCAAAGAGGAAAGATTTGACAATGCAGTGGGTAGGGTGGATGACAATTTATTTTCAAATAAATAAAGTATTTGCAAATTGGTCAACAAGCCTAATTCTTTTGGAATGCTACCAGTCAATTTATTTGTGCAAATGAACAGACCAATCAAAGTAGAGATATTTGAGAGAGAAGAGGGAATGTTTCCTGACAATTCATTGGTATGAAGTAAAAATCCTTTCAATCTAGTGAGAAGACCCAACTGGGGTGGAATAGCACCTGTGAGATTGTTCACTGACAGGTCTAACATAATCAATGCTGAAAGATTTCCTAAGGAAGAGGGAACGGTACCTGTGAGACTGTTTCCTCCCAAGTAAAGATATTGCAAATGTGGGAGAGAACCCAACTCTCGAGGGATATTGCCGTTCAGATTATTGAACGAAAGCGCCAGGGAAACCAAATTTCTGCAGCCGTTGAGTTGACTTGGGATATTTCCTTCCAAGTCATTGTAGTCCAGCCAGAGCTTCCTCAAACGAAAGAGGCGTCCCAATTGAGGTGGAATATGACCGTGAAGCGCATTCTCTGAGAGATCGAGTGATCGGAGAAAGGACAAATTACCAAGGCAAGGGAGATGGAGCCGGCCAGATCCATGGAGCTAAGGTTCAGGGCCACCAATCTGTGCGGATGACGGCAGCTGCAGGTAACCGCAGTCCAATTGCACAATGGGTTGGCATGACTCCAATCGGCAATGCAGCGATGGGGATCGATCGCTGGCGATCAGCTTCTTGAATGCTAACAGTGGTACCCGATCATCGTGAAATGAGTGAGGAGACGAGGAGGAAGAAAAAGTGAAGGGCAGAAACAGAATAGCAAAAATAAAAATGAGAAACGGCACGGCGATTGAAATGGAAAAAATTAAAATGTAATAGCAGGGAGGGACAGGGGAAATGTGGCAACGGAGAGAGAGCGGGGTGGGGTTTGTTTTTCAGAGAAACAGACAGTTTCCCTATAGGGAGCCGAGCAAATCAACAATGGGAAGCCAAGATGCAGGGGAGATTTGTGGTTTTAGGCGGGGCTTCACAGAGGTATTTTATACAGCGAAAAAGTAAAGGTTAGAGGGCTGAATTGTCGCGTCGTCGTGTATTCATTTCAATCGCATACACACACCAATCGCGAGAAAACCGCAACCAAACTCACTGTTCAACGTCTTCCTTTGAAACCCTAATAAATTATTCAATACGTCGTTCTTTCCTATACCACAATACGCTTTTAAATAATTATTTCCGACAATTTAGTTGCCCACACACATTTCTATTTAAAGTAAGGCATAAAGTAAGCATCCCGAAAATTTCTAAATAGATACTATATTTTAATTTGACATTTGGATGGATGTTTTGAAATCATCTTCATCCACGTACTAAAAACCATAACGATTTCGTGTGTAATTTTCATAGGAATAAAGCAAAATATTACTATAAACTAAAATTAGTGGTGTAGTTGTAAGGTCTATATATCATAGACTAGGTTTATATAATTGAGCTCAAGCCCATTTTACTGGGTATCAAGGGTTAGATAGGTTTTGACTCTGTTATTAACCATTTGTGTATTCCTCATATCATTTTGTCAATTGAATTTGATATATTTATTATTATTATTATTTTTTAAATCTATTTTTTTAACATGTGGGCTTTTACTGGGTATCAAGGGTTAGATAGGTTTTGACTCTGTTATTAACCATTTGTGTATTCCTCATATCATTTTGTCAATTGAATTTGATATAATTTTTATAATTTTTTTTTTTAAATTAATTTTTTTAACATGTTTTTTTAGGTATGAGTATATTGTTTAATGTAGGAAAAATTGTTTTCCAATTCTTATTTTTCCATTACTGCATATTTGACAAAAACCGTCCTCTCATAATATCTTTCAATTATTCCTATCTCTAAGTTTCATATCTCAAATTGTTTGAGTTAGTTCTTAATTGTGTTATTCCATTTTTTCATGATATGGGATGTTTAGATTCTATTACTTTTACACTTTGATCTCCTCATAGATATTTATAATTGTCCATGAAATAATATTGTTTTTCTCTTATAATATGATTTCTCAATTTTCCCTTCCTATAGCATTCTTGTACTTGACTTTCCAACCCCCTTTTATATGATACACACCTTTCTTCTTCTTCATTACACACTTCAAGCCATGTTTTCTTCCTCACTTTTAGCTTATCTCGGATGATTTTAAGTGGAACCATGATGTTGTCCATAGTTAACATTTTAATCCATACAAAATCAATTTTCTTAGTGCTTCGAATTCTACAGATATAGTTTTGTTTTGACTAGGAGTATCACATAAGGGGCGGTGTCTATTACTCTAGACAACTTGTTATCAAGTGTCTTTGTATTCACTCAATTTGGTTCCATCTAATTTTGGATACAATTATGAGACAAATCTCAATATCAATATTAAAGCTCTTTGAAAAGACCTCTACAAATTTTATTTTAACCTTTACCTATACATATGGCTTCTCTTTTAGCACCCTCCAACCAATGATGACAACCATTTCAATGAACCTATCCCATAGTTTGTCCCTTAGGATAGCATCAAATACTCTTTTGAAATTTACAAGACACCACCATAGTTATTTTCCTTTGTTCTCCCAATTATTTTATATAATGTGCTGAAGTGTGAGGGGGTCATCTATGGTGGAGTTCTTTGGTAAGAAGCCAATGTGCCATTTTCCTTTCCTTTTTTCTTTTTCTTTCTTTTTCTTTCTTTCTTCTTCTTCTCTCTCTCTTTTCTTTTTTGTTTTCATTTTCAGTATCTATTCCCTTATTTTTTTTCATAATCCCTCCTATGAAAAGATTGTGGGTATCGGGGGGGATGTCATGTATTTGGGTATTTAAAGGCATTGGGGGATATACAAAGGGGAATTAGGTAAAAATCAGGGATTTTTATTGGAAAGATGTATTAAGAGGGGGTAACCAAAAAGATTTTGGGAGGTAGTTATTCATATCTAATGAAGCTAGAGGTATTCTTTAATATCTCATCACAAGATCATTAAGTGAAGACTCCATGCCCCTCGTGTATTCGTAACCCCTTCAATTCCATATCATTAATTCTAGTTTCCCTTGGGTCACATGGGCCACATCTCCTAATTTTTGAATTGTACCTATAACTTCTTCATTCTTGGACTTGTCATTAAAAGGTTTGATCCATTTTCCATGGTTTATTGATCGGTTCACTAAGACCCACTCTTTCCTTCTTTCCTCTTGTTGGACAAGTGTGAAGTCCTCATCAATGAACCATGTATACCCCTTAACTTCCTTATTTCTCACAAAATTTGAGCTTTGTCCCATTCATATTAGAGTGTGGTGTCCAATACTCTTTCTCTACCTTCTTGACTCTCTCATTTTCCACCATTTCTATTGTTTGTATTGGCCTCACCCCATGTGATCTCTTAAGAGCCTTTCATTTTCCATGTTTCGTCTTCATACTTAATTTTTTCATTCACTCATTTGATTATAATGTTCATGACCTTGATTTTTCAATCATGTTATTATAGGAAAAGACTACTCGCCTCCCTAGGTGTAACGATATTGCATTGCCTTGACTTCTTATTGATGCCTACTATCTTTACCCAAGTTTTGGTTTGTTGAGTTGTTCATTGAATTGAGCTTTCACTTCTTTGGCCCTACCTAGAAATGTTATCATTTCCTCAATCACTACATTTTCTCAATGCTATCATTTCCTCAATCATTACATTTTCTCAATGCTATCATTTCCTCAATCATTACATTTTCTCAATGCTATCATTTCCTCAATCATTACATTTTCTCAATGTTATCATTTCCTCAATCACTGATCACTGCATTGTCTCATTTGATCTCTCCTTCCATCGAAGATGACCCCCTTTCTTATGAAGAGTGAACTTATTCCAATGATTTTATACATTCTATAAAGTATTGATATCTAGCTTAGTTCTTTTGATGGGTATTTCTAAAAGTTGGATGAACTTTTGTTTAGTGACAATGATGTGCAATATATTGTCTAATGTTACTCAATCTTTATTACAATAGCCACTAAGATAACTATACTAGCAATTGCCCTAAAAAGTGCAAAGAGAGGCCGATAGATTTTTTAAATTGGAAAAATGGTATAAAAATTGGAAAATTGGTCTAAAGATAATATTTGTAGATATGTATGTCATATACCATATGTATTGGCAAATTTAAATTTTATATTTCCATCCGAGATTGCTTTTCAATGCTTTGGTACACACTAATTATAATTATATTTCCCGGTGGCACTACCATATTTTCCAAAAGCAATTCAATGCTTGTGCTCAGGATATTTAAAAGTTATTCTATTCCTTCTCAAATAAATAGAACAATTGTTCAGTTTGCATGGAAAAAACACTTGAATGACCAGGTGTGAGTCACATACACTTCCGACCAATTGGATAAAACAATTGTTTAATTGGCATACAAGAAAAATAACAAGAGGAACAAATTAGCCACTGCAACTAACTACTGCAAGAACACCAAATTAAAGAAGAAAAATGATGAACTAAAGAAATGTTAGTGCCGGATAATTGCAAGAAAGAATCTCAAATCTGTTTAAGCTTAGTCTCCAGCATTTGAAGTTGGCAAAGTACTCATGTATATCATCCATAAATGCATGCCTCCTGAGGAGGAAGGTACAAGTGAAACATCTGAACCTTCGTTGAGTAAAGGTAACCCCTCATTGTAATCATTTCCAGACTAGTATACCCATACAAACAAGGTTTCTGCAAAGATGAAGCATCAACATAGACCCTTCTATTTAACAAAAAGGGGTTTACTGCTTAGTCAGGAGCACCCTTAAATAGGCAAGACTGTTGAGACTTAAATCCCAAACATAGCCTATAACTTATATTTTTCTAAAGACTAATGTAGAATTTTTGCAACCACAAACTAGTTTAGTCACTGACATCAGCTCATACCTTGCACAAGGTTCAATAAAAAAAAGGATGGCAGAGACACTCATACAGAGACAAATAAGGATGATTTTCTAGCACCCTTATAGCCTTGACATAATGAAATGATTTTCTAGCACCCTTATAGCCTTGACATAAATAATTCATTAGGTAATAAGATGCCACAAGTTGATGCATCAACTTGCTTATGGTGACTTCACCTTAAACAAAATATTTATGAGTATGCAAGCAAGCACACTGGGTTATCTGACTAAAGCATATGCACCAACAGTTCTAAATTGTCACCATAAACAAAATATTTATGAGTATGCAAGCAAGCACACTGGGTTATCCGACTAAAGCATATGCATCAACATTTCTAAATTTCTTCTTCTGGGATAGCACCAATCAGAAAAAACTTTTGCACTTACATAGCGATACAACTGTTTTGTTTTGGAAAGAAGTGAGTTCGTGGGTAGCCATCTGCTCCAAGGAGGGGACATGAAATCTAAATACTAAATATGCAGCAACAAATGTACTCAAATGTACTCAATTGTGTGGAAACTTTGTAGTTTGCCTACTTAAACCAACTCGGCCAAAACCAGAAGCTTGCAGCTTACAGTGAACAGCTTACAGTGGCTCTTCACTGGCAAAGATGGTCAAGATAGATGAACTCTTGGGAGGGTAGAATATATGACTGACATTGCAGCCTACAAGCAGTTCGTTACAGTGGCTCTTCACTGGTAAAGATGGTCAAGATAGATGAACTCTTGGGAGGGTAGAATATATGACTGACATTGCAGCCTACAAGCAGTTCGTTCAGCTGCCAACGAAAATGCTAAAAGATGTATTTGTGCTTTAAGAGATTTCAGTGTCTCAAAATGTGACTGTGATCAATAAACGATCTTGAATACCAAAATCAGCATTAAGTATTAATAAGCAAATGTCTTGACTTACCCAGACATGCTTCAATTAACCATTGATCATTTATCCTAACACGTTAACCAGGCAACACGTTTTTCTTGTTAGTTGCTATATTGGGAATGACAAATAGACCATTTCAAAATGTTTTGATCATATGAATAGCTGGTTTCATTGTATATTTATAGTCATCAGTGCACCTATTTATAATCGTTGTTCTTCCAACAAAAAAACTCTAATTTCAAAACAAGAAAAGTCAAGCAACGAAGGCTCAAAAAAGAAAGAAAAGGCATACAAAATGAAGTTACCATGTAAAAGTATTATTTATAGTATGTAGATATAGCAATTGGTTGTCTTCAACATCCACTATAAATGTATTGTACTAGGAGAAAAGTTATTGTGGAGCCTCAGACAGACAATCTGTTCAAAAGAACCGCTGTCAATGATTCCATTGCAATTTGCATTTTCAAAGTTCATAAAAAACTTAAGAAGATAAGGCATAAAGCAAACAAATACTATGCTCTTGTGCAAGAAAAGGAAAATATGTAGCTTAAGCATGTGCAAGAAAAGAAAAATATAGTCCCAATCTAACCACTGGAGTGTATTTTCTCACTGCCTTAGCTTAAGCATGTTTAAGGTCATAATACACACATGCATGCAAGCAGAAGGAGTTGAACCAGACAATTGCACAAGAGAATTTTTTCTATTAAGACGTCACATTGAACATGAATGCATGCAAAGTTGCAAACACCAACCATAGAAGTTAAGCTTGATCTGTGCTACTGAACACAATAAAGTTTTATAATTTTTAAATATATAGAAGGCATAAAGGCTGGAGTTCATTTGAGCATCTGCTTGAGTTAGATCTGTTGATGAAGAAGTTGAACTGAATCCTTTCAGTTAATCACCATATGCCAGGCATTTTTTTGGAGAGTAAAAGGCATGCAAATAGAGCTTGTCACTCAGACATGCAAATAAAGTTTTATAATTTTTAAATATATAGAAGGCATAAAGGCTGGAGTTCATTTGAGCATCTGCTTGAGTTAGATCTGTTGATGAAGACTTCAACTTACTTTGCATGCAAACACCTAACAAAGAAGTTGAACTGAATCCTTTCAGTTAATCACCATATGCCAGGCATTTTTTTGGAGAGTAAAAGGCATGCAAATAGAGCTTGTCACTCAGACATGCAAATAGAGCTTGTCACTCAGACATCATGGCAGCCTCATCAAGCTCTTTTGAATAGGGTATGTACTGGAAATGTACAAGGCAGTTTGGAGTATATAGTTATAAGTGATACCAAGCCAACAGCCACTGGTTTTGAGATGAATGGGTATAATAAAGGATACAATAAACACAAAAGTGAAGATCAAACACTCAGCAAACCTGCACACTGTAACTTTTGTCATCTCAACATTTAAACGTTGCCCACCAATGTCCATATTGTTCAATGACAAAGCACCCTGGGTTTCTTGAGCAAAAGGATAAATAAACTGGACCACAAGAACAAAGGGATCAGGATGTATTTTATAAACAAATTTTCTTTAAAATTCATGCATTTGAGATACAAAGGTCATAAACAGAAGACACATGCTGTTTTTCACATAAAACCATAACTTCTCACTGAATTCCATCAAAACATAATTGGAAGAAAAGTGGATAAAATAAGAATCAAACACAAACGTAACAACATCAAATATATCATCAAATGCTATATTTCCAAAAATTCTGATCAAACACACGAGACCACTAGAATCCAAACCATTAAGGAGAATTACTTAAGTACCAATAGATCATGATAATTTGTAGTGAATTAGAATTCTATATCATAGACCTTCTACAATGACTATCCAACTACACATTTACAACAATTTAACCTGACTACTGCTACTCCAGCAAAAGAACCTACTAATCTAATTGAAACTTAGTCTTTGCCTCTAATATCTGGCTTAGGCCACACATAGTAGATGGATAGCACTTTAATAAACTATAAATATGCTTGCTTTTGCATTTTAAATCCAGTTAACCTGTCATAGCTACGTGTTGAAGACTATCAACTGCAAAAATTCATTGAATTAGCTCTTGTTTACACTGTCTTGATACATCGACTGTCTTCAAGACCCTATATTATAGTTAATGATGAAATTCGAAATCTCAAGGAAGATCAACAATTTGTGTGACACCAGGCATATTATTCCAGTGGCAAGAACCAAGCCCCCAAACATGATTTGATGTAGAAGGTCCTGAAGCCATCTGTTGAATATCTACATAGAAATCATCATTGATTAGAGTGGCAAGAACATCGCTAATAGCATATTGCTCTTTCTCAACAAGCTCAGCATAGGAATCATACCAATCTAAGACAGGGGAAACATTTGGCCTTGCAAGGTTCAATAACGTGGAAATTCTTCATCTCCACAGTTAGTGCTAGACATAAATTCGTTGCGCTCTTCAATCTTTATGTTCACCCGTGACAAAAATGCAATAAAAAAAATGAGCCTTCTCAAAAAGAGGGGTGAGACTGTAGCAGATTTAGTACCTTTAGTTGCAATAATAGGTTTATGTAGTTTCCAAAATAGAAATATGTTAAGAGATGAAAATCCATGTGTTTTCCCTATTATTTTCATGAAAACAACTCACTGAATGGAAACACTTACCAATTGCTGACTGAGCGAATGATGACTCAACCCATGGACTGGTGCTCAAGAGCTGGGGAGGTGTTTTCACTGAATATTGAAGCAGCAGGACCACCCAGAGGGGTGATTGGATAACTGTATTCACCACATTCTATTTCTAACTCACTTGCTCCAACACAATTGGTCAAGTTACTTCTTGATGAGATTGATGGCAATTGTGTAATCATTTATGAAGATTGCTTATTCTGGCCACCACCCATTGCTTGAGACTCATGCAGTAAAGCTTATAACAACCCACAGTTGTGTGGGGAGAAGCCATCAACATGGGTGGATGGAATAGAAGGTGGTAGTGTGTATGAGTTATTTTCTGTAGGAGTAGTAATTGTCTCCATACGCGTGCCAGTGGTATGCACAGACTCCGCAAGCTGGCTTGAAGGGAGCTCCAACTTCACAACTTCACACTTGATAAGGGTGTAGGAGGAGAGAGATTTCCAATGAAAAGGACATGGCTGCCAGTCTTCAAACCCCCAAGGGATGTTGATAGATTATGATTGGAATTCCTGTTGCTCAGATTAGGATCATAAGGAAAACCATTTGCCCCAAACCCATCCAATCTGGGAGGCTAAGCACATGACGACCCATCCAATCTAATATATTCACATAGAATTTTCTCCTTCAGTTGCTTGTCTTGCCATACATCTCTCTCTTCATACCTTCTACAACACGTAAATAATTTATTAACAACCTCTAAATAAATAACAATTACATGAACTTCAAGAAACAATCTAAGGTACACAGCATGAGCAGAACAACAAAGTCTCATTGAAAAATTACCATCATTCAATCTATGGAAAGAGCTTTGAAAGCAACTAATACTCAAAAGAATAAAATCCTTACCCATTCATCTAGGACGCCTTCTGTAGGACCATGAGGTTTTGCAGCGTTGTCATCTACAGGCTTCTTGTGTGCTTCGTTATGAGATTCTATTTCTTCTATAGGCTTCTTCAATTTCTCGAGCTCCTTGTAGAAACAACCAACATTTTAGGGCTTTCAAGTGACAAAAATGAATGCAAAACCAATTTAATTTGAATGACCTGAATAAAAATTGAGCCCATCTCGTGAAGAACCATAAATTATATCTTGGATGGTTGTTGTGGATCAAGAAATACCACACGCAATTCATTCTCCACTACTAGTGACTCCTTATTCTCGTCAAACTTCAAATCAGGACAATGGTCATGTTTCAGTTTTGATAACAAAAGAATAAACATTTCAAATTCCAGTGCCTTAAATCCACAGAAAGAACAAAATGATTATTATTTAACATATACTATTTTTACAAAGGGATGAAATAGTGATCCAATTTCATAGAAACTAAGTATATCTTAAAAAATATCAAAATTATAATAAAAAATGCCAAAACCACAATTTACGTAAAGATTCTACCAATATTAAAAAATCTAAAATCCACACAAAAGAGCTAATATTAAATCAATCAAAATAGGGCGCTGAGAAAATTAAAGATAAAGAAATTTAATGAATGTCTCAGCCATGAGAAGAATGCCTAATTATGGTTGAAAGGTATAATAATAGTATGTTCGTGTTGAATCAAAAGGGTTGGAAGCAGTGGACGGTGGTTCTAAGAATTTCTAAAACAGAACTCCACATACCAGTTCCAGAGTAAATTCAATGCCCTCTCTTAGGTTAAAGCTCACAATTTTGAATTTATCCTTCGTCTTCTTCTTTTTCTGAGGGTTTTTTGGCTGCTCTACAAATTTTATAACTGCACCAAATTATCATCATTGGCAGAAAACCTCTTTTATAAGCCACACATAACATCCAAACATAACGTTGATTTAATTATAAAGAAAAGGTATTGTTTAGATCCATGCTCCCAAGTACCATATAGCTCAGAAAGTAAAACTAAGTATTTTATAGCACCAAGACGTGTATTTTACCAGTTGTAGTTATGGAATCTTTTGACCAAGGATACCATTTGGAGGTCTCATAAAAGATATTTTGGGAGCATTTTACTGGAACTGCAAGCATCATTCAAAAACATTTAGTAACAGAGTAAAACAATCGAGAACTTCTTTTGAATGAGATCTGGTTGGATTGACAATGTATACATAACTACCTGAATCCAATTGAAATCTTCTGCTTTGATATGAAGCTTGACTTTCTAATCATACTTACTTTAAAGGCTACAAATGATTTGTTGACATTCCTTACCTTCACAAGGCTAGAAACTTGCTTTCCAGTTTCATCTGTACAATGATAAAAACGACTTGAGGTTTCACGTAAAAAATAATAACTACAAGAAAAATGCATGAGCTATCAATACGCGCCCCTAGTTTCGTCAGATTTACAACCTAAGAAAAGAAATAAGTTTACCCTAATTCTTGTAAACTTCTTTTCATATTTGGCAATGGTTGATCCGGTATCTATTAATGTGGCGTACACTTATTCTGAAAACGAAAATGATAAAAAATAAAAAGCACATATGCAAGTTTAAAAACATTGAATTTGAGTCAATGTCCGATCAAAATCATCATTGAGACTCTAATAGTTAATGAACTTCTGAATTTCTGTTTTTTATTCTAATAGTTAATGAACTTCTCATGGTCTCCTTCCAACAAGTTATCTCCCATGCATGGGGATAAAATGCATTGAACCACAAACATCGTTATCGTATAAAATATTTTTATACAAATTGGGGTTTCATAAACCAAAATGCACACATGAAGAAGAGCTTTTAGGAGCGCAGTTTTTGGTCTCGGAAATCGGGGACGGAGTTCGGTCCAAGAACGATAGGGGCATGTTAAAGAACGGGTGATTTCATTGAATGGACACCACATGGAGTGGACTCCCTGTTATTGTCTAAAAGTAGAGGAATTTTAAAAGAATCGGCGAAAATGTTGACGCTCGATTCTATAATGTCCAAATTCATCTTCCCCTGTATGCTATTAAACCTCCAAAGAAAATAAGCATCAACTGATTCCTAACAGAACAAACACATTGTTCCCCTCATAAACATCTAATATATTCACACAGAGCTTGCTCCTTCAGCTGGTTGTCTGGCCAGATATCTCTCTCTTCGTACCTTCTACAACACAAAAATAATTTATTAACAACCTCTAAATAAATAAAAGTTACATGAACGTCAAGAAACAATCTAACGTACATAGAATGAGTAGCACAACCAAGTCTCATTGAAAAATTATCGACATACAATCCGTGGAAAGACCTTTGAAAGCAAATAATACTCAAAAGAACAAAATCCTTACCCATTCATCTAGGGCACATTCTGTACGACCAAGAGGTTTTGCAGCCTTGTCATCTACAGGCTCCTTGCATGCTTCGTTATCAACTTCTGTTTCTGCTATAAGCTTATTCAATTTCTCCAACTCCTTGTAGAAATAACCAACATTCCAGGGCTTTCGAGTGGCTAAAATAAATGAAAAAGCAACTTAATTTGAATGATATGAATAAAAAATGAGCTCATCTTGTGAAGAGCCATAAATTATACCTTGGATGGTTGTTGTGGATCAAGAAATACCTCACAAAATACTTTCTCCACTGCCAGCGACTCCTTATTCTCTTCAAACTTTAGGTCAATACAATGGTCATGTAAGTTGAAATTTACAAAGGCAAACCAAGAGTTTGAGAGTGGCAAAATCCTTTTTGGAAAAATCGCAAACCATATACTTGTGTAAACATGAATATAAATTTAAACCATGCCACAACCAGAAGAAAGGTTCCTACAGACTAATATTATACCCAGACTCTTGTCATCTGAAAGTATTTTCCATGATAATCGCTTATGTATTGATAACTAGTCTGCATACAAAGCAAACTCAAACTTAACATAGACCCTGCATACAAAACATACCCAAACTTAACACAGACCCTGGAGCATTATTGCTGAAGATAGACGAAAAGAATAGGGGTTTTCAACATAATACCTCATAATACCTCTAAACGCTTGTTGAAGAGGACCGAACCCTGACACTGCAATCATAAGAGGCTGAGGTTGTTCAGCTGAGATAAAAAAAAAAAATGGTAGTTAAACAAAGAAGGAACAATAATTAGTGAGACCTTTAAGTTGTTGCCGAAACTGCAAGCCATGCTTGTTCATTCGGCTACGAACCAGAGCAAGGCAACGAAGAAGATGAAACATAAGACAGTCATTAGTGACGACCGTAAGCCAAGAACAACAGTCTTGTGTATGAGGTAGAAACCCTAGTGAAACAAGGGTTTATCAGAGGAATTTTTCTCCAATAGTAAACTCACCAACCATTATAATCCAATCCAAACAAATGGGAAAATCAAGAAATACGAAACGCATGGCCATGCAGTGATAATAAAAAAATATGGACATGAAATAAACCAAGCCAAGGCACCGAACCAAAAAAATATGTGCAAGAAAGTAGCGAAGCAAATACAATACAGAGTAGAGAAGAAGATCAGCGTAAATAAGAGCATGATCTGAGATCCTCCCTTTCAAAGGGTCAATAAGCGCTCTGGTAGCTTTTTCATATGGAGCGGGCATCCCATGCGCATCGAGCCATTCTTCGGATTTAGCAGCCATTCTTTCCCTGCCTTCAAAACCATCTATCTGATTTCGCGATTGTCGGAAATGAAACGTTTTGCATCATAGCTGGAGCACATCCCATTATCCAGCAATAAATTCTATACCTAATTCAAACTGACTCTTCTGCGCACTCTCTCTCTGTACAGATGCTCGCTGAATATGGAAAACATGTGTCAATCACAGGGACAAAATAGAAAACACGTGTCAATCACAGGGACAAAAGGATGACGAAAGTCTGTTCCAAAGGAAGGCCTATCGGTCTAAATATTGAAAATTATTTTTTCCTCTTATTACATTAAAAAACTTTACCACTTCTGTGAGTGTTTAAACATTCTTTTTTCTATTTTATATTATCATTTTAAATGGAAATTAAAACTAACATTTAAATATTTGTAAAATTAAATCTCTTTTAACATAAACTTACACTACATTTTTTTTTAAACCACCTTTTTGTTAACCTTAATTATCATAATTTTAATTTTATTTAAATTAATAATTTACTTAAAATATCACAAATCATTTTAAGAAAATAATATAAACATCTAATTTCCTGGAAAAAAAATAAAATAAAAAATAACAACATAAACATAAAGGCCATTAATCTCCCCTTCTCATTATTTATTAATTTTTATTTGTATACCAATCCAAAAGAAATTAATTTACACGAGATTTGTTTTTCAAAAAGTAATTGAATTTTTCTCTTACATTTATGAACTCACTTGTAACTTAATTGAATAAATGAGGTTTCGAGGTAACTTCAAATCTTGCGAGACTTAATCGCCTCAAATGCGGCGCAGAATTAATGAACGGCGAATGTTTTGGAGAATTAATCGGCCGCAAATAAATTAAATTAAATTAATTAGCGCAGGGTAGCTCGCTTTCTCTAATAACTTTGGAGTTTGTCATCTTGTGCCGGTAAGTTACCGGGTTTTCTTTTCAAATTTGATATCTGTCCATAGAACGTTGCATTAACTCCAAGGGGTGCAATACTGCCATCCTTTTCTGCACTGAAGGTTCTCGATTCCAGGCAAAACGACATATTGACGGTGCTATTGCTTCTCTTCTGCCATCCATTTAATTCAAGCAGATCCTAGAATTGTATCCCCCCTGTTCTTATAGTTTCTTTTTTGGGATTTGGGGTACTCTCATCCAGGAATTTCATTAAATCTATATCTAGCTACCCTGACAAAATCTACAGGGATCCTCTTAGTGGTACTTTCTCCTATAGATACTTCCATCTAGTGATCTTGTCATCCAGGCTTATTTGAAGATCGTTAGTACCTCTTGTCAGGCTCTTTCCCTTCATTCTATCTGTCTCATTTATGTCGGTTGACAGTGACTCTCCGGCCACGAAGGCTCTTTTCTCGGCTGCCATTGAGGCTGAGGAGGCACATGAATCTGCTGTTTTTAATCTGAAATGGCATGCCACGGTGGACGAGATGTTACTCCCCTCCTGTCAGGCCACATCACCTCCTTTTTGCCCGGGTGTGGATTCAGACAAAAAGGGTCCTATCTTCCCCAAAGGTGGTATAGATCAAGGCAAGGGGAACCGCCCCATGAATTCATGGAACCCGGTCAAAACCATTCCTCCCCCAAAGGCAGTTTCTGTCTCCAGTGCGACTTTGTCTGCTCGTATTGATAGCCTTCAGAAGCTCGCTCTCATCGGGAAATGGCATTTTCCAGAGATGACCGAGGTCGAAATGAGATCATGGCTATCTTCTAAATGGCTCCCTCTGATTGGTTATATCTCAGTCATTTCTCGGCTGATGAAAGACTGGTTTTCCTTTCACTTTCAGAAAATATCTGATCTAGAAATGATCCTCAATAAACCTTGGGTTGTTGGTAGGAGCTTCTTGTTTCTATCTCGATGGTATATGGGTTTTGACCCTCTAAAAAATACACCATCTAATTGCATGATTTGGGTCAAACTCCCCAATTTACCGTTGGAATTATGGTCTGTTGAAACTCTCATGGAGATTGGTAATTCAGTTGGAAAATCTATTTACGTTGATCCTTGGGTCAGAGGGGAGAAAGATAAAAGGATTGCATGGGTTCTGATTGAAAAACCCTACAAAGGGGGTTATCCGGAGCAAATTGAGATTACATGGGAAGGCTCCACGATTTGCCAAAGACTAGACTATTGGGGAATTCCTTTCCGGTGCTCTCTATGTCACCGCACAAGTCATCTCATCAATAATTGCAGGCTCCACTTTAAACGGAAAACCAAGCGTTTTCCTCTCCGGAAGGGAAGAATCACTGCTGTGGAATCTCAGTGTGATGACGCAGATGGCCTTCTCAATCGTGTGCCTTCCTAGGTTAAGACCTCTTCTTAGTTCTTTTCTCATGATCCGCCCTCACCGGTTTTGAAATGCCCTTCCATCCCCGAGCCAATCGAAGATAATCCGGTGCCCTCTCCTTCTCCCATGGATAAAGGCGACTTTATGGTTGGGACATGCCCCATTATGCTCAGTTCTTCGACCCCTTCATCGGTCACGCCCCCCGCTCATCTCCCCAGAGGTAAGGAGCCTATGCCTACTCCCTCGCCTGTTAATTCCCCGACAAAATCGCCATTTAATAAATCAGACAGCGATATTGATTTTCTCCTTCACAGGAACCCTTCGATCCTCGAGCCTTTAACTATTCATAAGCCCTCCTTCCCATCCATCAGCCCCAATTCTGCAAAGAATATCACTGTCCGGAAAAAGAAGAGAGGGGATTCCCGCCATTTTAGAGGTAGAACAATTGTTTCAGACTATGGCATTACTAATCTCTCCCTTGTTGAAGTACCAATCTCTGAGTCTCCTGCGCCTCAGCCTCTTAGAGCATGTATGGCTGGACAACCATCCAAATGACCTTCCTGACTTCTCTGAATATCAGGGGTTTGGGTGCCGCCCCTAAATTTCTGGCGCTAAAAGAGATTTTCTTATCTGCCCACTCTCATATCATCTTCATTCAGGAAACAATGCACTCAAGTAAGATCTCTATAGCCTTCTTCAGAAGGATGTTTCCATCCTGGTATATCGTTGCTTCAGATGCTGATGGTTTGTCGGGAGGATTGGCAGTCATGTGGGATCCGACTCGGGTCAAAGCTAAAGCCTATAAATGTTGTGCAGGCATTCTTATCTCAGCTTTGGTCAGGGGTCAGCCCAAGATCTTAAATATTTTGAACATCTATGGGCCTTACAGGAACAAATCATCCTTTTGGGATCTGCTGTTTGCATCGGAAATCCTAGATATCGAATCTCTATTGATTGCTGGGGACCTTAATATAGCTTTGAATTCTAACGAATGCTGGGGCAACTGCAGGAAGTCCGATCCTTTTGCTGATAGACTTCGTTCGGAATTCCTTAATAGGAACCTGGTTGATGTAATTCCTAAAAGGATGGCTCCAACGTGGAATAATTGCAAATCTGGTTCGGGGTTCATAGCTAAACGTCTTGACCGTTTTATCATCAATGCCAGTATAATAGAGCAATGGGGAATGCCGGTGGCATGCACTGGAAATGACTATACGTCTGATCATCGCCCCATCTACCTTGAATGGAGGGTCTTGGAACGTAAGTTGGGTTACTCATTCAAGTTTAACAGAACCTATCTTAAGGATGAGTCCTTCAATGTTCTCATAACAAAAAAATGGGAGGAATTAAAGCAGTCGGAGAGGACATCCTTCTCTACCTTTCGTGATAAGATCCAATCGCTGAGGGAGACAGCAAAGGATTGGATAATTAAAAAGAGGAGGATTGATAAAAAGGCGCTTGAAGATATAAAGAAGGAGCTAAGGATTTTATCTGACTCGGTTTCCTATGATTCTATGTCTTTTGATCAAAAAATTCATCTCAGATCCTTGGAGAAAATGAAACAAGCGTTGCTGCTTAAAGAAGAATCATCCTGGAGGCTCAAAAGTAGAGCGATTTGGCTCAAGGAGGGTGATCGTAATACAAGATTCTTCCATAATTTTGCAAATGCGCGAAGGATTAGAAACTCGATCTGGAAGATCGAGGATGAAAATGGAGGCTTCGTTCATTCACAGCAGGACATAGAGATGGAGGCTACAAAATTCTTCCAGAAGCAATACAGGAGGCGGCCAAATGAGATTAATGACGTTCTTTGGATGATTGAACAGGTTCCTGTTATGTTTGATGAAGCTGCCAATGCAGAATTTTTCAAGGCCATCACGGAAGAGGAACTTTATGAAGTCATAAAAAAGTTTCAAAAGGACAAAAGTCCTGGGCCAGATGGATGGCCGATCGAATTCTTCTCACACTTCTACGACTTGTTCAAAGATGATCTGCTGGGGATGGTGGATGCTACCCGTATGTCAGGGAATATCAACAACGCTCTCACAGCTACATTTATAGCGCTCATTCCCAAAAAGGAACAGTCTGATTCATTTGCAGATTACAGGCCTATTGCATTGTGCAACATCCTCTTCAAAGTCATTTCAAAGATTATTGCCGAGAGAATGAAACCGGTCCTTAACTCTTTCATTTCCAGGGATCAACATGCGTTTTTAAAACACAGAAATATTCTAGATGCAGTCGCCTCGACCCAAGAGTGTTTGTTCTCTGTCTTATCAAAAAATATTGATGCTGCTGTTTTAAAGGTTGATCTGGAAAAGGCATACGACTGTGTGGACTGGGGGTTCCTCCGTATGCTTCTTGCAAAAATTGGTCTGAGGTCTCAAGGAATTAATTGGGTGATGGCCTGCGTTGAGAACGTTCAATTCTCAGTCATCATTAATGGATCCCCTTCATCTCCCTTTCAGGCGGAAAGAGGACTTCGTCAAGGATGTCCTCTCTCTCCTCTTCTTTTTATCCTAGTCATGAACACTCTCAGTTCGCAGATCAACAATGCAGTTGCCGAGCATCGATGTGTTCCGATAAAGATTTGCAAGAATATCTTTCTTTCACATAATCTGTTTGTTGATGACATTCTTTTATTTGCTATGCTCTGTAAATCTAGCTGGTTATGCCTTTCAGGTATCTTTCAGAAGTTCCAATCCGCATCGGGCTTGGTCATTAACAGAGCCAAATCCATTTTATATCACAACGACTCAAATCTGGAGCTGGCGCAATGGATTGCTGCTCTATTTGGTGTCAATTTGGCATCAATTAAAGACGGCTTCAAATATTTGGGCTTTTTCCTCAAGCCAAAAGCGTATCGCAACCAGGATTGGGCTTGGCTGATTGACCGGTATTTCAAAAAAATCTCAAGATGGGAGCTGCGCTTTTTATCCCTTGGAGGCAGACTCATCCTGGTTCAATCTGTTCTCTCCCAGCTTGCGGTCTATTGGGCTCACCTCTATTTCCTGCCTGCTGCTATTGTTCGAAAAATGGTCTCTTTATCAGCAAATTTTTTATGGGGAGGGCGTTCTCAACATTCTAAGATTCACTTGGCAAAAATGGATTCAATCTCCAGGCCGAAGAGGTCCGGCGGATGGGGTCTCTTACATTTGCGGTCTTTTGGCAAGGCCCTCCTCTGCAACTCTCTTCACAGAGGCGTCTTTGGTAATAGCAAATGGAGCGCCATCATTAATCAAAAATATTTGAAGGGTAGATCCATGGTTTACTGGTACAGAAAGAAGACTCTCGGCTCAAAAAGGGGATCCGCTATTTGGCTCGGCTTTAGAAAGGTAAAGGACCTCTTCTTCGACTTTCTTAGGTGGCGCTTTTCTTCCGGCTCCAGCATCCTTATTGGCGTTGATTCAACTGTATATGGCCTGGAAAAAAAGCTCTCTCCCGATCTGCTTGCTTTTTTGCATACACGGGGTCTGTTCACATGGGATAAATTGATTTTGTCGTGGTCTTCTTCCTCGCCAATCTGGAAGGATGCTGAAGATCTTGGTCTGCCTCAATCGCTGCGACAGACTTGGGAGCTGGCGACAAAGTATTTTGTTGACAAAGGAATCAAACAGACAGGTAACAATGATGAATTGTCATGGTCTATGCCGAATTCATCTCAACCAGTTCGCGTCAAGGATTTATATGAAGCTGCCTCATCAAATCTTCAGCCGCGGCCCTCTCCAATCTTCCCTTTAAAGTTCTGGAAAGCATCTTGCCCGCTCAAGGCAATTTTATTCTCTTGGCTGTTCTTTTCCAATCGGAACCTCACATGGGAGGTCCTTCAACGAAAGGGATGGTCAGGACCAAGCAGATGTGTAATGTGTCGACAAGCGTCTGAATCCAATGTCCACATGTTTTTTCAGTGTCCGACATCAGCCCAAATCTGGTATGATCTTTCTATATCTCATGGTTTTTCTCTACAGGTTTTCTCTACAGTTCAAGAGGGATTTAAGTGGTGGAGTGCCCAACGCCCAGAATGGCGATCCTTATTCATCATCACGTGTTGGTGTCTCTGGAAATGGAGGAATGCCTGCATTTTTCAGGACTCCAAGGATCCTATTCGCTCTACGCTGGTGCACATATCAGCTATGCTCGATCCGGCTTGTCAATGATGGTTCTTCTTCTCATGTTTTCTTTTCATGCGGTTCTCTTTTCTTCTCTCCCCACTCAGCTTTCTCTCTGTGACCCATGCTGATCTTTTTCTACAGTATTTCCCTCTCATTTTTGGAAGATATTCAGGATATGTTTTGATATATTGGGTCTTCTCAAATGGATTTGTTTCAGCTCTTTCTTGATATAGGCCCAGATTTCTAGCTTTTGCTAGGCCTCAGCTAATATCTTCTGCATTTTCAGGAACAGCAGGCCGACATGTTTTGGCTTTTATGTATATGCTCATTATATTTTCTTAATATAATACTATGAAGATTTTCTCTCTGAAAACTTTGGAGTTTGTCAATAGTAAACATGGCATTGGAAAATTGAAATTCTGAAATATAAAGTGCTTATCATGCCGCTGAAGGTTTATAGTATCTTAACGTTTTCTTACGCCAGAAAGTTTATAGTATTTTGACGTTTTCTAATGACAAGTTTTCGGACACTGCCCCTCTACGTAGAATTTTCGAATATTAAGTTCCAAAGTGTCTTAATTTTAATTTTACAGTATTAAATTTCTAAGTTTATTTTTAACAAGCCAACTTTCTTAATTTTCGGATATTATATTTCAAAGTTTAAATTCAAAATTTAAAAGTTGTTGAATTTGGTAATGTTAAAGATCAAAGTTATTTAATTTTAGAATATTAAATTTCAAAGGTTTTATTTTTTTAACATTTTGATTATATGTATAAATATTAGCATAATCATATATGAAAGATGGAAAATGATGTAGATTAGTATATATAGATTATATTTACTAATGCAGTTGTGTTAGTTGATGACAATATATATGGGGAGGATTAGTAAACCATTGTTAATTATGGCTAAATATGTTCAAGTTATAATTAAGGAGAGTTTTTTATTGTCAATATAGAGTTAACTATGAATAATCACGATTATGCACAATTCATTATAGTTCACTATGATTATTATTGACTATGATTTTTCATGTTTGATTATGGGTGACCATGGTTGTTCATATTTGATCATGGTTGACCATGGTTGCCCATGATTGACTATGGTAGGGTATGTTAACCATAGTTGACGATGTTGACCAAGGATGAACATGGTTTGACCAATTCGAGCATGGTTAACCAGAGTTTTCTATCATAAACTATTGTCATCCATATTGACAATGGTGCCCATGTTGACCATGTTCGACCATAGTGACCTTAATGTTAATGTTAAATCAAATACTCCACCTACCTTCGCCTTGATGATGAACCGTAGTGGAGGGTTTGAAACGTTGGCTCCAAGAAAATTTCCGATGTGATCTCTCCGAAAAAATTCTCTTCTAAACATTATGGATCATAGAAGTCTAAACTTAGAAACATAGTGACCTTAGCTGAGTATGTTGGACCATTCTAATGATGGTTGACCATGGTTTGCCATGTTGAGCATGGATTGACTATGGTTTTCCAAGGTTAACTATGGTGAACCAAACATGACCATGTTTGGTCATGGTTGATCATTGTTGCCCATTGTTAATGATGCCTAATGATGGTTAATTAAAGTTGATGTTTGACCATGGTTGACTATGGTCGATCAACCATCATCGTGAACAGAGTTAACTACGGCTGATGATGGTTGAGCATGTTAACCAGAGTTATCCATATGCCACCATACCTCACAACCATAATTAACTATAATAAACCATGATGACCACATTGACTATGGTTGACAATGATTGACTATGGTTAACCATGATTAACTATAGTTAGTATGGTTAATGATAAATGACCATGATTACTCATGGTCGACTAAGGTCGATAAGGGACCATCGTTGACTATATGTTGACTATGGTTGATCAAATATGACCATGTTTGCTCATGGTCCACTAACGTTCACCATGATTGCCCATGGTTGATTAAGATTGACATGAATGAGTATGACTAACTATGGTAAATATTAGTCAACCATACTTTGTTTTTTATTTATCACATTACAATATTGAATATTAAATCAACCTTAAATCTTATTGAATATAAATATTAAAATATTAAACCCTATGCACAAACCTTAATATTAACATTATTAATAAACCTTATTAATATTAATATTAATGTTATTAATGTTATTACAATTAATATAGTAACTTAATACTAATAATAATATTATTAATAATATAGTCAATAATAATAATAACATATTCAATTTTAATATTAATATAAACAACCTTATTAATATTAATATTGATATTATTTTGATCTTTGCAATACTCACATTGAAGTTTTTTTGGGCGGAACCATCAAATGTGGCCCATCCTAAGGACAAAGATTTGAAATCTGATCTATAACATAGAGAGAAACAGGTGAGAAATGTGGGGAAAAAGAAACTTTAGGTAATTTGAAAGCTAGAAGGTCATAATAATCAAACATGCCAATAATTAATGAGATTAAAAAATAAATCAAAAGGTCATGAATGCTAAAATATATATAGATAAATAATTATTAAATTAAAAAAAAATAACAAACTAAGACCAAATAATTAAATAATTTAAAACAAAATTAATATGAAAAGGAATAATAAAATATAAAAAGGGAAAAGGCCTACTCGATGGCTCCAGCTCGAAACATAAAAAAAACTTCAATGTAAGTATTCCAGAAAAACAAGATCTAGATTTCTCTTCTCACAAAAGCTTTCAATCTCAAATTAATATTATTATTAACATTTAAAACTTTGATTATGACCATGGTTAACTAAGTTTGACAATGTTTGACTTTAGTAAATCATAGTCGATTATAGCTTAATATGACTTTAGTAAATCATAGTCGACTATAGTTTAATATGATAAAGTTAACTAAAATTAGCTATAAATTGATAAATATTATAAGCATAGTGTAACTTATAGACGAAATGATCTTTTTCACAAATATTTTTTGGTTAATTTTAACTGAAATCCCACATAGATTTTAAAAAATTTGAATTTAGGTTGTCTCATCTATAGAATTCAAGTGCTTGAGAGACTTTCCAAAATATTAAATCCATTTATACATTCAAAAATTATCTTAAATAACAAAAAAATTACATTCTTTCTCAAAATTATTTTAGGATATTCCAATAAAAAATAATAAAAAAATATATTTCATCTATAAAATAAATAACATAAATATTATATAATAATATTTATGTTAATAATTAGAATTAAAAAAATATATAAAAATAAATATGACTCAATATAATGAGTTAAATAATTTCGAAAATATTAATTTCTAGATTATATTTATATGTTAGCCGACTGAATGTAAAAACGTGTTAAATATTATTAAGTGCAATTGGTTACAAAAGGAGATAACCCTCTCAAAGTGGTCAAGAAGGTTTCCTCTTCTCTTATTGTATATATTTATTACATTTAATTGGTAATAGCTATGTGATTTTGGATATTATATTCGTTATATATTTGTTACATTTAATTGTTATATAGCTATATGTTTTTCGATATTATATTCGTTTTTTGATATGAAATAGTGTAGTTCATACAAGTGGTATTATTTATTGATAAGTTTTTAAGTTTTTTTTGTTTTTTAATTAGGTAATTCAAGGGAATTTTAATTAGTTTTTACTTCGTGAGGGATTATAATATTGATTTTGTCTTGATTTTGCCATCAAAGTGTATTGATTTTTTTATTAATTTTCAAGTTTTGCAATTTTAATAAACAGAAAATGTTGAATATTTTTATTTTCTCATCAATTCAATTTTTTTTCTTATTTTATGGAAATATTATTATTAATTTTCAATTGGTTGAGTGAGCTTTGAGGAACATAATTTTCTTAGTGGAGGGTATTTTATTTTTTATATTTAACAGTCTGTCAATTCATTTTAAAATAATAAAAAAAGGCTAAATTTGTGAGTGGGCATTTCATGTGAGTGATTTGACACTAACAATGAAACTCACATTATTATACTACTTCTATGCCCAATGATGTCATAACTGGAGTTGCAGGTCATTTATGTAGGTGGGAGGCTGAACAAATCTCCATAAAGTTGATACATTATGCAAAGTGTGAAGCAAGAAGAAGCTTTCACCTAGCAAATTGAGAACCATAATTATAAGAGTTTGTTTCATTGTCCTGAGCTTTCAATGAAAGATTTCATTATGTAGAGGAAGCTTCCTCCTCACAATGAAAATTTTCATTAAAAAACTATAAACCTAAAAATCATAAATATAATTTAAATTAGTTTAACTTTATAAAAAAAATCTTCTAGACGAAATCACATAAAGATTTTTATGTCAACGCTTTTAGAACCACTTATTGTAGTTCATCATGAGGACAAAGATGGATAACTGAAGCAGAGAACTAATAAATAATAGAGATGCAAAGGCTAGTTCCCAACAATAGCTAATTTATTATTATTATTATTATTATTATTTAGAGTAAGGTTAGAATGAACAAATTAAAGTCAAAAATAAAAATAAAAATCTTTAAAAAGGGAAAAAATTAAAATGGAAATTAGAAAATAATAAAAGAAAATAACACAAATCAAAGAATAATACAAAAGAGGGAAGATATTTATTTGTTTATCTAATATTTAATCAAAAGGACCATAGAAATAATAAAGTTAAAAGTAAAAGCCTTAAAAATAAGAAAATTATTAAAGAATCCAAATGAAAATAAAATGGAAATTAGAAGACAATAAAATAAATTTTCAAAAGTCAAAGGTTAATATATAAGACTTGAGAATTAGAGAGACTGGAAAAATATCATTACATCAAATCAAAATAAAATAAGAATCATAATTATTATCATTATCCAAATTTAAGGTCATGGCCAAGCCAGACACCAAATTGGTGTATGAGACCCCCTTGTTTGTGGAACAAGGGACCGACCTCCACGCAACAATTTGACTGCTAAGTCTACGAAGGCATACATACTCTACCCCTTCCAGTTTTGAACATGTAACCTCTTAGGAGGAAACACATGCTCTTAATACTATAGAGATGAAATAATAATAAATAAAATAAGTTAATAAAAAGGGCTAAAAAGAAATAATAAATTATTAAGAGAATTAGATTTATATAAGAACTAACCATTATTAAAAATAAAAATAAAAAAATTTAGGAATAAAGAGAGGGGATCCAACAACGACTTATCTTCCAACCATCATCTCTATTAACGACTTATCTTCCAACCATCATCTCTATTAAGTGTATTGGACCTTTTTTCAATCTCAATGGCCTCCGTGAACTTACGGTGATGGAAATGATCAATCTTGGTGATGACCTGGGAGTCCTCAATATTAATGTGGTACTTGGTCTTCTTTGTGTGTTCTTCCAAAGCAGAGGAGCGAGTCCTACAGTGTTTTAAACCAACAACATGTTCCTTAATCCGTTGATTAATAGAACAACCTGTTTCCCCAATGTAGGTGGTCCCACAAGAAGAAGGTATAAAATTAACACTTTTCATGTCTTTGGGATTCACAGGGTATTTGACTGATCTTAGGGAACTGCGATCGTGTTCAGGGGTCTGAAGGTGGAAGAAACAACGCACTTCCTAAGAACTTGAGAAATATTATCAGCAGTTCCTTGTATAAATGGAATCTGAACATTGGAAGCCAAGTCCATAGGTTATTTCTTAATCTTTGGACCTTTTCTTTCCTTTTGGAAAGCTTTGAAACCTTGGGATATGTTATAACCATTCATTTCAAAAACACTAAGAATATGGATTTTCACACCCTTCATGTGATCTTCATCACAAACCCGTAAGGTACAAGTAGCTATATTATTTAGAACACCTACATTTTGAGTAGGATAGTTATGGGAGTTAACATGAAGATATTATTCAATGTGCATTTTCTTACAAAAAACTTGGTGAGAAAAGGAACCATAATATTTCTTAGAGATCATAATGTCAAAGAAAGGAAGGCTACCATTAACCTCAAATTCCATAGTGAATTTTATGGATATTGATTTCTTGTTAAGATGCTAAAGAAAAAAATCTAACTTGTCACGGCCATGAGGCCATAAGATGAAGGTATCATCAGCAAATCGTTTGCAAAGCTTAAGCTGAAATTAAGCTGAGGTTAAAGCCTTAGACTCAAAATCCTCCATGAATGGGTTAGAAACGACGATGGAAAGCGGAGAACCCATGGAAATGCCACACATCTATTCATAGAAATCACCTTCAAATCTAAAAAAGGTAGAGGTCAAACAAACTTCAACAAGTTTGGTTGTATCAGGATCAGTGATACGATTGATAACCTCAACAATCTCCTTGATAGGGAGATTGGTGTACAGAGAAACCACATCAAAACTAACCATAATGTCATTGGGCTCAAAATTTAAACCCTTTAACTCATTAACAAAAGAATAGGATTCTTTAACGAAATAATATGTACCACCAACCAAAGACTTGAGCTCACGGGATAAATATTCAACTAGAAGGTAAGTAGGCCCACTGATTATCAAATTTATTTGATAATAAATTTTATCAATTGATAAAAATAATTAATATTATTATTAAAGAAAATTCAGTGTCATTTATGAATGCATGTAGAGAAGCCAAAGTTGCAGGGATAAATGTTTCATTGTGCAGAGCTTATAATGAAAGGTTTCATTGTGTAAAAGCGTCCTTTGCCCAATGAAATCTCTGCACAAGGAAAGCTCTACTTAAAACACTATATAACTAAAGTTCATAAATATAAATTAAATTAATTTAACTTTATATGAAATCAAATTTTTTTAATAATATTTTTTTTCAAAGAAATGACTAGTAGATTATGTTAATAAAAAAGAGGATCAAGACCAAGCCATTACATTTTCAAGAAGATGGAAAGTGAGAAAACCTTTAATATTTGGGTTAGAACACAGGAAAAAACCATCACCTAGAATGACATCTACTTTCTACTTAAAGATTGAATCCATTCGATGTATAACTTTTCCAAAAAAACCCTAAAATCTAGATGAATTTGCAATAAATTCCTATTTTAAGTTTTCTTGAAATGCAGTTTCACCTTCCTTGGAGAATATTTCAAATTTATTTTTACTTGAGTCTAAGACCCATTTACCTATAAATTGACTATGCCATCAAGGATTAAGGATATTTTGTCATTGGAATCCCTGTTGCATTCCCGAATAGGAAGACAATTTCCCATTGTCGATAGGAAGGGGCACGAATCCCGATGTATTTATTACTATTTTCCCCTTGTCCATATTACAATGCTCCCATGTTGGAATGTGTCTTTTTTGTGGGAATTCTACCATATCAAGTGATTTTTATTTTATTTTTCACTTTAATTGAATCCGTCTCGGAGATTTTAGCCTTTGCAAGAGTTTCTGGTGAGGTGGATTGAGCCTGAGAGATTCTGAAATTTTTAAATCCTTCTTTGAACCACCCTCATTGCGAGAAGTAGAGGGATGAGACTCTGAGCATATTGAGTAATGATAAAATGTTTCACCTACCCACCATTTAAGCGTACAAGTAGAAAACCAGGCCTTCAATTTCCTTGAATTTGGATAGTTTTTTAGGGAATAACTTGTGTCATAGTAGGATCTATAGTGGAACTAGGAGACATTCTCATAGTCCAGAGATTGAACCCAAGAGAAATCAGGACTAGTAAGCTCAATATCAATGGGGAAACCCTTACTGAAGTCCATGTCTACACATATACGAGCATATGTGGGCTTTATATAGAGTCTAGTGTCTTCATTGTGGAAATAAAAGTTGCCTGTGGCATTACCAATTGAGGTTAATGAAGAAAGATTCTATAAATGTAGAGGGTGATTGGGGAGCCTTACCCAAATAGGAGTAGTTGAGATTAACTATGAAAGTGGGTCAAAGTAGGGGAACCAAGGCCACATAGAAAGGTTGATGCAGCCCCGAAATCAAGAACCGACAACAAGAATCCACTATGTGTCTCCAATTTTAATGAAAACAATGATGAAAAAGACCCTAGCCAGGTGGTAGATGTCTAAATCATCTGAAATGAGGGGTTTCCAACACTCATTGATCCAAGAATGGAGCTCAATGATATTTTTCCACAACCCAATGAACCTGCAAATCAAGACAATTTCGGAGAAAAACTATGCCTCATTGATCACCTCTTCTGCTAAGGAAATTTCCATTGTAGGAGCTTCACTAACAAAAATCAAATTAATAGTGGAAGGGAAGTAGTTAGTAGTCGCATTGACGATATCACAAAATGATTCCAGGTGATCTTGGCGGCCCAGGGAAAATTTTAAGGATGGAAATTTATTTTAAAGTTTAGAAACATTGGCGAATCTAACTAGTCCATAATATTCAATCTGTAAAATGTTTGGCAATATTTTTGTAAAAATATTCAAATTTATAGTAATTTTATGTAGTCTCTATATTTTGGTGATTTTTAAGGTAAAACTATTTTGTACTATAAAATTTGGGCGAATACTGTTTAGAAAAATGGAAATTAGCGAATCCTTTTTTTTTTAAAGCATGGAAAATTAGCCCACTTGCAAATATTAGCCCCTAAATTTTCCCTATCTTGGCCACTTCTCAAAGGAGAGGTGACTCTAGATTCACCAACATCAAAGGAGGCTATCAAAGGAGCTGATACCAGAGATGCAGAGGGGTTCATACCAATGATAATAGAAGGAGAAACCTTTGAGGGAGAATCAACTTCATTGCTAGGAACTGCACCAGAGGCCATATACTTCAAACTGATCATTGAAGACACCGAAGCAGGTGAACAAGTAGGAGATTTTTCTCCCATATTGAAACAATCCATCATAAAACTAGATGTAGGTGACAGTAGGTCGAAAGTCGAACACCATGAGCTCAAAAATAAGCTTAAGGGATGTGGTGAAGTAAAATTACAAGTGCGGACACAAACAATTCCTCTAGCCCGATAGCAGGTCTAGCCACAAACAAGACATTCTATGGAAGATTTCCTTAGGTTAGAACCAATTAAGAGGGCCTACCTCTTAGTACGCTTATCTCATTTGGTGATGACCTTGCTTGCTTGCTCCAGCTATCTCATGTTTCCTTCTTCGAACACATGAAACAAGTAAACAACAACAAACAACAACCGTGATAATAGACAAATTGTAATTCAACCTACTTAACAAGTCAAGAAGCATTAAGCCATAAACATGTGAGATGATACATTATGTAGGAAATCAGTCGACAGTTTCATATATATTAAATAAAGAAGATATTACAACCGTTGTCTTGACATTGTTGTTCTCCTTCGACAAATCCGGGTTCCCACGCACTTCCATTAGCATTCCATGATGGCCTCAACAATGGTAGTTTTAAGGCTCTTTCCTTTAGTCTTCACACTACATCAAATTCACACTTCTCCCTCACACACAACTAGAGAGCTACAACTATGGATAACTTGTTGATTACTCCAAACTTAATTAGCACTAGCACACCAACATTAACACTAGCTTGTGCTTGGGAAAAAGGGAGGTTTATATAGCATGAATGGATGGGAGATGGTTCCTCTTCTCATGGAAGAAGGCCTGATCTCTTGAGGTAGTTCCATCTTAATAGGGGAAAGGAGCCCAAACTAACATCCTCGACTCTATCCGGCCCAACGATTTACCAGACTTCTGTTACGAAGCTTCTAGAGCTGGAAGCTTTGGCTCCTTATTTAAAAACCTTCCAAAAGAGGATCAGCGTGATTGGAACAAGGCTCAAAATCTCTGGTCGGCACTGGGGACAATGTTAATCCCTACATATCGGTGCGAGGAGGACACTGGTCATTAGTGCCGGTCTTGTAAATTGGGAAAAACAGAAGATTTTTGGGAAATGATGCAAAAGGGAATTGTTCTACTCATGAAGAGGGACACAATGGGAGTTTCTTCATGAAGGGGAAGCATGTCGGGTTCACTGTAGAGGTCCTCTAGGATCATGGAACGGGGAGTACAGGGATAGTGACAAAATGTTGTGTAACAGATGCCCCCTAAAGCGTGAAGGCTAAACTAGAGTGGGGTGAAATGCTTTATGAATCAGTGCGGGGAACCGGAGCCTGTCGTCGGAAAACCTGCAAGAAAGTATAGATACATATACATAACTAAAAAATTTGTCAAATGATACATGAATCATGGTGGACACATCCATCCGATAAATAGGATCATATTGAAACCAAGGTATGGTTGCAGCCATCCAATAATGAGAAGGATCACATATGACAGCTCATGGTATTGTCACAGTCACCCATCTGAAAGAGACATGTATAGCAACATGATCATGCCACATTGCCTTGCAACTTGGACTTTTTTAATCTGATCCCGGGGTCTTGCACTCCAACACAACCCAATTAAAGTACAAATTCTAACATGTGAATAGATGTGTTGACGTCGAACATGCTAGAAAATCGCTTGATTACCAGCTGATGATGTAAACTGTTAACAAGCGCGAGAGAAACCACCAATATAATGACAATGGTCCTCAAGGTACTATTGACACAATTCATGGAATGTGAATAAAAGAAATGTAGTTGAACACCCATGAAATCACCCGATCGAAAGCCAATGATGTGAACTTGTCATCGAGTGCGAAGAACATGCCATTAGGGCATGCAAGCTCTAAGGTAATGGAAGGGAGTCTCCCAGACAACTTCTTGGATAATGAATTGAAGTCTACAAGAAGCGACCATGTCGAAGGAGGGCCATAATGTATCCCACATCATCGACACAAGGCAAAGGGATGCAAAATGATTTTGGATGATATAAAGAGTCAAGGGTAAGTGTAACTGGAAAAGGACAACTCTTGAACATATCGGCGACATGACTAGAAGTTTGGCAGCTTTTGGATCCAAAGGATCGGTGGTCATGATGACGTGGCACAGATCAAATGGAAAGCAAAAATAAATGGCCCAACCGAGGAAGGATATCCCAACCCAGCACGAAGCAGAAAGTGTCATGTTCAAGAGTGACCTGTTGACACAACTGATTGGATTTCCAAATTTTCCCCCACCATTTCTGGCTAGTACCCCAATTATTTTTAAATTGCAAGCTTGAAGGGGATAGAATATGCTTGCACTGTAAGTTCATCCTTCGGAAGAATCTGACCTAGTAGGTTTAATGAGCCCTAGGAAGGAGAAACTCATGTTCGTCATGGTGACAAATCCGATGTCATTTAATATTTTAACGAGTCTAACAAAGGTGCAACTTAGTATCCTTTTCATGTTTAGAGAGTTTGAAAAAGACACGGAAAAGAAAAATCCACATGGTCCCTTTTTGTACATTTGTGTCTCTCGAGCCCAAAAAGGTAGAAAACAATACTTGAGAGAACTACTTGACCATTTCAGTCAAGAAGTACCTTTTCCATAAATAGTGCATCCCATCCCAAAAAAGGGGTAAATGTATACTGGGTCCACGACATTTCGCATCCGTTAATGAGTTTGAAAGGACAAGGGCTCGACTATCCTTTTGTGTTTAAAGGGTCAAAAAAGAGCTTGAAAGCGGACCCCGATTTTATTCTCTTTTACGAGTCAAAAGGGAAAAATACTTGGCAATGTTTTCATTCAAGTTTTATGAGTCGAGAAAAGAGCTTAAACGTGACTGGACATAATCGCCGAACATCCATCACCTGTTGCTACATAAAATGGGTATAGTGCATTATCCAATTCTTGAGGCAAAATAGGTCAAAAATACTTAAAAACCCTAATATTTCATGAAAAACTGAATAAAAGGAGAGAAAAGTAAATATTTCTTACCATTTACCATTTTACCTTGCTGTGAAAACCTTTTTACCCACTTTTTCCCTAATTTTTTGGAGTATATTGCAGGAGATCCGGGAGGTCATTCAACGAGCCGTCAGTTGCAGGTAAGAGCCAAGTCCCTAAGCTCCATTTCCATACTGTTTATTCATGTTTTTATCCATTTTTGGGATTTCTGAGAGAGGTTTTGGAAAAAAAAATTCTCCCTCGGTGGGTGCAATTTCCAAGCACGGAATCGCGTCAGCCAAGGGTTGTTAAAACACCCAACTGGGTCGTCGACGCCATGAACAAAGAAAAAACCATTTTCCTCTCAAATCTGATGTTTGAATTCAAATTTTACTTGCCAAAAATGATTATTGACTTGAATAAATGGTTTTTGCAAGAAAGAATAGTCGAAAATGGTAGACTGGAAATAATGCCAGCACGAAGATGTGGACACCCAGGCAATGAATGATCCAAACTGCTTGGATGCCTTGAGGAACTGTGGGCTCCTCAATTTCTTTCTCACACCAGGGATGTGGGCTCAACCTGAGCTACTTTGATACCTGATTAGCCTCTAGGACAAATATTCTTCATTGGTGACCAGGAACTGGAGTTGGAAACTTCATACATCTACTTCATCACAAGACTATCCTGGAGAAGGGAACTAGTCAACCTATATGGGTGAAGGCGAATTGGGGCAAGCATATCCATGCTACCTGCCAAACTTTTCCCAAAAGCCATCAAATCCAAGAGCGGAAATATTGAGGTTGCCACTGTGCCAGATCTAACACTGAGAGTTGATTTTTAGGTTTATAGTTTTTTAATGAAACCTTTCATTTTGTGGAGCGTAAAATTTATTATTAAATAAGCAATAACCAAAATAATTATCATGTCTCACTTACAAATGAAATATTCCTTCTATAAAATGGAGGTGTTGTAGAGCTCCTATGCAGTGACGACTAGGGTTTTCCCCTAGTTGACCCTTCTCCTTTTCCTTTGTTACACAACATTTTGTCACTGACCCTGTACTCCCCGTTCCATGATCCTGGAGGACCTCTACAGTGAACTCGACATGCTTCCCCTTCATGAAGAAACTCCCATTGTGTCCCTCTTCATGAGCAGAACAATTCTCTTTTGCATCATTTCCCAAAAATCTTCTATGTTTCCCAGTTTACAAGACCGACACCAATGACTAGTGTCCTCCTCGCGCCAATATGCATGGATTAACACTATCCCTAGAGCCGACTGGAGTGACTGAGCCTTGTTCCAGTCACGCCAATCCTCTTTTGGAAAGCATTTTAAATAAGGATATGAAGCTTCCAGCTCTAGAAGCTTCGTAACAGAAGTCTGGTAAATGGTTGGGCCGGATGGAGTCGAGGATGTCAGTTTGGGCTTCTTTCCCCTATTAGGATGGAACTACCTCAAGAGATAAGACCTTCTCCCATGAGAAGAGGAACCATCTCCCATCCATTCATGCTATATAAACCTCCCTTTTTCCCAAGCACAAGCTAGTGTTAATGTTGGTGTGCTAGTGCTAATTAAGTTTGGAGTAATCAACAAGTTATCCATAGTTGTATCTCTCTAGTTGTGTGTGAGAGAAAAGTGTGAATTTGGTGTAGTGTGAAGACTAAAGGAAAGAGCCTTAAGACTACCATTGTTGAGGCCATTGTGGAAATCTAACGGAAGTGCGTGGGAACCCGGATTTGTCAGAGGATAACAACAATGTCAAGACAACGATTGTAATCTCTTCTTGATTTAATTTATATGCAACTATCGATTGATTTCCTACATAAAGTGTCATCTCACATGTTTATGGCTTAATGCTTCTTGAATTGTTAAGTAGTTTGAATTACAATTTGTCTATTATCACGGTTGTTGTTTGTTGTTGTTTGCTTGTTTCAGGTGTTTGAAGAAGGAAACGGGAGATAGTTGGAGCAAGCAAGCAAGGTCATCACCAAACAAGATAAGCGAACTAAGAGGTAGGCCCTCTTAATTGGTTCTAACCTAAGGAAATCTTCCATAGAATGTCTTGTTTGATGCTAGACCCGCTATCGGTCTAGAGGAATTGTTTGTCTCCACACTTGTAATTTTACTTCACCACAAATTAGCGACTCTACTGGGGAGCCAATCCTTCTGTTTGTTTGCTTGGAATTTCATGGTTTTTTGTGAACTTTTATAGTTTCTCCATTTCCCTTTAGTTCTGTCTGCTTTGCTTTGCTTACTACTCTGGGTTTGAAATTCATAGTAGCAAGTTTGGTCCCAACTTTTGAATTTTTTTATTTTTTTCTTTGCATCCTCGCTCAGTGCGCTTATTTCACTGACAGTCACCCCGATCGACATGATATGCTGAGAAATAATCACGCCGACCCCCTTCTAGTGCTTGTTGTCAGTTAGGCAGTCGCACCAATGCCTGTAAGTGAAGATTAGGGTTCACCCCAAATCTTGGCCAGCATGTCTTTCTCTCTTGATTTCTGCCTTGTAAGTTGTTTAGACTGTCTTCTCCCTGACTGGAAAGCTGCTTTTCATTTGGTTTATTTGCTTGTTGATTTGCCTTCTTTTCGCTTGATTTGTTGGGTCATTGGATGGTTTGTGGCCCTAGGGCATCTAGGTTGTCATCCATTCAGCTGATTATGAACTCAGTAAATCAAGTTGTTGGTGCATTTACTCCTTGCATTTCGTTTATGGTCCTTCTATTGCTTTGACCTCCATTACACAAGTTCGAAAAGTTTTGTTTTCTTGTCTAAACGTCTCTTTTTTGGCATAGATCACATTGTTTGTCTTCTTTTTGGTGAAGTCGTTGTGTCATTAATATGAAAGGGATTCTCTTTTCGTGTTTTTCATTTTCTTGAGGATCGATTTTCTCAAAACTTTTCAATGGAGTGTTTTATGAGAAATTCATCTTGTCATTTCATGAAAACTATAAAATTCTAGTTTGTTGCATCAATATGTTACGGTAATTAACATCATTGAAGACTAGGATTTCATTTGCATTTGAAAAGAAAAATAATTCTCTTTACTTCTGAAAGGATTGTTGGAGTGTACCCGTTAGGTAATTAGGAATTGGAATGAATTTTTCATTAGTTTATTTTCCCGAAAAGTGTAGTGAAAAATCATTTTGCTTTCGGTTGCTTAGTTGTTTGCATTTGGTTGTGCTTTCTACCCTCTCTAATGCAGACAATTCATCGAATTGAAAGGGTCTTGTCTCATTTAGCTGCATTTAGGGCTTTTCAAGTCACATTGCTAAGGCCTAAAAATCGAGACATAATTCAAGATAAACTTTAAAATGAACTCAATTAACCTAAGGCACATTTGAAACATAACGATCACATCTAGAAGGTCTAGGCTAGAGACGTGTTCCGACAATTTTTAAACCTAGCAGCTGTCGTTAGCTTCGGCACTAGACTGTGCTAGTACAAACTTGTGCTCCCCGTACTATCGAGTATATAATAGGAGACCCCTCTAGGCTGCAATCCTTTATCCATAGGAAGCCGAGTCTGTCGGCATGCAAACGTGATACACCGAACACAACATTCGAGGAGATTGCCTACCCGTACTTCTTGGTTCGCCAGGAGGTATTCTTCAGTTCATGGTTGCCTGGTAATCCTTTTTACCTAGATCATTCGAAGTAGTCATTTGATCTTTTTGACTCATTAAACTTAAAATATCATTTGAGCACTTGTCCTTTCAAGCTCGTTTCCAATCAAAAGTGATAGAGTCATCTTTGCTTCTTTCTCGACTCTTAAAACATGAAAGAGCACCAGTTTATTTATGCGTCTTAAAGAATTGTTGCCCACAATATTATAACATCCTATTAGTCTTTTCTAGAGAAAATCGTGAGTTTTCCCTAAAGTACATTTTAAAGCCTTGAAATTCATCTCTCTTTTTCTTGTTCACCTAGTTCCTCTTGTTCTCCTCTATCTAAAAGATTATTTGAGGAGCATTTTCCTGAATTACCAGAGTCACTTGAGGACCAAGGTGTTGAACTTGGAATCATTCTGAGCATTCAACCTTTGTCATCCTGTACTCCATCTGGGTCACTCGCTGATATTGGCCCGGAATCTCTAGACAATCCCGTCCAGACTCCTAAGAGTTTGCTGACTACTGACGATCATCTTGGACTGGTTATATATCCTCTGAATCCTTTGTTCGACCCAGTTGTGATGTCACCGCAGTGTCTGTACAATCCGCACGATCAGCCAGGTGTTCCTTTGGAATTATCCCCTCGTACATCTTTAGTCATTCGTCGTCATTTGCTCCCATCTATGGAACCCGAAGGCGAAGCTCCGGTTACCTCTCCAGATAAATCAGAGGTTTCTACTCCACACACTGTCAAACAGGAAGAACATCAATTTCCTCCTAAAGGTTTCCCCTATATAGGGAGCATTCCCATCAGTGTGTATCAAGATTTGCCACCTAATTATGTGACTTTAGCACAATTTGTCTCAGGTACACCTAGTGCCTCATCACTTTATCATAACCTTGTTTGGGCGTCTGGCGCCATGCCTGCTACAGGTTTGTTCATTCCAAACCCGACCTCCCAATAGGCCATTACCTCAATCCCAGTGCAACCCACTGTTCCAGACCCTCTTATCTCGTCTGTCCCAGTCACCCGTTTGGTTCAATCGGTAGTCTCGAGACATGTTATTGTCAGTTCTTCGATCCCTCCAGTAAGTGGACAAGCTGTGCCACTGCCTGGGGGGTAGAATTTGAGTGTTCCTATGATGTCAGGCACAACCAATGTGAGTAGCTCACATGCTCACATGGTTGGGATGAACCAGCCTTCTTCTAGTGTTATCCAAAACCCTGTTGGTCCTACTGGATTGAGCAATGTCCAGTACCAATAGGTCCAAAATCCTGTTGGTCTGTCTGGGTCAAGCAATTTCTAGTATCAGCAGCCTTATGAGGCTCAGGTTCAGTACCAAGCTCCTTATGTTCCATATGGTTTGCAAGGAGTGGTCCATCTGCCTTATGTCCTTCAATTTAGACAGTATGTTCAACCTGGTCCATCCACTTTTCAGTGTGGCTATGGCCAGATACAGTTCAGAAATTTTCTGGGAAATATTCAAGTACCCTTTCAGCAGTAAGGACAACCTCTGTAGCGACAAGGGCAACCTTTGTTGCACCAAGGGCATCCGCGCAACAACAACGACAGATGATACCACAGCAAGGAAAATTGCAACAACTGAAGGGGAAACCCTCGCAACAGTTGCAGTGAACCATGCAGCAGCAGATGCAGTATTATCTGCAAACCTCCCAGCCTATATCTTCACAAGGCCAACCTATGCAGCTACAGGGACAACTTTTGCAGCCGCAAGGACAACCTTTGCAGCCGCAAGGTCAATCCTTGTAGTAGCATAGCCAACCCGAGCAGCAACAACCCTTATATACATATCAACAGGTTCAACCCTTGCAAGTAAAAGGCCAGGGTCAAGTCCTGCAGCAGGCCCAAAATCCTAATGTCTAAGGGCAATAGGTTCAGAATCATTTTTTCCAAGGGTAGCAAGTCCAAAATCCTTATGTCCAAAAACAACAAGCACAACATCCTTATGTCCAAGGACAACAGGGCCAAAATCCTCTTGTTCAGGGGTAGCAGGTTCAAAACTTGTATGTTCAGGGACAACGGGTGCAATATCTATATGTCCAAGGTCAATAGGCTCAACAACCTATTAACCTGTATGTTGCCTATCAGCAACCTATGGCGGGACAGTTCCAAGGTGTTCAAGGTCAAAATCCTCCCTACAGCCAAGGTAACCTATGGTGGGGGCAAAATCAAATGCCATATGGCCAAAACCCTCCACTATGGGGACAAAATCATTACTAGCAGGGATGGGCTCCTTTGGTTCAACCCACTTATCGACTTCCAATGCCTTTCAATACTCAATTTTCATTCTTGGCTACACTAGAGTTGCTAGATGTGTCTCCACTCATGAATGATCCAATTCTTCATTCGCCGTACTGGCCTCCAGTTCCGTCCAAGATCCCAAGCGATTCTCCTAAATTGGGTGGGAAAGAAAAAGAAGATCCTCAAGCCCATGTGATGACATGTCACCTTTGGTGCTCTTCTAATTCCTACATTAATGATTATATTCGTCTCTGTCTTTTCCAACGAACCCTTACAAGTTTTGCAACTAAGTGGTACATTGAGCTTCCTCAAAGTACTTACCATGACTTCAACTCTTTAGCCATGGCTTTCCTCACACATTTCCAGTTGTCGGTTCGCTATGAAACTGGCACCTATTTGCTCACATCGCTTAAGAAAGATACTATGACACACATCTCCGATCATATCCATGAATGGAGATGTAGACGTCGCCTGATCAAATTTGAGATTACTGATCAATTGCTCACCAAATGGTTTACCAAGTCATTCGTCGCTCCAATTGCTTGCGATATAGCTATGGGTGGATGCGTTACCGAGGAACAAGCCATTGCTCGTGCCCAGTACTTATATCTCATTTACTCTCAGTATGTCACTTTGTACGAGTTATTACCCGATGCTCTGTGGCCATCATCCAATCCCATGACATCGAAGTCACAGGCTACACCTCCTGTTGATGGAGTAATTGGTTCAGTGTCCCAGACCCCTGCCAAATCTTCTTCCAAACAGAAGTCAGTCTCAAACACTGCTTCCAATAGTTCCTCCCAGAATCCACCTAGCCCTAGTAAAAACTCAGAGGTCCACGCTGTCCAGTCTACCACAGTGAACAAATCCTCGAAAGGTAAGAAGAAAGGTAGAGGCAAGGGTAAAGCTGATGCCCCAAAACAGGGTCCTCCTAAGTCATCTGCTGGTGATTCTTCCCAACGAAAGCCTAAGTATACATGCCTCATTTGCGAGGAGGTTCACTAGACTAAGGATTGTCCCTGACGGTTCAAAGTTAGTCGTTTTCTCAAAGGGACCCCAACTGTCCTGAAAGAGCCGTTTCCGTCTCAACAGACTCAAATGGTAGACCAACCTCAATCATTTGCTTCCTCAGGATCTCAAGTGTTCATGATGAGTATGCCTATTAATGTGGCTACTAGATCAAAAGATTTCCAAACTCCTACTTCGACAGTCGGGAAAGAGAAAGAGGCCACCCCTTCTTCTTCGGCCCCGAGTTCTGGCTCTCTTCACATCAAGCGCCCTAACCTTGATTCTGCCATTAGACCACCTTCTCTAGGTGTGCTAAGGAAGTCCTCGTACAATCCCAACGATCAAGCCGCTCAGCAGTATAATATTGTTGAAGATTTGGCTCAAGCTCCATCAGCTATGTCTTCTCACGTGGTACTCCAAAGTTGTCCATCTCAATGGAAATCATTGCTATCGGCTATTCGGGGCATTGATCCTATCGATTCCAACTTGATATGTTTTTATCTGGAAAACCACATTCCGCGCCTACCTCGTCATATTTCCCTTCTCATTCAGGTGATCATCAATGAGAAAACCATTCATAGGACCGTCATCGATGAAGGTGCTTCTACCTGCATCATGCCAGTCGCTTGCTAGAAGACAATTGGTTCTCCTACTTTGAACCAATCCTCTAACACTTTGGAAGCTTTCAACAGGTGTGATTCACGACCCTTAGGTGTCTTACCCAACCTTGCCATTACTTTGGAGGGCAAGATAGTACACTGTCGAGGTGGAAATTGTTGACACTAATCTCAATTATAATATTCTACTCGAATGGAGTTGGACCCATGCCATGCATGTTGTAGCCTCCTACCTGTTCCCCGTGATTCGTTTTCCCCACCAAGGGAGGATCGTCACAGTTGACCAACTATCTTTATTTGCCTCTTCCTCCTCGAATGGAAATGTTCCGTATGTCAAGCACATTGCTGCTCCTTATGAGAGTGTGGGGGCAGGTCTTTTTAAAGATTCTTCCTCGATGAGAATTTTTTTGCTCCCACCTCCTCATGTTGCCTCTATCAACATGATCTCAGTCAAATCTCCTTGGGTCATACCTTCACCAAATCTTATTGATACCTAGGGCGATGTTATGCCACTTAGTCTTGCCAAAATCAATTACGTGCAAATTTTTTCGGCCTCAAGTTTCGTATCCTCTAATTTTCCTATTTCGAGGACTTCCCTCGATACATCTTCTCAGTCCCCGTGGCTTGGTGCTTCAGAATCTCCTAATCCCTTAGCCGAGACTTTTCTTGTTGACGAGAGTATCATGGAAGTAATGTCTCTAGAGGAACCACCTTGGAACAATAGTCGTCATTGTTATTCATTCCTGCCTAGCTCGACAATCATGTCTATGTGTCTTGAGAAGTTATTTTCTTCGCTGCCTCTTGACATGTCAGTTTCACCTGCCATTGTCAAGATCTTTCAACTGAGGGCACCTTTATCCCTTCATGGATTCAGGTTTTTTCTCCCTCCTCAAGTTTTTCCTGCTTGCCCATTCTTGCAATGGGGTTGGCATTTGACTCATAATCCTCCCTCGCCCAAGGGGCATTGGGGCACAACCTTATATGAGTTCTACTCTATTATTTGGCCAAGTTGATGCCTACTCATCATGTCAACGGTAAAAATCCAGTGTTCATCTATGTTGATTGATTACCCGAGTCCCAGCATGGACTCTCTCACAAAGTACTATGCTTAGTTCATCTTGCATGGTTACTTGTGTACATTAGTGTGTCATTCATTTTTATGCAGTGTGGTTTTGTGTGTTATTTTTCAAACAGCTTTCTTGTTTACTGTCTTTTTCCCTGCTTTGTAGATGTCTGTGACTCCTCACATCAGTTTCACTAATGGTGCTTGCCGTAGTACCCAGAATATATCCTCCGTGGCATGGGACATTTATGACCCTCATGGTGAGTTGATTGATCTTCAAGGTATTTGTTTAGGTCACACAACTAATAACATTGTTGAATATAGCACAATCATTGAATTGTTGTTAGAAGCCATCGCTCTTGACATTCGGGAATTGGTTGTCAACCTAGATTCACAGCGTGTTGTCCTTCAACTCAACGGGAAATATTCTGTCAGAAACCCTCAGATATTGAGAATGTATCTACGTATTCGTCTATTGCAAATAAATTTTGATTACATTACATATCATCATATTCCTAGATGCATGAATACATTGACAGATGCATTAGCTAATTATGTGTTGGATAGACATTTACGAAACATGTGAAAAGGTAAAAAAATCATTTGTACCATAGTAAGAAAGAAAATACAACATATATATATATATATATATATATATATATATATATATATATATATATATATATATATATATATATATATATATATATGGTGATAATGTTTGATACATCAAAACCTGAAAAAATAATATGTGTGTTCAAATAACATCGGCGGCTCGCATGCCTCATATATCCGTGGCACGCAGGCCTCAAAAATATGAATGTTGGACCTAGGAACTAATTAGCATGGTGATCGTGGTAACATGAAACTTCTCGTGCAACACGAGTCAGCAATCGGTGGATCCAGTCCGATACCCCCACCGTATGCCTCTGGTACTGGCGTGGGATGTCTCCCACCTGGGCATACTCTGGGATACCACGAGTCAACCCCTCAAGGTTCCTCATGATTTCATGCTCGTTGTCACTTCCCTCCTGATAAAGAGCAACATCAAACTGGTGAGCGACGCGCTTGGCTATCGGGGACATCCCGGCGGGACGCTCTAGTCCAACATCTACATTGATAAAAAAAATGTTATAAACACATATATATAAAAAACAATTGAAAAATACAAAAATAAAAAATTGATTTTTTACCTTCATCATCGAAATCCTCCCCATCTACCAGTGGCATGTCTGGATCTCCACAGAAGTCGGTACCGTTGTATGGCCAATCCTCCACTACGATCAGTTGTCATCGTAGCCATGAAAAGAAGGCAGACTTGTAGGACATATGTTGGTCCCTAGTGATCCTAGGCATCAAACGACTCCAACGGACCATCCGTGGGTCTCGTGGCATCGACGAATCTACCTCAGTCAGCTGGTACTAGAACAACAGAACCTGTTCTAAGAAGAAGGTCACTAGTACAGATCCGAAGCAAAATTGCTTTAGATTCCCCGCCTTAGCTTTTGACAGCTGGTGTTTCATGTTGATCTTCATGGCTTCTACCCAATTGAAGATCGTCGGTGCTGTACAGTCGATAACATATAGAAATTTCGACTTGTTAGTCTCTTGCTCTGCTTGGGACCCAGCCACTCTGTTGATAGTCAAAATATAAATTAAATTAATTTAAGTTTATGACCAAATCAAATTTATTTAATAATAAATGTTATCAATTACTAAAAATAATTAATATTACTATGAAAGAAAATTCACTATCAGTTATGAATGCATGCAGGGAAGCCAGAGTTACAAGGATCAATGTTTCATCATTCAGAGCTTCCTTGTGTGAAGCATTCATTGTGTGGGGGAAGCTTATCTCTGTTTTATTTTGAAGAATTTCATTATGTGAAGCTTTCATTCAAAAACTATAAACCTAAAAATCATAAATATAAATTAAATTAATTTAACTTTATGACCAAATCAAATTTATTTTATAAGGAAATTTATCAATTGCAAAAGAAAAAATATTATTATGAAATCAAATTAAGTGTCATTTATGAATGCATGCAAGGAAGACAAAATTACAGGGATCATTGTTTTATTGTGTGAAGCTTTCCTTGTCAAAGCTTACAATGAAAGTTTTTATTGTGAATAGGAAGATTTCTCCACACAGTAAAAGCCTCACACAAGGAAAGCTCCACTTAAAATATAAACCTAAAAATCTTAAATATAAATTAAATTAAATTAACTCTATGACCAGATCAAACTTATTTAATAAAAACAATTATCCTCCCCATAATGGAAGCTTTAATTAAAAACTATAAACCTAAAAATCATAAATATAAATTAAATTAATTTAACTTTGTAACCAAATCAAATTTATTTAATAATAAATTTGATTAATTGCTAAAAATGATTAATATTATTATGAAAGGAAATTCAGTGTCATTTATGAATACAGGCAAGGAAGTCAGAGTTGTGGGGTTCAATGTTTATTTCTGTAGAATTTCTTTGTGCGAAGCTTTCATTGTGTAGAGCTTATGATCAAAACTTTCATTGTGCAAAGCTTACAATGAAAACTTTCATTGTGTTGAGGAAGCTTCCTTTGCACAAGGAAAGCTATGCAAATGAAACATTAACTATGGCCAAATCAAATTTATTTAATAATAAATTTTATTAATTTCTAAAAATAATGGGGACTTATGATACAATAAATTATTTTGTTGAAGTTGAAATCTAGATCTTATAATAAATTAAACTATGGGTTTTATTTTTCAAAGAGTTGTGAAAAACTCTATTTCATTTTGCAATAATCAATGCTAAAATAATATTTGTAATTAATTTGGTTATACATATGTACATTTTATTTTCATAAAGCAAATAAGAATTTAAATGCTAAACTAGTCTTTGTAATTAATTTAGTTATACACATGCACATTTTCTTTCCTTAAATCAAATAAGAATTTAAATAACCCATGATAGACACTATATATACATATTCCTTCTCCACATATATACAGATCTATCAAAGGTTTAAATATTTAACTTGTCAAAGTGCACTTGGAGAATACACATTGTTTTTGTGGTGATAAACTTGCGGTGCAAACAGAGAACCATAATTGTAGGAACTTGTTACACATTGTTTTTGTGGTGATAAATTTGCAGTGCAAACTGAGAACCATAATTGTAGGAACTTATTTCATTGTGCGGTGTGCGGTTCTTACAATGAAAAATTTCATTAAAAAAACTATAAACCAAAAAATAATAAATATAAATTAAATTAATTCAACTTTATGATTAAAACAATTTTTTTTAATAATAAATTTTATTAATTGTCCATGTGGTGATAAAATTGCGGTGCAAACTGAGAACCATAATTGTAGGAACCTGTTTAATTGTGTGGTGCTTACATTGAAAACTCTCATTAAAAAACTATAAACCAAAAAATCATAAATATACATTAAATTAATTTAACTTTATGATCAAATCAAATTTATTTAATAATAAATTGTATCACTTATGCACAGGGTCCTGGATAGACGGTGATCAGGTGCTCTGTTAAGGCACTCCTTGATGAGACGTCACTGGTTCAAATCCTTGCCCCAATTCGGGTGCTATATTGGACATGATAAAGATGTAGTTGTGCAAGGGTTACAAAAGAAATAATAAATTTTATCAATTTCTAAAAACAATTAATATTATTATGAAAGAAAATTTAGTTTCATTTATGAATGCATGTAAAGAAGCCAAAGTTGTAGGGATCAATGTTTCATTGTGCAGATGAAGCTTCCCCCATACAGTGAAATCTTCGAACAATGAAACGTTGACTATGACAAAATCAAATTTATTTAATAATAAATTTTATCAATTTCTAAAAAACAATAGGGACTTTGAACCCCCACCTGTACATGGATTTGGAAACACCCATTTCTGCACCAAGTACCAGGACCAAATTTTGATGGCAAGGGCAACGAAGGAAAGGAGCCATGGTAGGAGGCCTTTGGTGACTGAGTAGGGGGAACAACCCAGATCTTCGAGTGGAAGAAGAGGTCGTAAGCTGACCGCCAGCCTCATAAATGAAGTGGCCAATGCATACCACATAGGGACCATTTAAGAGATTAGGAGATTGATCGAGGAAAGGGAAGTCGACCTGAACCGGTAGGCGATCACAATGGACATAGAGATGGAGGAATGGCAAGCGATAGTGTCAAACCCTGGGCATACTCATGGGTCGGTGACACAGTTCAAGTAGACCTTATACCTATATTGGATCATGAAAAGCCTCCTAGGAAAGGCCTTGGAGCAAATTTTAGTGAGCATGGCGACAACAATGCAAGACTTCTCCAATTACAAGTAGGACTTCCAGAAACTATAATTCCAAATGCAAAAGCAGGATGGAAGCCTCAGCCACAATGAGAGTCACTTCCCATGTCTTCTCTCACAGACAATGCTACCTAGTTCCAATGCTAAGGACCCGGCTCCTGTTGAATCTGATTCTGTTGAGCAAGATGACTAGGAGGATTATTGGTTTTTAATTTTTGACTAGTTCATATTCAGATAGCTTTTAATTTTCATTTTGAAGTTCTATATGTTTATAGGAAAATAGAGTATGGATAAGTACATGATATACAAACTTATATAGCTTTAGTAGAAAGACTTGTCACTTTTTGTTACTGGATGGTTTATCATGCGGTTAGGTGGTCAACAAACTTGGTTTCCCGTTGGGCAAGTTGAGGCCACCTAACTAGTTTAATGTGGTTGTAATTTTCTCATATACTAATGAAAATGGAAGGATCTACCAAGCTTACAAAAAAAGAAAAATAAGGACTTATGATAGAATAAATTGTTTTGTTGAAGTTGAAAGCAGGATCTCATAATACAATAATCTATGAGTTTTATTTTTCAAAGCGTTGTGAAAACTCCAAATTTCATTTTACAAAAATTCAATGTTAAATTAGTCTTTGTAATTAATTTATTTACCAACATGTACATTTTCTTTTCTTAAAAGAAATAAGAATATATATATATATATATATATATAATATATATATCTATACATATATAATATATAATATATATTTTTCACGACATTTTTTCTAGTTAATTTTAATCAAAATCCAAGAGATATTTTAAAAAACTTGAGTTTAAATTGTTTAATCTGCATAATTCGAGAGCCCCAGGGGATTTTCAGGGTGATGAACCCATTTATGCATTCAGGAATGTATTTTAAAGAACAAAAAATCTTAAAATTGTATTGCCGAATTTTGGTGAATTCAATGATATTTCATATTAAGTTAGAATACACCTATATAAAATGTTATCAAATGCTTAAATATTTATTTAATAATTAAATATATAACTTGTCAAAGTGCATGTAAAGAATACACATTGTTTTTGTGATCATAATCATTTATTCAATGCATGCACACAGTCAGAGTTGCATGGATCAATGTTTTATTGTGCAGAGATTTCATTATGTTGAGGAAGCTTCCTTCACACAATTAAACATTGACTTTGACCAAATCAAATTTAACTTTAAGTTTATGAAAAAATCAATTTTGTTTTTTAATAAAATTTATCAATTTCTATGAGAAAGTGTGTATAAAAAATGATTTTCATTGTGATATGTCACTATGTGGAGTGCGGTGGAAGTTTTCATTGTGATTTTTCTGCACTTTGCACAACCTTAATAAATAATTAGCAGTAAAAGCAGGGACTATGTTGCGTTGTAGCTATTACTCTTGTTTTTGGAATGTTAGGGGTTTAGTTTCTTTCTAAATCCCACTTCATAAAATTCAAGGCTAACGTTAAGGAAAATTCAAGGCTAACATTAAGGCATGTTTAAGCAATCATGTTGAGTTCATGCTTTAAGAATTCTCTTAAAGTGTGTCATGGAAAAAAATGTAAAACATCTTAAAATTTTTCTAGATTCCTCCTTTAGTCATAAATTGGATAAATGATTGTTCATTGTTTTTAACGTTCAACTAAGTCCATGGGTGGTTTTCTTTAGGAATTTGTTGTCTCATTTGACTTCATTTTCTTCATATATAAATATATCGAATTGAATTAGGAATCTAATAAATTATCAAATAAGGATAGTAGTTGTTTGAGGGTATGGTGTTGACAGAAGAATGTAGATGGTCCTTTATGCTTTAAATATCTTATCTCCATTCAGTGGTTCTTTTTACATATTATTATAAGTTGAAATATTTATAATAAACTCTTTGAGGGTCTTTTGAGAGGGACCTTTATTTTGAGAAATAAATATATAAGAATATTTTTCCATTTATTTTGAATTTAGATTGAGTCTTTGGTAGGAATATGGAGCAAGTTTTATGTTGTTTTTTTCACATGATATTTGTTTTACTAGGTTAGAAGGTGTTATGGTATATAAAAAAAGTGTAATTTCCATTTTTATGGGAATAAAAATTACAATTCTCTCTCTCATCTTATTTTTCCAACAAAGTGTAATTTCTATTTTTATGGGAATAAAAATTACAATTCTCTCTCTCATCTTATTTATCCAGCAAAGTGTAATTTCCATTTTTACGAGAATAGAAATTACAATTATCTCTCTCATTTTGTTTGTCCATATTTATGTCTTGAGGAACTATATCCTATCTTTGAGGATAAAGAAGAAGCCAACAATATGAGGATTTCCAAAACTTTTATCCCTTATTAAGAGAATGAAATGGTTTCATAAAGTTGACATCTTTAATTTAGATAAAGTAGCATATATCTCCTCCATCATGAATATTTTGTTCCTTAATTTGAGGGGACTTGGGGATGTCCCAAAAAGAAATTTCGTAAAGCATCCTATTAAAATTGTATCTTTGCGATTATCTTGATTCAAGAGACTATGGTGGTGGACGATAGGGCCTAGTGATATTTTCTCAAAATATGTCCTCGATGGAAAATTGTCTTAACTGATGCTACTGGATTCTCGAGAGGTCTTGTAGCCTTGTGCAATCTCTTGATGTTGAACTTTCTATCTTTCAATTATTTTTTAGGGATAATTTCTATTAACAGGTTTCATTAGGGGATCTCCAAGCAGAATCCACATCCTAAATAACTACATTGCATATGAAAAAAGAATAGATTTCTAGAAGAGGTTGGAAGAATGTGGTTTACTAAAGAAGCGATCCCTGATTTGGCTAGGGACTTGTACCTCATGGTATTTGGGGCTAAATAATGGGGGTCCTTATGTAGAATGGACCCTATGAGATCTTTTTTTCCAAATATTATTTGATAAGAACTTCCTTGTGGACATCCTACCGAACCCACTCATCTCGTGGAATGAATGATCTAGCTTGGAAAGTATCGTTATGAGGTTGGATCGGTTCTTAGTTCACAAAAAAATAGTGGAACAACTGGGATATATGAGATCTTTGGTTTCACCAACCTTACTATCTAACCACTCTCCAATCATTTTACAATGGAAAGGAGATTGTGTTTGGACGGGACTCCCTTTCAAATTTAATCACTCATGGCTTAGGGGACCATATTTTTTGCAACTGGTGAGACATAATTGGACCTCTTCGCCTTATCTTCAGGGGTCGTCTTGGATGGGGCTTGTTTGTGATAAATTATGCGCATTAAAATAGGTGGTTTGATGTTGGGAAATAGAAAAAATGTGGCGTCAAAGGAAAGAATTGGGGGATATTGAGAGGGAAAAGACAAGGTTATATGACCCTTTTGTCTCGGGTTTTTTATTTAAGGAAAATCAAGTTTTGATTATGGAACTTGAAGCACACATGCAACACATTTTGAGGTTACAAGAGGAAGAATGGAGATTAAAGTGTCACGCCACCTGGATCGAGCTTGATGATAAAAACACTAAATTCTTTCACAATTTTACTTCTCAAAGAATGCAGATGAACATTATCTAGGAAACTTTGGATAGTGAGGGGAAAAACTCACCAAATTGAAGGATTTGCACAAGGATGCTATTAGATATTTTAGGATTCTTTTTTGATCTCGAGCGGAGGTGGATATCGACAATCAACTTGATTTTATTCGGTCATATCATTTATTGTTCTCTGAGGAGGACGATAGGTTGGTTGGAGGTATGATATCGATGGATAAAATTGAATTTGTCCTTAAATAATTTACCAAGGATAAGTGCCCAGGGCCATATGGATGGACTATGGAAATTTTTATCCACTTCTTGGATATCATGGACCATGATTTGCTTAGGTTGGCTGAAGAAGCAAGGAATGGATGCAATATTTTAGGTTCTTGAAACTCAACGTTTATTTCTCTCATTCCAAAGAATTATAATGCCTCCTCTTTTTGTGATTTCCGAGCAATATCATTGTGCAACATCATATATAAAATGATATCAATTTTTTTCTTCTTTATTAAAGTATAAAATCTCCTGCTTTATTTCCTTTGAACAATTTGGTTTCCTAAAGCATAGGTAGATTTAGGATGCAATGGTGATTGCCTATGAGAGCATTCTTTCCTTCAAGGTTCGTATGAAGGAGGAATTAATCTTAAAGATGGACTTAAACGGAGCTTATGATTGTGTCGATTGGGCTTTTCTTGAAATGATCTCACTTAAAGTTGGTCTCTCGGTGAGGGTTATGGCATGGATATGATGTGTGTATCTTTGGTTAATTATGTTGCATTGATAAATGACGTGTCATCTCCCTTCTTCAAATCTTCTCAGGGGTTGATATAAGGGTGATCCCTATGTCCATTATTATTCCTACTGGTTATTGATGGCTTGAGTAGGTAGATATTATAGGTTAGGCATAGGGGTTTATCTCCAAGTATATTGGTAAGGAGAAAGGCCTATGTTTCCCATCTCATTTTTGTAGATGATATTCTTCTTTTTGGCTAGGTTTTCTCAGCCCAATGGGTGCATCTTTTTCAGATCATTTCTAGTTTCGGGGAAGCTTCAGGGTTGTACATGAACAAAAGAAAATATCTTCTCATTCATGCCTCAAAGGACCAAGCATAGATATATGATATTGCAAACACTTTTTCTGTTGATGTTTCTAATCTGGATAATGGGTTCAAATACCTTGTTTTTAATTTAAAACCAAATCGCTATAATATAAAGGATTGGGAGTGGTTAATTAAAAAGTATGGGACTTGATTGAAGTCGTGGGCACATAAATGGTTGTTGCTTGGCAGAAGAATGACACTTGCTCAATCTGTATTATAGAGTATCTTTATATATTGGATGCATTTATATTTGTTTCCCAAAAAATTCATTAAAAAAATTAATTCCATCATCTCAAATTTTATCTGGACTAGTGCTTGTGGACAAGACAAGATCCATCTAGTTCGAGTAGAGGTTCTCTCTCAGTGAAAGTAAAAGGGAGGCTGGGGTTTAGAAGACTTGGATAAATTTTGATGGGCCCTAAATATTAAGATCTTTTGGCGTGTAATATTTGGATATGGCTTATGACAACAGATTATTTTGGAAAAATATTTAATGAAATAGTCTCTTCGGGCTTGGATCAAAAGAGGTGCTGGGTCCATAAAAAAATGCTCGTACATATGGAATGGTTCCATGAAATTAAATTATTGGTTACTTTAAAATCTTCAATAGGAGATTGGTTGAGGTGCTGAAGTGGATATTGGGTTGGATATGATTAGGGGCTTTCATGGAAATCACATATTTACCGTGGAGATAATCCAAGACATACATGACAAGGGGATATTCTTCCTTAACCAAATTTGATATGTAAATGATCCTATCGGTCTATATCCTATATGGTTTAGATTCGATGAGATGGGATTAGTTGGATATATGGCGACGATTTGGGATGAATATATGGATAGCCTATATGGGGTGGGCATCTCATTTTGAGATGGGACAAACAGTCTCAAATGGGATGGGAAGACCCTTTAGGATATTATTTTTGTGGAAGAGATTTACAGTCACCTATCTCCTTTGCATATGTTTTCTTCAGTGAATAGATGGGATCGAAATGTCTGGCCTTGGCATATGCCTTTGAATTAAAATGCTTTGGGTGGTTGGCACGACATAACAATATTCTCACTTTAGAGAACCTAGGCATGAGAGGTTTCCAAGTTCATGATAAATGTCATATGTGTTAGGGTGAATCTGAGAATGTTATACACTTATTCCTCAAATGTCCATTCGTTGTGGCCATTTGGATTCGGGTTTTACAGTGATTAAACATTGATGCTC